>CM029014.1:65923063-66066882 GCA_016801055.1 Panax notoginseng | reverse complement strand
GGATTTGAGGTGTCACAAGTTGGTATCAAAGCTTTAGGTTATGAACCTTATGTGGGGGAAAAGCCTTAGGAAGTAACCTTTGAAAAGAATAGTGGAGATAACTCTTATAGGGTTTTAAGAAAGAAGTAATAAAACATTTATGTGCTTATGTGATTATAGTTTATGTACTCGTGAGTGTCGAGTAGTAGGATTAAAATTAAAACTTTCAAACTTTGTTGTCAGGATGACTAATGTCAGAGAATCGAGTCAGGCTAGGGAGGAGGGACCTCAAATGCCTATAGAGGAGGAGCCTCGCGACATTCAGGTAGTTTGGGAACAACTACTGCCACGGGAGTCAGCCCCGTTGGTAAGAGTAGTTGAGGATGAGGATGTTGATGTGGAGACAGATGAGGAGGATTACGTTGAGTTGCCACAGGAGGAAGAGACTCCACTAATCTCGATAGCCGCTCGTATGTACGATGAAGTCTATGACCGTAACGTGGAACTTCAGGATACCGTTAAGGAGTTGCAGGAGATAGTAGCTGAACAACAGATTGCAATGACGCAAAAAGACGGCGAGATCCAGGATCGTGAGGAACGACTGACAAACGCCGAGCAGAAACTAGTACAGACCGAAGGAGAAAAAGAACGATTGATCGAGATGGTTGCGGAACTGAATAGCAAGATGAGAGAAGAAGCTGCTAAGAGGGCAAGAGCTGAAGATGCATACGAGGAAGCTTTTCAACGAACCAGATTAGCAGCAAGAGATGCGTAGGTAAAAAGGATGAAGGTGGAAGAGATGGATAAAGTATTTAACACTGCAATTAATCGAGCTCAAGATCGGGTCATGGGATATTCGATTCAGTTCAAGACGCTACCATCATACGTGTTGGATCGTAGAACAATGTTTCGAGTCATAGAGGAGGAACGTGATAGGGCTAAGAAGTATTTTAATAGAACATTGTAGCTGTAGTATGATGAGTGAAAGGTTAAATAAATTGTAAATTCCAAGTCTTATGCAACCTATGGGATATGATTATGATGTTGTCCTAAAACTTTTGTAGTTCAGGAAAGTAATGTAGATAGCAGAGATGATATTGTTTTATGTTTTTGAAAAGGTTTTGAATAAATAAAAGTTGTTATTTTATTCAAAGTGTTATGTGTTATGTGGTTATTTCTGCTATGGAGGCTAGTTAACTAGAAAATACTTAAGAACCTGAGTAATAGTCTAATAGATGTTTTGTTTTAACAGAAAATGCCTCCCAAATGTCAACCAACACGATAGAAAACCACCGAAGAAACCAATAACATCAATGTTGACGGTAACCCCATTCAACAACTAGTGACACTACTGACAGGAGCATTGCAGAATCAACCACAAATTCATGGTATAACTTTGAAGGATTTCAAGGCGGTTGGACCACCTGAATTCCGTGGGTCCATGAATCCAGTCGAAGCACAAACCTGTATTATGGAGATAGAAAAAGTGTTCGATGTCGCTAGGGTAGGGGATGACCAGAAGACTGCTTTCGCAACATTTATGTTGAAAGCAGAAGCTAGTTATTGGTGGCAGGCTAATAAAACTCGGGAAGGGCCAGGAGTGATGACCTGGGATAGGTTCAAGGAGTTGTTTTTTGAGACCTATTTTTCGGAGAGTTCGAAGAGTCAGTTGGAAGTACAGTTTCTGGAACTAAAACAAGGAACGATGACGGTATCTGAGTATGCCGCGAAGTTCAACGAATTGGCGAGGTTTGCGCATTATAAGGTTAGCACAGACGAACGTAAGGCGAAGAGATTTGAACAGGGACTGAAGCCCTGACTGTACAGTAGGGTCTCCCTGTTCCAATTGAAGACATTTGCAGCGGTGATGGAGAAAGCAGTACTCACTGAAGGTGGAGACGAGGCAGTGACAAAGTTCAATCAGGAACAAAAGAAGAAGAAGAATGAGAATGAGATTAAGAATGGAGCTGGTAACAGTGGAAACAACAACAACAACAACAACAATAACAACAACAACAGCTTGAAGAGGAAGTGGAATGGAATCATGGGTGCTGGAAACCAGCAGGGTAACCAGCAAAACAAAAAGTTTAAAGCATGTGCGACATGCGGGAAATTTCACAAGGGTGCGTGCTTGATGGGGAAACGAGTTTGCTACAATTGTAGCCAGGAGGGTCACATCACCCCAAATTGCACTCAACCAAAGAAGAATGCGTGCTTCACGTGTGGATCAAAGGATCACTTTGCTCGTGAGTGCCCTAAGAAGAAGGAGGGAGTGACAACCAGAAGCAGTGGAGGTAACAGTGGAAGTACATGGGCCATTATAGGACCTACAACATCAAACAAACCCACTGCCAGAACCTTCAACATGACTGTACAAGATTCTGTGCAATCAAAAGATGAGGTGTCAGGTATTATCCCAATCAATGATATTGATGTATATGTATTATTTGATTCGGGTGCTACTTGCTCGTTTATATCTGATGAGTTTGCTAAGAGGTTAGAATTGCCTAGAGAATAACTGAATTTTCCTTTGAACATATAAATTGCGAATAAGGAAATAATCCCTGGTAGATTCGTATACAAGAACTGTTGGGTGAACATTAAGGAGAATATCTTGTTGGTAGATTTAATTCTGATTAAACTCGGGGAGTTTGATGTAATTTTGGGAATGGATTGGCTGTTCAAATATGAAGCAGTAATCGATTGTCACAAGAAGTGTGTAAACCTTATGACTCCGTCAAAGGTAGTATTTTATGGTAGCAAGTCGCCTAGACAAATGAAATGCCTGACGACTATGCAGGCCAAGAAATTGTTGAGTCAAGGTTGTGCGGGCTATTTAGCTTATATAGTCGATACTCAGAAGAAGGGTGTGAAAATAGAAGAAATACCAGTAGTGAGGGAATTTGAAGACGTGTTTCCAGAGTATTTGCCAGGACTTCCGCCTGATAGAGAAATTGAGTTCGTGATCGACTTAGCGCTGGGAATAGCACCGATATCGAAGGCCCCGTACAGAATGGCTCCGGTAGAAATGAAGGAACTAATGGTACAGTTGCAAGAGCTGTTGGACAAGAAATATATTCAACAAAGCATATCACCGTGGGGAGCGCCAGTTTTATTCGTGAAGAATAAGGATGGGTTAATGCGTCTTTGCATTGATTACAGGGAGTTAAACAAAGTCACTATTAAAAACAAATACCCGTTGCCAATAATAGATGATTTGTTTGACCAATTGTAGGGTGCCAAATACTTTTCGAAAATAAATTTGAGAAGTGGATATCACCAGCTGAAAGTGAGGAAGGAGGATATACCACGAACGACATTCAGAACTCGGTATGGACATTACGACTTTCTGGTGATGTCTTTTGGTTTAACCAATGCACCTGCTGCGTTCATGGATTTGATGAACAGGGTGTTTAAACCATTCCTAGACAAGTTTGTAGTGGTATTTATCGACGACAATCTAGTGTTTTCCAAGACTCAAGAAGAACACGTGGAACACTTACGTTTGACATTAGAGACACTAAGAAGGGAAAAGTTGTACGCAAAATTCTCTAAGTGCGAATTTTGGCTCGACCGTGTACAATTTTTGGGGGCATGTGATTGACAAAGATGGAATTTCAGTGGATCCGTCAAAAGTGGAAACTGTAATCAATTGGGAACAAACAAGAACACCGTCAGAAGTGAGGAGTTTCTTGGGACTGGCTGGTTATTATAGAAGATTTATTCAAGATTTTTCTAAGATAGCCACTCCGTTAACAATTTTGACAAGGAAGGTTGTAAAATTTGTGTGGACGGAGAAATGTGAAGAAAATTTTCAAGATTTAAAGAAGAAGCTAAGTGTAGCACCTGTGTTGACATTACCAGACAATACAGGAAATTTTATGGTGTATAGTGATGCCTCACACAAGAGGTTGGGTTGTGTTCTTATGCAGAACGGCAAAGTTATTGCGTATGCATCAAGACAACTGACGGATTATGAGAAAGGGTATTCGACTCATGATTTGGAATTGGCAGCAGTTGTATTTACTCTGAAGATATGGAGACATTATCTTTATGGAGAGAAATGTGAGATCTACACAGACCACAAAAGTCTAAAGTATATTTTCACTCAGAAGGATTTGAACATGCGTCAAAGAAGGTGGATGGAATTGATAAAGGATTACGATTGTGAGATCTTTTATCATCCGGGCAAAGCGAATGTGGTTGCAGATGCTTTAAGTAGGAAAGATCGGGAGAAGTTGACGCTGATAACAACTTAGGAGGAGCTCATTTCAGTAATGACAAAACTGGAGTTGGAAATCAAGTTTCCAAAAGAATCTGACGAATAACTATTTCAGTTAGAAGCAGGTCCAACTTTACTGGACAAGGTGAAGAACGCTCAGTTACAAGATGAAGAATGTGAAAAGATAAAGGAGAATATGGTTGATGAAGCGGTACGAAATATAAGGTTGATACCGAAGGGCTACTACGATTTGAGGGAAGAATCTGGGTTCCAGCAACACCAGAGCTGAAAGAAGAAATTTTGACCGAAGCTCATAGCTCAAAATATTCAATTCATCCAGGAAGCACGAAAATGTATCAAGATTTGCGTCGACATTTTTGGTGGCCAAATATGAAAAGGGACATTGCAGAATGCGTAGCGAAGTGCTTGACATGTCAAAGAGTAAAAGCCGAACATCAAAGACCCAGCGGATTACATCAACCGTTGGAAATACCAGAATGGAAGTGGGAACACATCACGATGGATTTTGTGGTGGGTCTTCCAACTACTCAGAGAGGATGTGATGCGATTTGGGTAATAGTGGACAGATTGACGAAATTAGCGCATTTTTTACCAATAAAGATTAGATTCAATCTTTATCAGTTGGCAAGATTGTACATTAAGGAGATCGTTTCGAGGCACGGAGTGCCAGTATCAATTGTGTCTGATAGAGATCCGCGATTCACATCAAATTTCTAGAAGAGACTACAAGAATGCATGGGGACATAGTTACGAATGAGTACGGCTTATCATCCACAAACAGATGGCCAAAGCGAACAAACAATTCAGACATTGGAAGATATGCTGAGAGCATATGTCATGGACTTTAAAGGAAGCTGGGAAGAACAATTACCGTTGGTGGAATTTGCTTACAACAACAGTTACCACGCGAGCATCGGCATGCCACCTTACGAGGCATTGTACGGTAGAAAGTGCAGAACCCCACTATGCTGGGATGAAGTCGGTGAACGTCAACTGCTAGGACCGGAACTAGTACAACAAACTGCTGACGTTGTCAAACTCATCAGGACAAGATTGGTAGCAGCTCAAGACCGACAGAAGAAATATGCTGATCAACACAGGCAAGATCGTGCATTTGACGTAGGAAGTTATGTATTCCTAAAAGTTTCTCCTTGAAAGGGGAAAATTCATTTCGATAAAAAGGGAAAGCAAAGCCCGAGGTTTATTGGACCCTTTGAAGAGCTGTGAAGAGTGGGAGAAGTGGCTTACGAAATAGCTCTACCTCCAGGGTTGGAAAATATTCATAATATTTTTCACATTTCGGTGTTACGACTATATAAACCCGACTACAAACATGTGATCGAGTATGAACCGTTGCAGTTCGAGAAAGATTTATCTTATGAAGAGATTCCTATCCATATAGTCGACAGGAAAGAACAAGTGCTCAGGAATAAAGTGATACCTACTGTGAAGGTGATATGGAGGAACCACAATGCTGAAGAAGCTACGTGGGAACTCGAAGAGAAAATATTGAATGAGTACCCTGAGTTATTTGTTTAATCTGTGTCTTCGATTCTGGGGACAGAATCCTTGTAAGGAGGGAATGATGTAACATTCCAGAACTTTAAAATGTAATATTAAATATTTATTGATTTATATAAGTATTTAATGGATATGTTTATTGTTGAATAAATAATTGTTCAATTTGAGTTTATGTGGTGTAGTTATTTATTTGTTGAATAAATAATTAAATATTACATATTAAATATTTATTTGCAATATTAAATATTTATTGAATTATATGGAAAATTGAGTTGATGTGATTTAGTTATTTATTTATTGAATAAATAATTAAGGAGATAAGAAAATTAATTGTTATGAGATTATATAATAATTGAATTTATTAAGTAAGCTAGAGAGCTTATAGTGATTTAAATAAATTATAATATTTTAAATGGGAAATTTTAATTTAAAATATTAGTTGGTTAAATAAAATTATAATTATAAAAGAAATTATAGTGTGATATTAAATTATGTGCTAAAGTAATTTAATGGATTAATGCTTTAATTGATTTATTAATTAAATTAAAATGTGACTAATAACCTTGCTATAAAGGAGTTATTAAAATAAATTAAAAGAGTGTAATTTAGTTTTGGCCAAACAAGTCTTATTGCATATTAAGTCTTTAATATAATTGTGTTTTACCAAACAAGGCATAAGGATTAATGGGTTATATTTTAGTGGTTAGCCAAACAAGCCTTATGACTTTTGATTTTCAAAAGTTTTTAACTGATGTCAGTTAAGTTAGTATTATATTATATATTGAATATATCTATTATTACTATATACGTTATATTATTATACGTAGTAGAGTTAGGAAGAAAGACTCAGTGAAGAAATAGCGAAGAAGAAGAAAACTAGAGAGAAATTGAGAGAAATCCTAACAGATTTTGATAAAGGAATTGGAGAAAAGAAATTGATAATCAAAAGTAGCCATCATCTTCTTAATCAAAGGTAGGAGCTTAACCTTTCTCTTTAAAAGTTTAGTTTTCCTCTTCCTAAAAAGTTCTCTGTGAATTTTTTTACAAAAGATAAATTGTTGTTATGTATATAAGTTGGTGTGATTATTGATTATAAGGTTATCTCATGAGTTTATGCATGATTATAGAGAAATTAATTCATGTATGTATGTGTTTTGTGAAGAAAATATATTACAGAGTGTTCATATGAAAAATATATGAGTATGACTTAATTTAAAATAGAAATTAAGGTTTAATTATTTGTTAGATTGATATATTGATTATAGAAATTGATAGAGTATGTATAATCATAACTATGATATTTTGAATTTACTGTTTTGGTTGAAAAACAAAATCACAATGTTGATTTTCATTGAAAATATAAAAAAAATGGAGTTTTTGCCAAAAAAACATTAAAATTGAGTGTTGTATATTTGATGTTTAAATTATTTTATGAGTAGAAACATGTTAGAAGTCCTCACAATATGTTTATATGAAGTTTATATTTAAATTACGTGATAATCAATCTATTAGATTCTAGCTTTTAGGCCAATTTTGGCTTTTTCTTACACGGTTGCCGAAGCTATCAGTCGAAACTACAGTTTCGCGCCACGGCGCGGCTCAAGCAGTGCATTAGTGGCACTGCAGCTCCATCACCACGCCGCAGCGCCGACTCAGCGCCGCAGCGTAAACCACAATGTAAACTGTGGCGCCGTAGCGCGAGTTAGCAGAATGGTCTGACAGTGTACTTTTTGTACACAAAATTTTAAGAAACACTATAGGATAATAGTAGGACTGTAAAATATTGATTATAGTGTTTCTATACGGTGAATAAATATGTTATTAAGGAGTAACTTGTGTTATAATTTGATTATGTGATTGAATAATCAAACCTACGTGGTGAATGTATTGGTTATGTGTTAATGTCTAACTATGTCATGATGACATATGTTTATAGGATATTGTGATTTAAATTGTTCGGTTTAGTCTACGAGTAAGACAAGTTTTCTAACTCTATTTTATAATTGAGAAAGTTTTCTAATCCTTTGTCTTATTGAACTATTTGATGTTGAACAAGTTGTTCTTGTAATTCAACTTTTGGTTAGCATGCATAACTAGATTTCTATGCATGTTTAATATTCAATTCTATTTAACCTTGGCTTAGTATTGTTCAAGCAAGGTATGCTATAGTATTCAAATTGTATGCTATTAGATTATTCCTAAAGCATGATTTTAGTTACTATGATTAATTCAATTATGATTATTCTATAAATATAATGTCATAGACTTTATTCAACTACTCCGTAGTTGATGTTCGTTGAATTCCAAATTACCTTGAAAGCTTATCCAAACCAAACTTACATTGGTGTGGACTTGTATTCTAAATACTGAGATGAACAACTCTTTTAATAGAGGTTTACACTTAGCGTTGAAATGGTTGTGCACAATACATTGTACGAAGGGTTGAACCCCCCAAGTACGTGGAGTCCTTATTGTCTTATGACTGTTAAAGTTAAAGTTAAAAGATTAGTTATAACTGTGGACATGATTCGTGGTCATTAGACCCTCAGTGAATGTTATAACTTTCAGAAAGTTAGTAGAATATATTTTTCAGTTCTATTGATACTAATATTGTCAATTGATGTAAAAGTTTAAAGATTTACTTATTGTTATTTCAAGTGGGCCTTATTTGCTCACTCTTGCCTGTAAAATTTCTTACAGCTAAAGTTGAAACTAGTGACGTACCAAGCACCAGTAAGGGAAAAGGAAAGATGAATAAGTGCTGAAGACTTGTAATAGTTTGATAGTTTATTTTTAGACTTTGGTTTAATGATTGTAATGAAGTTATTTAATTATCTACATTTGAATGATTGTTGTTAAAGGTTAGATAACCTGGGAGATTTTATTTAAGTTTAATCCTGTATGGGCAGGTTTTCTTTTATTATTCAATTCTATTATGAATGGGTAGTTAGCAATGAATGTTTTGACTGCGTGAGCACCGAATCTTGAGGATAAGAAGTACCAGGATTTGGGGGTGTCACAATGATAGTCCATATGAACTTGAAAAACAAAGTATGGGTTTAGATTTGATCTTGATAGCTTGTGATTATATGTTCTACATGGTGAGGGGATGTATAATTTATGCTTAGGATAGACATATACCGAAGCACCACTCGTAGTCAATTGAGAATTTGGGCTTAAACCTTAATTATTTGTAAATCACATAGACATATAGTGGTTTAGGTAATGTGGGTGTTCATGTGTATTCTATCTATTGTGGATTATATTTGATATGGGTATGGTACATTGAGAAATGGCTATACTTCACTTTTATGTTCTCGACTAACAATCCAGTGCAATTAATTTGGTTTAACAGGAAGTATGTTAATTTAAATGATTCAATAGGTGAAATTGTAATCTCAAGTCTTCATTATCTAGTCTCATTCTAAGGGTAGTTAGTATTCGTTAATTTCATAGTTTTCATCACTATATTAAATCATTCGTTTAAATAAGACTGAAATGGTTATGGGCTAGTGCTTGGTGAACTTTGTTAATTAATTCTCCGTGTGAACGATACTTTACTTACTCTTTATTACTTATTGATCGTGTATACTTGCACGCATATATTGATCGGTAAAACGACCAACACACACCAATAAGGCTTCAATTATGGACTTCCATCCGTAGTAAGGAAATTCTACTGCAAATGGTGGACAAAATGGTCAATTAAAGACTCTACTAAAATTATTCAAGTAGATATTAAAAAATTCAAAGATCTCTACAATAAAGAGAATGAAGACAAAATTTTGCAAAAGGAGAATCAAATTTAACATCCTCTAATCACTTTGTAGGAATCTCCCAAAAAGAAGTTTCCAACTTCTCTAATGGCAGAAATTAACAAAATGGTCCTAGAAATTCTAGCGAAAAAAATAACTTCAAATTTAGAAGATAATACGTCTATCAGCAGCAAAGGCAGTAGACACAGATCCACTCATAGTGACAATAACTCTTCAACAGAAGAAGATAATGAAGAATCTAATAATTCAGACTTGGACACAGAAATCCAAGAAATAATACTTGGAAAAGACAAAGATAGCAATTCCCAAGATGCTCAAGGTGACACGTGGGACCGTATTCAAATGGCTATTAACAAAAGAAAGGACGCCAAGCTCCAAAAGAAGAATAAAGGCAAAAGTAAAGTGATGGGCTCCTCCACTAATAAATAATGTAGAATGGTGGAAAAGTCTAATAAAGGATACGATTCCTTTATTAAAGACACTTTATTGAAGCTACTTTAATAAAGTCACTTTTTAAAACTACTTTAATAAAGGTAATAGCTTAATACTTGAGATAGGAATTGTCATCAATGACGATCATCAGGCACAAAGCCTTGTATAAATAGAGGCTCGATCCTCAGTTGTAAGTAGGCTAAGTTTTAGGCTTAATTTTCTTTCTTTTTCTTTTTCTTAGAAAAAAAGCTTGTACTGACCTCCCTTTGTAAATATCGCGGTGTGCAATAAAAGGAAGGCTGCCATGGATCCTCCATGTAAGTCTTCAATGCTTATTAATTATACATGTTAAATTTACATGTTTGCATATATGTGAATATACACATATTTATGTTAATATACATACTTGCAAGATAATAGCATGTTTTAGCTTATATGTAACGCCCCGAAATCTGGTTTACTTTCAGACCCGGACTCCGTGCGTCACGGTCCCACTTCTTACCAAACATACCTCATTATATAGTTAAATATAATAAAATACATTCTCAAATCCCAAGTTCTCGAAACCTTATAATCTCTTTCATAACAAATAATGATAGATACATTATTCTTTTCATCTTACATGAGTGACTTTTATCCGCCACCAAGGATACATAATTGTTCATTAAACTAGTCTATAGTTTAATTCTATCATTCTATATTACAAGTCTTCACTTGTTCTTCAGGCACATTCACAAACTAAATGGCACTTCGTCTGGATATCGCTCAGCTTGATCTTTACGGGATTCTTAAGTTCTTTCTAACATCGTTCACTACAAATGTTTTTCATTTAAAGCGAGTGTGAGCATTCAATTGCCCAGCAAGTCATAACAGTTGAACAAATAACTTCAAATGTTTAAACATTCTTCAGAACTTCGATAACCGAACAAAGGTTATGAAGGAGCTTGAATAATAGGAATAGTCTCAATTCATATCATCTTACAACATTCATCACATACTCTTTACACTACTTTCATTCTTCTACCTTTTCCCATACATATCTTGTCTGGCTAGAATCATTAGCACAGACTTAACAATAACGGTTCATGTATAAACAGAACATACTTGTATTGAATAGCTCAATCACACAACAGTTCATCTTAAAGAAACACCGAAGTGTTCACATTGTGGCACAAGGCCTCATACGTTATACCACCTTGTACAAATATCGCACATTTGCACATAGACAGAACTTCTCAAGTTCAACATCTGAGAAGTTTAAGAAACTAGCATTCATATAAAATGAATGTAGTTAGGAAACTTGCCTTACGCACAGCAACAGCTTATAGTTTACGCTGAATTGCTCATTCCAATTCCTATGTAACACATAAGGAAATAACGCGTACACCAATTAGTCATATACTTGACTTACGCATTGGTTTACTTAACTTTACTTCTTAGGGTTCGTGTTCTTATAATATAAGTTTATGCGACTAACTTTCATTACCGGTTTACGGCTTCATGACATACGGAGATGTCTTACTCAAAACGTTCATTATCTTGGATGATTTACATTCTTATCGTCTTCTTATAACTTCTATAGGACTCAGCATACATCGCTTCTCTGCTAGTAGTCCATATGGTATTCTGAGTGGTTTCCCACAAACAACCAACAAACAAGTTCCCGTCTCATCTACACTGCCCACACAGTGAGTTAGATCGGTTGCTAGTTTTATATATATATTCGCTATCTGAAGGAATTGTTTAGCCCAATTCCCATATGTCAATCATCAAAAGTTATGATTGTACCATAACTTAACTTCTCTTAACTTATCCGAACCATTAAACTATAATGTTCGTTAAGTCAACTTCTTATTCCTTATGGCTTTCTGGCAACTAAATGCCATACCTCAGGATTCATTGTTTATCGTCTAAGTCATACAATCTTTTGTATACTCGAAACGATCATTCCATACTAACTCTACGCATTTATAGCGTTAAGCAACTTACATTACCTTATTCTTATCTTACAACGTTCGGATCATTCAACTCGGAACGTTTGTCCAAGTCATACTTATTAATTCGACTTCTTAACGTTATACATTATTGTCTTCAACTCAGTTTCTTCACCGTTCATGGTTAAATCTTAGTCTTCATTACCTTACGGTCAAACCATAAACGGAGTGTAGGTTCTGCCCGTTTATTAATCACGTACACTCAACCCTTACGTTCGTTAAAGTGTTTTAACACTTACCTTTCATTATAACATTCTCTATCCGACTCACCCTCGGACTTTCATTAATCTCATTACCACTCGTTACGGCTTTCCTTGATAAATCATATCTTCCTCACTACCTTCATCAATGTCTAAGTCATACAACCATTGTATAATTAGAACGTTCGTCCAACTCGAATACGATTCACGAGAATCGTTTACGTATTCAGAGATTACGTTGCTCGTCTCTTAATCTCTCATTCAACCTTTACTCAAGGTTTCAATTTCATTCAATCGTTATTCAACCCATGAACCCCATGTTCATTATTCTTTCTTAATGTCGAAGCCATACCGTTCTTTGTATGCTAAGACCGATCGTTCATCGCAACAACGTTGCGTTCACATCGTTCATACGCTTTACACTTATTTCTCATCACCATGACATAACATCGAAATGTTATTCATTACCTTCATCACTCAATGTCTAAGGAATCACAATCATAGCAATCGCTCACATTCGTTCAACACGACTACGGTCCCCGGATATCGGTTAGGTAATCTAGCGCTTAAATTCTTCATCTTTTAATCTCATTTAGTCCTTTCGTTCAACCTTCACTAAAGGTTTAACTTAGTTGCTTAAGTGTTATTTTAGGTGAACTATATGTTCCTATTTCTTTCTTGCACATCCCCCAGTACTTGAGCAATAAAAATCTCATTACTGGGCACTGCCCTGCACCGACGCTGCGGCGCCGTGCCCCTTTATCTCTCTCATGATGCGGCGACCTACGTCTCTCTCTTCCCTTGGTCTGGCATTGTGGTGCCAAACCCTTTGTTATCTCTGGCGCTGCGGCCCCAACTAATAGTACTCGGCACCCCGGCCTAGCGCCAGCCTAAACCCTAGAAAAAATTTTAAGTCTTGCATTAAGTTTGAGATACGTACTTCCCGATCTCATAACTTCTTCGTTATAACTCGAAACTAGGTCATTCCAAAGCCATTCTCTTCCTTATCTTATCAATACCCCTTGGACAGAACTTCATTCTGAATACGTTAATGTGCCATTCGCTTGGCTTAATTTTTATTCTTCGTTCATTTTTACGCTTTTAACGTTCTTCGCTCATTCGTCCGTAATTCGATCATCCGAACTCGGAACTCTTTCGTTCTTGAGTCCACAACTCACGTTTTCTATGTTCTCTTACTTTCTTATGAAACCCTACACGTTCAGGTTCATTCACTAATATTCCAAATTCTCAATCGTCTTTTACGAAATTTCGCCATAACTTCGTTATAGCTATGTTTTAATCCTTTCTTCATGAACGTTTCTGCCATTCCTAACCAAGCAATATGCAACTAACTTATACGCGATAGTTTTAAACTTATCCATCAACAACAATTATACTACGATGGTTTTAAATTTGTCCATCAACAACAATTATACAACGATGGTTTTAAATTTGTCCATCAACAACAATTATACTACGATGGTTTTAAATTTGTCCATCAACAACGTTCTTCATGTTCTTCGCGTTCTTCATTTTAAATTGATATTTTGATTACGATTTCAATTTTTCTTAGAATTTGATGTTATAGAATACCATTCCTTACTTATTTCACCTACTCGTTCATAAGATTCATTCGGATCGCTCAAAATCCTCACGAATCTTATACTTCCTTAAGAAATTTATAAACTAAATTTCTAATTCCTTATTTCTTCTTTTCTCATGATTTCAACTATATGAAATCATTTCTAACATTATCTTCTCCCTACTCTCATTAAGCTATGTTTTTGAACATAAAAACTTAAAGAAAATATTAGAAGAAACTAGGGTTCGAATTACCGTTCTTCTTTAATCTCCTTCTGTCGGACAAAGCGTGCACTCGGGCAAGCTTTTCCTCTTCCTCTACCTTTTCTTCTTCAATCCGAACTCTCTCTCTCTCTCTATCTCTCAAAGTGTAGGATTTTCAAAAGCTTAAAATAATGAACTTAAGCTTTCTATTTATAGAAAACCAAAGCTAGGGCAATTTGGTCATTTCGCCCCCCACCTCCTTACTATTCCCACATCGTCCAACACTTAGCTACCAAGTAAACTTGGCCTCCACCCTTACATGGTGGCCAAGTGGCCGGCCCACATGCCCATGGGCCATCCCATGGGTTGCCCCAATGGTTATTACCCATCTGTTTACCCATTGGTTCGATCCGCGATTTCTTTTCTTAGTTTGGGCCTTAACCCTAATTCTTATTGGGCCTATATTGGGCTTGATTTCATAAAGCATTGGGCTTGACATAATCCAAGTCCAATTGGATTCTACAAAGTCCATGAATTCCAAGTCCATTAAGACTCATCGTATTCTACGCATTCCATTCTCATATTCTCTTCGTATATCGTTCGTACGATATTTTTATTGTACGTCGTACTAATCTTCGGACTATACTCGTATAATAATAGTATTATACTCGTATCTCTCACGCATAATAATCCTAATTATTATACGTGATCATTAAATTCTCGGAACTCACTTTTCGTAACCCTTAGGTTTTGAGTCCGCAGGTGAAAACTTCATTTTTGCCATAACTGAAATATTATTAAATATTCCATCACGTCTCAAAATTATACGTAATCATTAAATTCTCGGAATTTCAAAATAAATCTCCGAGCAAAAATAGATGAATAGTGCCTATTTCGTATTTTTTCCCAAAAAATATTTTGTTTCCGGAGAAATCTTATTTTCGTCTTGAAAATTCTCATTCATTCAGTCTAGCTCATAGCCAGAATACTCCCGACTTATCATCATTCTAGGTTATAGAACGATTAATAAACACATATCACATAATAATATTAATAAAAATTCACTTTATTAATATCTAATTCTTTAAACTTAAATTCTAGACAATCCGATTTTCCAGGTTGTCACATTCTTCCCTCCTTATAAAAATTTCGTCCTCGAAATTTCTTAAAACCAAACCCTTACCCGGGTTCTCACATTCTTCCCTTCTTCACAAAATTTCGTGCTCGAAATTTTAGCTTACACTTCTTCTCAACTTCTCTTCAAAGAAGTTCTTATCTTTCCATCTTTCCAACTCCATAACCTATTCCGAATTATGAAGTAGAAGGAATAGCGAGGAATATAAAATTTCCTTTAAAATATTTCAAACTTTTGCTGAGGGGTCAAATTGACCATGAACTCTTTACTAGGTTAAACAGCCTTTCGCCGTAAACCTTTCTTTCCACGGTAAGTTTACAATCACAAAGAAGGTAAACTACCTCTTTCCATACGTAGGTGATCAGCCTATCGTATATCCCCATTTCGGGGTATGTTCACCTCAGACTTAATACCAAAAATATTGGATATCACTTGAAACATTCGTTTAGTCAACTCAATTAACATCGACTACTTCTTTAAATTCTTTTCGCAATACATCAAAATGTTTCATGACGTCATGATACCACACTTTTCACAGTGCATTGAGGACTTCGTCAGTTTATGACTTCGTCATTATACATCTTACCATAGCGGTTTGTTGATGTGATGCCCCCAAAATAGGTTTATTCCACCAAACCCATTCTGAGTCGCCAAATACATGGTACAGAAAACAACTACATCTTTATTATTACAATTTTCGTGCAAAATACGACAACACATATACTGTGAGTTTAAATACAAATATTGTCTTCTAGACAATATCCACACTCAAATAAGTCCTCATTACAATTATTGATACACTATTCTACAAAATAGTAAGGACTACTAAGACAACTATCTTGAACCATCATTCCATACCCCGACTAGTACCCGCTACATTCTCGCCTCCTGAGAAGAAAAATAGAACAAAAAAAAAGGGTGAACTCAACTAGCCCGGTAAAGAATATTATGACTAAGATAATATAGAACAAATTATTGTTAGTCATTAACAGGGAAAAATCTGATAGAATTCAATAGACAATAATTTTTAGATCAACAACTGCAGTAGAAACAACAATTCATTAGAAGAGTTAAGTAGAGAATGAAATCCACTATCATCTATGAATTTAAAAGTCCATCATCGATATTTTATCCTTGTAACATCAATCAATATACATCTTGAATCAAATAGTCATCTTTGCACTACAGACCAAAGATATTAATTAGTCGGTCATGTTCATCTCAACACTTGTTCACCTTTGCACTACGGGCCAAAGATATTCATCAAGAAATCATTCATCTTTGCACTACAGGCCAAAGATATTCAGTAATATCATCATTTAGGACTGAGGATGATGAAAAATATATTTTAAAGAAAACGAATCCAGTGAGACAAAAGAACAAATAGTAAAGATTCATACTTCGATTTATCCATGTTCAAAAATACTCCATAATAAACTATTATGGAGCAGAATTCAAAAATGAAGATCAAAACATAGATTCAATCAAATATAGGAACCATAACAGACAATCTTGGACACAGAAAAGAAAATTTAATTTTTCTGTGAATAGTGTCGTATTCGTGAATAGTGTCGTATACGTGAATAGTGTCGTATACGTGAATAGTAACTCCGACACTACAAGGTAGAAATTTCACAAGAAAAAAAAATTATCATACTTCGTGAATAGTACTCGTGAATAGTAACTCGTGAATAGTAACTCATGAATAGTAACTCGTGAATAGTAACTCATGAATAGTAACCCTGACATGAAATGATAAGAATTTCATAAGAAAAATCTTACCAATATTCTGGTATAATAATATTGGAAGAAATAATATCATTTATAAAAAAATAACATCCCTTACCTCAGAAAAAAAAATAGTACTTCTAGCTGGAATACTGGATATAGTGCTGAAGGGAACTTGCACCGTAATAGCAACACTCAAAGTATCAAAATACTCATAAGAATACGCTTGATAATATAGAGAGAGAAAGAGAGAGAAAACTTCAGTTTCTGGTGTGATTTTCAATTCTAACCTAAGCACCCTGTTTATAGGAAAATATTTAGAACACCAAAGCAGAAAATTTAATATAATATTAATATATATAATCAATTTTCTTACGCCCACTTTCTTAGATCTGAATTCAGCCATTTACATCACATGCAAAACCCACAATAATGACCAAAAACGTTTTTCATATTAAAAATAATTAAAACTTTCAAAAATTAATTATTTCGGAACTTCGGAGCTTCAATAATTCATAATAAATAGCCCTTTTGTCAGAAAAATTAAACTCTTATGTTTTTGGAAATTTCATTATCTACAACTTTGTAGAAGAAAATTTTTCCAAATTCCAAACAAAAATTGACCGAAATCCAGAAACGGGCGATTTTGCAGGCTATAATCAAATTTTAGTCAAGAAATGGGGTCCACTGACATGTTTAACATGTTTTTAACATTTATTGCAAAAAAAAATTATCCTCCTCCTCATATACTCATATATCCCACATTCATTGTAAAAATATCATCACTATTATATTATAATAATATAATAAAATATTATTTCATCAGAAAAGATAAAATATCGATTTTCAACAATAGTCACTTTAAAAATTTTCTCCATCTATATCCACATAAAATGAATATTTTTCTCATCATATAAATCAATAATTAATTATTCACAAATAATATTACAGAATCACAATACTGACAACCAGGCTGTTCCCAGAAAAGAGGGGGCTTTCAAATAAGGATTTCTCCTTACTGGCGCGCAATTAGGTGACTACACCTCTCTTTAGACAGAACTTTCTAGACATTGCCAATAGTGTTATCTAATAATATTATTCAGATAATATGAATTATTGCTCCGATAATAAAAAATATTGTGTAGTGACAATTATTGAAACAACAGTAATATAAAATATCAACTCAGCAATTATTGAATCAATAAAATAAAATACTGAACAGTAATTACTGTAGCAATTATTGAGTAGTGCCTTCTTACATAAGAATCAAAAATTGGTGCAATACCGTGTGCTACTATATAACAACGCGTATTACTGGGCTTTAACCACCGGGTATTCCAACAGTATTAACGGTAACAACTACGCCGTTATTTATAAACAACTTATACTTGTCGTTTTCTTCATTCAATCGCTTTCCGTTTTAGGGCCCACATAAGGCTGCGCCGTCGTACGAATATTCCCCGACAATAAGAATATTCTACGACCAAACGAATATTTCCCGACAACAATGAATATTTTATAACCACTTGCTTACTTGAAATATTTGTGCATTTCACCCATAACTAATTACATTAATCAAATCAACTCTTACTATTTCAAAATAATAAATAGAGGAAATTCAATTTCATTTATAAAAAGTTGGGGTCTTACAGTTGATCCTAAGATCACATCCCACCAGGTTCAATTGCATTAACTCCATCTTTTTACCATCTTGGAATTAAATGCACTTATAAAATTCATTTTGATATTTCAAATCAACTTCTGTCTAGCCGAAGCAATTGGCATAGACATAAAAAGAGTAGCTCTTTTAAAATCCATTGGTTCCAAAAGTTGAACCAATTCTTTCCTTTTTGAAATGTACACATAAGCAGTATTTCAATAAACTTTGAAATCTAGCATGGCTAGAGGATTTGGAATATCCTATTCTCCATCTTCCTTCATTGTCTTACTACAACAATACTTAAACTTCTCTAGCACCTTTAATGCTAAGTCTACTGAAAATACTTTATTTTCAGTCTAAACATCTCTATACTTTAGTACAGTCCATCAACTTACTACACATTATGAGTTCAGGAACTTTCCACAATAGTATAAGTTTAAGAACATCCATACAGACCTTAGGCGTTCATTCGCTGAGACGTTCGAAAACATACCATATTATTATGAGTCAAGAACTTATCATAAGTATGAGTTTCAAGAACTCGCACCTACCTTGTCGTTCTCTACCTATCAAGTATATACATGAGAAAAGATTCACCTTCTCATCATATACATCTTAATAGCGCAACCAATTCCAATGATTATCACTGTAATAAACTGAGTAGTTGTTACACCAAGCACAACCTCTGCCCATACAAAGGTTCATACAACTCAGCCATCACATGAGTCCTCAATTGAAATCTTATAACTTCTACATTTATCTTTACTTAATACGAATTTTCTTTAATTCGTATGCTATCCTTTTCAACTCAATTTGAGTTCTTCTTTCCCCGTACTACTTCGTAGTGCCATTCCTTCATAGTATAAGCTATAAATCATTCCTCGTTTAACAACTCATCTGTTACTACGATTCACAATGATCACGTGGTGATCTTCTTCCTTAATCGTTTAACTCAATGATTTTCTTATCCTTCTCTCTACGATTATAGTCTTAGGTACACATACCTAAGAGTTATAATCTATAGCTTTGATACCAATCTGTAATGCCCCAAAATTTGATCTACTTTCAGACCTGGACTCCGTGCGTCACGGTCCCACTTCTTACCAAACATACCTCATTATATAGTTAAATATAATAACATACATTCTCAAATCCCAGGTTCTCGAAACCTTATAATCTCTTTCATTACAAATAATGATAGTTACATTATTCTTTTCATCTTACATGAGTGACTTTTATCCGCCACCAAGGATACATAACTGTTCATTAAACTAGTCCATAGTTTAATTCTATCATTCTATATTACAAGTCCTCACTTGTTCTTCACGCACATTCACATACTGAATGGCACTTCGTGTGGATATCGCTCCACTTGATCTTTACGGGATCCTTAAGTTCTTTCTAACATCATTCACTGAAAATGTTTTTCATTTAAAGCAAGTGTGAGCATTCAATTGCCCAGCAAGTCATAACAGTTGAACAAATAACTTCAAAAGTTTAAACATTCTTCAGAACTTCAATAACCGAACAAAGGTTATGAAGTAGCTCGAATAATAGGAATAGTCTCGAATCCTATCATCTTACAACATTCATCACATACTCTTTACACTACTTTCATTCTTCTACCTTTTTTCATTCATATCCTGTCTGGCTAGAATCATTAGCACAGACTTAACAATAACGGTTCATGTATAAACAGAACATACTTGTATTGAACAGCTCAATCACAGAACAGTTCATCTCAAAGAAACACCGAAGTGTTCATATTGTGGCACAAGGCCTCATACGTTCTACCACCTTGTACAAATATCGCACATTTTCACATAGACAGAACTTCTCAAGTTCAACATCTGAGAAGTTTAAGAAACTAGCATTCATATAAAATGAATGTAGTTAGGAAACTTGCCTTACGTACAGCTACAGCTTATAGTTTACGCTGAACTGCTCATTCCAATTCCTATGTAACACATAAGGAAATAACACGTACACCAATTAGTCATATATTTGAATTATGCATTGGTTTACTTAACTTTACTTCTTAGGGTTCGCGTTCTTACAATATAAGTTTACGCGACTAACTTTCATTACCGGTTTACGGCTTCATGACATACGGAGATGTCTTACTCAAAACGTTCATCATCTTGGATGATTTACATTCTTATCGTCTTCTTATAACTTCTATAGGACTCAGCATACATCGCTTCTCTGCTAGTAGTCCATATGGTACTCTGAGTGGTTTCCCACAAACAACCAATAAATAAGTTCCCGTCTTATCTACACTGCCCACACAGTGAGTTAGATCGGTTGCCAGTTTTGTATATGCCTTCGCTCTCTGAAGGAATTGTTTAGCCCAGCTTCCATATGTCAACCATCAAAGGTACGATTGTACCACAACCTAACTTCTCTTAACTTGTCCGAACCATTAAACTATAATGTTCATTAAGTCAACTTCTTATTCCTTATGGCTTTCTGGCAACTAAATGTCATACCTCAGGATTCATTCTTTATCGTCTAAGTCATATAATCTTTTGTATACTCGTAACGATCATTCCATACTAACTCTACGCATTTATAGCGTTAAGTAACTTACATTACCTTATTCTTATCTTACAACGTCCTATTCATTCAATTCGGAACGTTTGTCCAAGTTATACTTATTAACTCGGCTTCTTAACGTTATACGTTATTGTCTTTAACTCAGTTTCTTCACCGTTCACGGTTAAATCTTAGTCTTCATTACCTTACGGTCAAACCATACACGGAGTGTAGGTTCTTCCCGTTTATTAATCACGTACACTCAACCCTTACGTTCGTTAAAGTGTTTTAACACTTACCTTTCATTATAACATTCTCTATCTGACTCACCCTCTGACTTTCATTATTCTCATTACCATTCGTTACGGCTTTCCTTGATAAATCATATCTTCCTTACTACCTTCATCAACGTCTAAGTCATATAACCATTGTATACTTAGAACGTTCGTCCAACTCGAATACGATTCACGAGAATCGTTTACGTATTCAGTGATTACGTTGCTTGTTTCTTAATCTCTCATTCAACCTTTACTCAAGGTTTCAATTTCATTCAATCGTTATTCAACCCATGAACCCCATGTTCATTATTCTTTCTTAATGTCGAAGCTATACCGTTCTTTGTATCCTAAGATCGATCGTTCATCGCAACAACATTACGTTCACAGCGTTCATACGCTTTACACTTATCTCTCATCACCATGACATAACATCGAAATGTTAATCATTACCTTCATCACTCAACGTCTAAGGAATCACAATCACAGCAATCCCTCACGTTCGTTCATCACGACTACGGTCCCCAGATATCGGTTATGTAATCTAGTGCTTAAATTCTTCATCATTTAATCTCGTTTAATCCTTTCCTTCAACCTTCACTAAAGGTTTAACTCATTTGCTTAGGTGTTATTTTAGGTGAACTATATGTTTCTATTTCTTTCTTGTACATCCCCCAGTACTTGAGCAATAAAAATCTCATACTGGGCACTGCCCTGCACTGGCATTGCGGCGCCATGCCCCTTCATCTCTTTCGCACTGCAGTGCGACCTACGTCTCTCTCTTCCCTTGGTCTGGCGCTGCGGCGCCAAACCCTTTGTTATCTCTCGCGCTACGGTGCCAACTAATAGTACTCGACACCCCAGCCTGGCGCTGTGGCGCCACTTCTCAAGGCACGACCGGCACTGTGGCGCCGAGCCTAAACCCTAGCAAAATTTTTAAGTCTTGCATTAAGTTTGAGATACGTACTTCCCGATCTCAGACCTTCTTCGTTATAACTCGAAACTAGGTCGTTCCAAAGTCATTCTCTTCCTTATCTTACGTACATCAACACTCCTCAGACAGAACTTCGTTCTGAATACGTTAATGTGCCATTCGTTTGGCTTAATTTTTACTCTTCGTTCATTTTTACGCTTTTAACGTTCTTCGCTCGTTCGTCCGTATTTCGGTCATCCGAACTCGAAACTCGATAGTTCTTGAGTCCACGACTCACATTTTCTACATTCTCTAACTTTCTTATGAAACCCTACACGTTCGGGTTCATTCACTAATCTTCCAAATTCTCGATCGTCTTTTATGAAATTTCGACATAACTTCGTTATAGCTATGTTTTAATCCGTTCTTCATGAACGTTTCTACCATTCCTAACCAAGCAATATGCAACTAACTTATACGCGATGGTTTTAAACTTGTCCATCAACAACAATTATACTACGATGGTTTTAAATTTGTCCATCAACAACAATTATACTACGATGGATTATACTACGATGGTTTTAAATTTGTCCATTAACAACGTTCTTCGTGTTCTTCGCGTTCTTCGTTTTTGATCGATATTTTGATTACGATTTCACTTTTTCTTAGAATTTGATGTTATAGAACCCCATTCCTTACTTATTTCACCTACTCGTTCATAAGATTCATTCGGATCGCTCAAAATCCTCACGAATCTTATACTTCCTTAAGAAAATTATAAACTAAATTTCTAATTCTTTATTTCTTCTTTTCTCATGATTTCAACTATATGAAATCATTTCTAACATTATCTTCTCCCTACTCTCATTAAGCTATGTTTTTGAACATAAAAACTTAAAGAAAATATTAGAAGAAACTAGGGTTCGGATTACCGTTCTTCTTTAATCTCCTTCCGTCGGACAAAGCATGCACTCGGGCAAGCTTTTCCTCTTCCTCTACCTCTTCTTCTCCCACCCGAACTCTCTCTCTCTATCTCTCAAAGTGTAGGATTTTCAAAAGCTCAAATTAATGAACTTAAGCTTTCTATTTATAGAAAACTAAAGGTAGGGCAATTTGGTCATTTCGCCCCCCACCTCCTACTATTCCCACCTCCTCCAACACTTATCCACCAAGTAAACTTGGCATCCACCCTTACTTGGTGGCCAAGTGGCCGGCCCACATGCCCATGGGTCATCCCATGGGTTGCCCCAATGGTTATTACCCATTCGTTTACCCATTGGTTCGATCCACGGTTTCTTTTCTTGGTTTGGGCCTTAACCCTAATTCTTATTAGGCCTATCTTGGGCTTGATTTCACAAAGCATAGGGCTTGACATAATCCAAGTCCAATTGGATTCTACAAAGTCCATGAACTCCAAGTCTATTAAGACTCATCGTATTCTACGCATTCCATTCTCGTATTCTCTTCGTATATCGTTCGTACGATATTCGTATTATACGTCGTACTAATCTTCGTACTATACTCGTATAATAACAGTATTTTACTCGTATCTCTCACGCATAATAACCATAATTATTATACGTGATCATTAAATTCTCGGAACTCACTTTTTCTAACCCATAGGTTTTGAGTCCGTAGGCAAAAATTTCGTTTTTGCCATAACTGAAATATTATTGAATATTCCATCACGTCTCAAAATTATACGTAATCATTGAATTCTCATAATTTCAAAATAAATCTCCGAGCAGAAACTGATGAATAGTGCCTATTTCGTCTTTTTCCCCGGAAACTATTTTGTTCCCGAAAAAATCTTATTTTCGTCTTGAAAATTCTCATTCATTCAGTCTAGCTCATAGCCAGAATACTCCTGACTTATAATCATCCTAGGTTATAGAACGATTAATAAACACATAGCACATAATAGTATTAATAAAAATTCATTTTATTAATAACTAATTCTTTAAACTTAAATTCTGGACAATCCGGTTTTTCGGGTTGTCACATTATAGCTTAACGATTAGTTGTGCCAAAGTCGGTCTTGCTCTATATTTGGTATCAGAGCTTTTATTTAGCTTATATTTGCTCTATATTAAATTTACATGTTTGCATATATGTGAATATACACATATTTATGTTAATATACATACTTGCATGCTAATAGCATGTTTTAGCTTATAGCTTAACGATTAGTTGTGTTAAAGTCGGTCTTGCTCTATATTTGGTATGACTCTATTGAAATTATTCAAGCAGACATTAAAAAATTTCGGGATCTCTACAATAAAGAGAATGAAGATGTAAGACCCCAACTTATTAATAAATAAAATTAAATTTCCTCTATTTATTATTTTCAAATAGAAAGGGTTGATTCGATTAATGTGGTTAGTTATGGGTAAAATGCGTAAATATTTTAAATAAGCAAGTGGTTATAAAATATTCATTTTTGGTCGGTGAATATTCGTTTGGTCGTATTCTTGCTGTCGGAGAATATTCGTACGACGGCGTAACCTTGTGTGGGCCCCATAACGGAAAGCGATTGGATGAAGAAAATGGCAAGTATAAGTTGTTTATAATTAACGGCGTAGTTGTTACAGTTAATACTGTTAGAATACCTGGTGGTTAAAATACAGTAGCACACGGTATTACACCAATTATTGATTCTTACGTAAGAAAGCACTACTCAATAATTGTTACAGTAGTTACTGTTCAATATTTTATTTTATTGATTCAATAATTGCTGCGTTGATATTTTATATTATTGTTGTTTCAATAATTATTGTTGCACAGTATTTTCTATTATCAGATCAATAATTCATATTATTTGAATAATATTATTAGACAGCATTATTGACAATGTCTAGAAAGTTCTGTCTAAGGAGAGGTTTGGTCATCTAATTGCGCGCTAGTAAGGAGAAATCCTTATTGGAAAGCCCCCTCTTTCCTGGGAACGGCCTGGTTGTCATAAATGTGATTCTGTAATATTATTTGTGAATAATTAATTATTGATTCATATGATAAGGAAATATTTATTCCATGTGGATATAAATGTTGAATATATTTATTGTGGTTAAAAATGAAGGAGTTAATGTTGAGGTGTTTTATCAGTATTTTTATCGGAAAGGAGGTATTAAAAATCAAATCAGGGTTTTTGAAAAATATTGTGGGGGTTATAATTTTTAATCCGACCGTTGGATCGTGATAATTTTTGGATATGTTATTCATATATAAGTTGAGTATATGTCCACAAATTTTGAACCGTTAAAAATGAACGTATGATTTGTTATGAATTTTACGATATGACTGGTTTAGAAATTGTAGAAGTTGCGGAATTTGTCATTTTGGCGAAAAATTCTAGAATTGGTGGGCCCCACTTTTGGTTGGTGAAAATGTGCGAGATTTTTATTCAAATGTGGTGGGTGGAAATAGTAGCAGGTAAAGCCATCAGGTTACAGGTTAAGTCTGCTTCGGCATGCTAACATTTTCCTATAAATAGAGGGCTAAGTTAGAATTGAAAATCACACCAGAAACAAGTTTTCTTTCTTTCTCTCTCTAGATTATTGAGTGTATTTTGGAAGTATTTAGATACTTTGTGAGTTTCTATTCATCAGTACAAGTTTCTTCCAGCTTTATACCGATATTCCAATCAGAAGTACTGATATTTTGAGGTAAGAGATATTATTTTCTTCTTAAATGATATTATTTTCTTCAATATCATTATGCTGAAATATTGATATGAGTTTTTTTATCAAATTTGGAACTTTTTGTGTCGAGGTTACTATTCACGTATACGGCACTATTCACGTATACGACACTATTCACGAATACGACACTATTCACCGAAAAATAAATTTTTTTCTTTTTGTCCAAGATGTCTATTATGGTTACTATCTTTGATTGTATCCATGTTTTGATCTTTATTTTTAAATTCTGCTTCACAATTGATTATTATGAAGTATTATTGATCTTGGATAAACTGTTATATGAATCCCTACTATTTGTCCTTCTATCTCACTGGATTCATTTTTTTAAAGATATTTTTCATCATTCTCAGTTCTAAATGATGATATTACTGAATATCTTTGGCCTGTAATGCAAAGATGTATGATTACCTGATGAATATCTTTGGCCTGTAGTGCAAAGATGAACAGGTGTTGAGATGAACATAACTGACTGGTGATACAAATGAATATCTTTGGCCTGTAGTGCAAAGATGAATATTTGGTTAAAGATGATTATTAATTGATGTTACAGGGATAAAATATTGATGATGGACTTTTAAATCTTAGAAGATAGTAGAATTCATTCTCTACTTGACTCTTCTAATGGTTTGTTATTTCCGCTGTAGTTGTTAATCTAAAACTTGTTGTCGATTATATTCTATCACATTTTTCCCTGTTGAATACTAATGATAGTTTGTTGTATATTATCTTAATCATAATATTCTTTACTGGGCTAGTTGAGCTCACCATTTTCCTTTTTGTTCTATTTTTCTTCTCAGGAGTTGAGAATATAGCAGGATCTAGTCGGGTTATGTAGTGATGGTTCTAGAAAGATGTTTTAGCAGTCCTCACTATTTTTGTAAAATAGTGTTTGAATAATTGTAATGAGGACTTATTTGAGTGTAGATATTGTCTAGAAGACAATATTTGTATTTAAACTCACAGTATGTGGTGTCGTATTTTGCACGATAATTGTATTATTGAAGTTGTAGTTTGCTTTTTGTACCATGTATTTGGCGACTCAGAATGAGTGTTGTATACCTATTTTGGGGGCGTCACAGTTGGTATCAGAGCTTAGGGATATGATCCCTGGCTGAGATGTGAGACAAGAACTAGGAGGGGAGAGACGGGGAATTCCTTCGCTAGTATGACCTGACTAAGTTTATTTGGTGTTTATTTGGTCGGTCAGAGTATAGGGATAATATATGACATGACTATTAACCCTTGTTTTATGACAGTATTTAAGAATGGCAGCTGAGAACGTTAATAATGGAGTAAATCAGACCGTGGAGACACCTTTGATCACCACCCAGGGGAACGTGCAACAGGAAGGCAATATTCCTCATGTAAACAACGTTACCGAACAAACGATGAATGATGGAATGTTTAGGAGCTTTTTGTAGTTCATGGAAAATCAGACGAGGGAGACTCGTGTGCAGAATACGGGTGGAAATGATAACAACGCGCGGTTTGTCACAGCCAAGCAGTTCAAAGAATTGGGACCACCAGAATTTAAGGGAAAGCCGGATCCGATCATGGCGGAAACGTGGGTTAAGCAAATTACCAAGATATTCGATGTCTTGGGATGCACGGAGGAACAAAAAGTTCCATTCGCCACCTTTATGTTCCGCGGTGAGGCAGACTACTGGTGGGAGTCTGTGAAGCGTACCCAGCCTGACGCACTCAACATGTCCTGGGAAACATTTCAGAAACTGTTCAATGACAAGTACTTTCCTGAAAGTATTCGTCATATGAAGGAGGTAGAGTTTATCAAACTGGAACAAAATAACATGACGGTGTCCCAGTACGAGGCGAAGTTTGCAGAGTTATCTAGGTTTGCACCTCATTTGGTCAAAAATAAGGACCGAAGGACAAGGATGTTTCTGAGAGGTCTAAAACCCGAGATTCGGCAATATCTTATCTCTCATAAATTTTCTTTATATTCAGATGTTGTAAACAGGGCTCAATTATTAGAGCGAGATAATGAGTATGTGCAACCGAGGGACCACAACCAGGGTCATACCGGTGGCGGCAGTCATCAAAGCAATGAAAACCAGCAGGGAGGAAAACATTCGGACAAAAGCGGTAACCACTCTAGTGGTAATCGTGGCCGTGATAATAGAAGGAGCGAGTCGGGAGGAGATTTCAAGAAGAGAAGGTACAACAATGATAACGTAAAGACGTCAACACAAACATCAACTGCTTTTAGGGGAGGAGAATGAGCACCGGTCGTTTGTTACAAATGCGGGAAGGAGGGACACATCAGCCCAAACTGCCCACAACAGTTCAAGGTATGTTATAACTGTGGAAAGGAAGGTTATATAGCTAAAGATTGTCTTGTTTCAAAACCAAGTTCAACGGGGATAGTGACTCCGAAGGCTGTTCCGGATAAGTCAAAATCAGTGGTTCCTGGAAGGGCGTTTGTCGTGATTGCCCAAAACGCGAGGAACCCAAACGAGGTGATTACGGATAAGCTAATCATAAACTCTTACAAAGTTTATACCTTATTAGATACCGGTTCTACCCATTCTTTTATCTCTCCTTCTTGTGCTCAACGTTTAAACTTGACTCCGAAGAAATTAGACTTTGACCTATCTATGGAGACTCCGTTAGGAAAAACTTTCATTACATCTACAGTTTATAAATCTTGCTTAATCCAAGTTGGCACAATCACATTACCTGTTGACCTTATCTCTTTAAAGATACTTGCTTTTGATGTGATTTTAGGAATTGACTTGTTAACTACTCATCATGCCAAAATTGAATGTTTTCGTAAGGTTGTTAGTTTTCATATTCATAACCAACCTGTTATACGAATTCAAGCAACCAACCCACTAAAATCAATCGCTGTCATACCAAGCCATAAAGCCATTCATTTATTGAAAAACGGATGTCAAGCTTTCTTAGCCCATGTTATGGACTTGAACAAAAACACGTCAGATTTGAATAATATTTCTGTTATTAGTGAATTTCCTGACGTATTTCTTGAAGAACTTCCCGGTCTACCCCCAGAACGTGAAGTTGAATTCTTTATTGACCTTGAACCTGGTACAAAGCCCATTTCTAAAACCCCATATCGAATGACTCCTATTGAACTTCAGGAGTTAAAGGTTCAACTACAGGAGTTATTGGACATCGGTTTTATTCGTCCTAGTACATCTCCTTGGGGTGCTCCTGTGTTATTTGTAAAGAAGAAAGACGGGAGTACGCGACTTTGTATCTGTGACAACCCGAGAATTTAGATAATTATTAAAATCCTAAAATGATGGATTAAAGGTTATAACATTAACCTAGACAGAAAATAAGTGTATGGAATTGCCGTTTCTGTGAAGAAATTTTAAAGATTTCAAAATTTTTAAGAAGAACCTATATGGTTTCTTAATTGAATGAGAATAAAGAAATATGGGTTACAAAATTTCAAAACCCTAGAAATGAATTAATATGTACTTGAAGGAATATCGAGAATAAGGTATTACGATACCTGTAAATTCGGTGTGAACTGAATAGTCTAAGAAATGTTATATAAGTACATATGGAAATTTTATTAAGGAGATAAGATTTCACATGAAGAGATGCTATGAGGTTAAACGAAGATGAGTATATGTATATAAATATATATACTTAGTAAGGTGCTATATATAATATTTTAGCAAGAGGAATGTTGAATTAAGTTAATGATATAAGGATCAAGATAAAACTATGTTAGTAATTAACATAGCTTGAACGTTGGCCTTGAATGGTAGATAAGAAGATAACTAAGTTTAAAGTCGTTAGTTAATACGATTAGCAATAAGAAAGGAGTAATTTAAAACTCAAAATTTGAGTTAGAGATAGAATTTTGAAGCATGGACTGCTCGGTTGCGTCCGGAACGTCAATATTAGTCAAAATGGGCAGTAAACACAAAGTGTGTAAAGGTTGACTTTTGTTCAAAGTCAACAGTTGACTTTTTATGGAGAAAAGTCAAAATCAGTGTGAGAAGTGAAAGATGTTATATGAATAATGATATAATATTTAATATTATACCAAATGATATAAAGCTAAAATATGAGATGAGATCCAATATGTAGATATGAATATTGGTATCAAGGTAGTTAGTAAATTAAATTCATATTTGAATAAATGATTGAATATATTAAATTATATATTTAATATATAAATAATTGTTTGAAAACAATTTATGGAGAGGAGGAGGAAATTAAATTTAAGTATACAATATGAATTGTATAACTTGAATAAGTTATTATGTATGAGAATTTAATAACCTAAATGGTTATTGTTATTTGGTGGTTCTAGTATTTAAATATATACTAGTGACCTAATCTAAGAGATTTGTGGAGCATGTCATAATTTATTTAATGATTATGTGAGTAAGTGAATACGAATATTATGTGATGACAAATAAAAGAAACTAGTGTAATCCTAATTATATATTAGGAATGAAGGGTTGAATAACTTAAGGGTTATGGGATGAGAGAATTATGGTATATAAAATATATACTAATTTTAAGAGATTTATTTTATACATCTCAGTTAATTAATTTTATAACCTAATTAATGTAAGTCTAATTGGGTTAAGGAAATTAAATGTACTTGGGGTAAGAATTTGTATTTAAATTGAGTGCATGGAAACCCTAACTAAATGATTAGGGTAAGATATAATTAAAAGTAATGGACTATAATAATATCATAGCCCAATAATTTATTTAGAGTCCAAAAAAATTGGATTTAATGGGCTAAGGAGGTAATATTATTTAAGCGAGCCCAAATTAGTTTTTGTGAGTAAGTAAAACAATTAAATTTGTTAGCTCTATGGGATTAATTAAAGGCCCAAACTAAGCCCACTTGTGGGAGAATAATAATATTAATATTATATTAAGTCAAGAGATATACTTTTATTATCTCAAGTTTATTAATTTTATGACTTAATTAAAGTAAGTTTAATTTGGTTATAAAATTTAGTGTGCAAGGGTGATAACTTAAATTCTAAATGTTTGGAATGGATACCCTAATTAAATAATTAGGGAATGAGAATATTAAAAGTATTGGACCTAATTTATTTTCATGGCCCAAGAAATTAATCTAGAAGTCCAAAGAGATTAATTATGGTGGCCCAAGTGTTGGCCCAATCAATAAATTTAAGAAGCCCAAAACTTGATCCAAGTATGGAAGGACATAATAGTCATTTGGTAAGTAAAATAAAAGCTATAAAAATCTAACCAATTTGGGCTAAAAGAAGGCCACATGGTCGGATAAGATAGAGAGAAAATGAGGGGGAATGGATGTAATCATGATACTTATCTACAACTAGCCCATGTGTCCTCATTTTATTTTGCCAACATTTTGTACATTCTTCCAAGCAAGCTTTGGTGTAATGATTATTAACTAGAGAGAGAATTAGTGGAGAAATATGGAGAAGATAAGGCCACTTGGCCGGATAAGAAAAGAAGGAAAAAGATAAGAAGAAAAGAAGATAAGAGAAGAAAGAAGATAAGAGAAGAAAGAGAAAGAGGAAAAGAAAGAAAGAGAGAGAAATAGAGAGAAGCAAGAGAGAGAGAGAAAGAAGTGGTTCGGCAGCCATGGGGGAGGGAAAGGGAAGTTTTTGATAAGTCATCAAAACTCCATAGCCATCCATGGAAGAAGAAGAAGGAGAGCATGTGAACAAAAAGGTATAAACCCCTTTTGTTTATATAATTTTTGATTATTGTAAATCAAACTTTGAATCTATGTTTCTAAACTCAAAAACCTTAGATCTATGTGTTTATGAGTGTTTAATGTTTAGATCTACCCATATTGGGTGTTGATTTAGTTGGAAATCAAAAATAAAGAAAAGTGATTTTTCTAGTTTTATAAGCTCTAAAATTTCCATGTACTTTGAATTTCCACCGTTTTTGATCTACACCTTCTTTTTGCGATCCGTCAAAGGGAAGTACTAGATATGTAAGTTAGCTACTAAACCCAAGTGGTAGCACTAAAAAATGTTGAGTACACAAGTTGTAGTGACTGTTTTACCAAAAACAGTTTCGTTGCTAAAAAAGGAAAAACAGACTATTTTGGACAGTCAAAGAGTAGGGGCAGTTTGGTCATTTTTCGGACATGTAAAAATTCTGGAAAAATTTGGGAGTATACTATGATAAGTTATCTAACATCTCCAAGTGGAATCACTGAAAAAGGAGTTGTAGATTTCCGTATGGAAAATATTTAACAAAGCACGAAAAATTGCAAAAATGGAATTTAGCTTCTGCCCAAATTTTTAAAATGGCAGTTTCGGCCACTTAATTTGTGAGAAAAATTCTGGCCTTTTGGGACATGAAAATATATGGTATTAAGTACCTTGTGTCCAAAAATGAACTCATTCCGAGTTAAAATGAGCAAGTTATGACCATTTCAATTTCTGTGATTTTCCGACGAAAATGGCTATAACCGGAGTTCTATAACTCCGATGGCCACGAAATTTAAACTGGAGTGTCACGTTAAGACGTATAAGATTGTGCCAAGAGATGGGAATTTCTGGAGTTAAGCACGAGGTAGCTAATTTATTAAGGAATTAACTAAAAATGATTTTTAAAAAATACCAAAGGAAGTTGGAAAATTTTGGAAAAATATTTTTTGTGTATGAAATATGTGTATACATGTTTGTACAAAGGATAGAAAAATAATAAGTTGATTTGGTATTTTCGTGTACGGATATGGAATCCAGCTTGTTGGATTGGAAAATCTGTTGAATCCAGCTTGCTGGATTGAAAAGAAGTTTACTGAATTGAAAATATGTTGAATCCAGCTTGCTGGATTGCAATCTATTTGCTGGATTTGTAATCCAGTGTGCTGGATTACAGTTTGGTTTGCTGGATTGGAAATTTGTTGAATCCAGGTTGCTGGATTCTGTATTCAGTCTGCTGGATTGGCAATTTGGTTATTAAATTTAAAATCCAGATTGTTGGATTAGTGTTTGACTTATTAGAGTATAAAGAAGAACTTATAATGTATAAGATTAAGTGTTTAATCATAATGAATATGATACAGTGATTGAAGAATTATCCAAGAATGATAATAATACCGATGTGTTAGGGTGTTATCTAATATTTGATTAAGTGTTAGATAATCTATTGACAAAGTAATTGTATTATGATACAAAGTAGAATATGCTGATTGAAAGACCAATCTTATTATTAATGATAGGTCTTACCAAAAGAAGTTAACTTAAACTGTGTAGCAGTAGTCAACGAATCAGGCAAGTTTCCTAACTCAAACTTGAGTTGTATATTCAAAGCATGTTAGTGAATGATTATTGTTGATTATTCACGTCTACACTGATTATTGATTCGCACTTGGTGCATGTTGCATATGTTCATCAGGTATGAAAGGCTGATCACCTTCATTACCATAAGGTTCAGTTAAATTGTTTATGGTCATTGTTGACCTTCAAACATTATTGATTCAGTCAGGAAATTATTGAAACTTGATTCATGTTATTTCACAATTATTATATTGTTGAAAACTTGAAAGCTTATTCATTCTTTCAATCATGATATATCTTTATTGAATTTAAACTTGCTGGGAAAATTTGATGCTCACCCTTGCTATATCGTGATAAAATTTTCAGATTAAGATGAAAGCTTGAGTAAAGACAGAAGCGAAGATAAAGTGCAAGATTAAATTACATTGCAGTTAGATCTATTAAATTTTCTGACGAAAATAGTATTGTAAATCTTCTAAGATATTGAAGGTATGTATTAAGTTAAGGTTGTAGACCTTGGGAATGATGTGTAAAAGTTTAATGTATAAACAATTTATGTTTATATCTCCCGCAATAGTTATAGAAATAGTATACTAGATCCTTGGTGATTAGTACCGGGATTTGGGGATGCTACAGTTGGTATCAAAGCCGTAGGTTATAAACCTTAGGTAGGTGTACCTTAGGATATAACCGCGGAGAGATGATAAGTAATAAACTCGAATAGAGTTTAAGCGATAAGAGATGAATTTTTGGAAATTCATTATTAAGTAAAGAGAAAGATAATTAAGATTCAAAGAAGAATCTTGAAGAGCTATAAGGATAAGAATCCGGAGTTACCTGACTCCAGTAATAGAGATGAAAAGTGATAATAAATAGACTATGTCTATAAGATGAGAAGTGTTATTAAAATCATAATATACTATGATTAAAGAGAAGAATAAGAAGATCGTAAAATAAAACGATCGTAAGTATAAGGAGAAATGATTACGAAATAAGATCACGACGTGATCAGATTAAATCGTTGAATAACATATGATATGTTAAGTGATTGGAATGATATAGCCTGACGCTATAAAGAGAATGTACTATGAAATGGTATTATGTAAACTCAGAAAAGAGTGGCAAATATTAAGATACGGATTAAAGAAAATTCGTATTAAGAAAAGAGAAAGTAAGAATGGTTTGGATTTCAATTGAGGACTCATGTCAGCAGCTGAGTTGTATGATTCCTTGTATGGGCGGGGAATTTGTACTTGGTTTTAGAACCGCTTAGCTTCCTGGTCGATATAGTGGTTAGGTTGAACAATTCTTTGTATGGGCGGGGAATTGTATGCTTAGCTTCCTATATTGATTAGTGGCCGAGTTTGGTTTGACAACCACTTAGTTTCTGATGCTGATAATCATTGGAACCTGGTGTCGCGCTATTTGTTATATGCATGTGGATAAGGTGATTCTTTTCTCATGTGTATAACGAATAGGTAGAGAATATAAGGTTAAGTACGAGTTCTTAAAACTCATACTTAGGGTAAGTTCATGACTCATAATCATATGGTATGTTTTGAACCCCTCAGCGAATGGACGCCAAAGGTCTGACTAGGATAAGTTCTGAAACTCATATGATTGTGGAAAGTTCCTGAACTCATAATGTGTGGTAAGTTTGATGAACTAGGTATGAGAAAGTTGTGAATGGAGAATTGAAGATGATAGAAATAGATAGACTTATTAAGAAATGGATCAGTAGAGAAATTGAAGTTGATGGTGGAATCATAGGTATTTCAAATCTTCTAGCTATGCTAGACTTCAAAGTTTTTGACATCAAGCTAAATTCGCACTGATGTGCCTTTCGAAATAAAATGAATTTTTGTTATCCTCAACATAGGGTTACAACTGTGTAGAAGTGGGCTTCGTACTACTAACACATCGTTACCTGTTGTGGCGTGATGACACCAAAGATGATTTTCAAAGATTTTTGAACGGTTTAAAGAAGAGTCTATGCTAATTGATTCGGCTAGACAAAAATAATTTGAGATGTCAAAATGTATTTTTTTAATATCATCAATGTATCATGAAACCTGGTGCAAAGATGATAAAAATGATGGAGTTATCAATGCAGAATTACTTAGTGTCAGATGTGATCTAATGATCGTCAGCCCACTATGGTATGATGTAGTATGACAAAGTCACACAATGACGGAATCCTCAAACGTACTATAAATACAGTGCGGTATCATGACGTCATAAAATGATTTTAAGAATTTTAAAGATAATTTATTGCCAACTGAATTTGGCTAGAAATGTTTCGATTGAAATTCGAATGATTGATATGCGTCTAAGCTATTTGATTCAGCTAGACAAATGTTTATGAAATTCAAAGTATTCTTTGAAAGCTTATGCCAAACCAAATTATTTTGGTGCGGAATCTTATGATGAGTCTGAGGTGAATAACCCTAAATATGGGGATATACTAATGGGATAAAATATTCCAATCTAAGAACGCATATAGTCGTTCCGATTACTAAGGTACAACAGACTGATCCTCTAAAGTACTCGCATCAGTAGTTTACCTTCTTTGTGATTGTAAACATACCAAATATAAAATATTTCAGAGGTAGAGTACCTTTCTTTCTTAATTGAAAGAGGTAGCAGGTAGAAATACCCCTAAACCTCAAAGTTCATGATTTTATGATCCCTCAGACAGATATAAAAATATTTTAAACTCCTCAGAGTAATGTTGGGGTAGTATGTGATTATGGATATGAATAGTGTGAACTCGTTGAGTACGAGTAGAATCTGAGATGATTGAATAAAGGTTATTATGACAACCTAGTTTTGCTTAATATTTAGAAGATGTAAACTCCTAGTGAGTAGTTATGGTAAAATGTGATAATAGATGAGAAATCCTCAAAGTAGAAAATTGTAAAGGTTAAGTTAAAAACCTAGTTTTGATCAAGAGAATAAGCAGAGATTAGTACGCTTTAATTTCGGGGACGAAATTCTTAGAAGAAGGGGTGAATGTGACAACCCGAGAATTTAGATAATTATTAAAATCCTAAAATGATGGATTAAAGGTTATAACATTAACCTAGACAGAAAATAAGTGTATGGAATTGCCGTTTCTGTGAAGAAATTTTAAAGATTTCAAAATTTTTAAGAAGAACCTATATGGTTTCTTAATTGAATGAGAATAAAGAAATATGGGTTACAAAATTTCAAAACCCTAGAAATGAATTAATATGTACTTGAAGGAATATCGAGAATAAGGTATTACGATACCTGTAAATTCGGTGTGAACTGAATAGTCTAAGAAATGTTATATAAGTACATATGGAAATTTTATTAAGGAGATAAGATTTCACATGAAGAGATGCTATGAGGTTAAACGAAGATGAGTATATGTATATAAATATATATACTTAGTAAGGTGCTATATATAATATTTTAGCAAGAGGAATGTTGAATTAAGTTAATGATATAAGGATCAAGATAAAACTATGTTAGTAATTAACATAGCTTGAACGTTGGCCTTGAATGGTAGATAAGAAGATAACTAAGTTTAAAGTCGTTAGTTAATACGATTAGCAATAAGAAAGGAGTAATTTAAAACTCAAAATTTGAGTTAGAGATAGAATTTTGAAGCATGGACTGCTCGGTTGCGTTCGGAACGTCAATATTAGTCAAAATGGGCAGTAAACACAAAGTGTGTAAAGGTTGACTTTTGTTCAAAGTCAACAGTTGACTTTTTATGAAGAAAAGTCAAAATCAGTGTGAGAAGTGAAAGATGTTATATGAATAATGATATAATATTTAATATTATACCAAATGATATAAAGCTAAAATATGAGATGAGATCCAATATGTAGATATGAATATTGGTATCAAGGTAGTTAGTAAATTAAATTCATATTTGAATAAATGATTGAATATATTAAATTATATATTTAATATATAAATAATTGTTTGAAAACAATTTATGGAGAGGAGGAGGAAATTAAATTTAAGTATACAATATGAATTGTATAACTTGAATAAGTTATTATGTATGAGAATTTAATAACCTAAATGGTTATTGTTATTTGGTGGTTCTAGTATTTAAATATATACTAGTGACCTAATCTAAGAGATTTGTGGAGCATGTCATAATTTATTTAATGATTATGTGAGTAAGTGAATACGAATATTATGTGATGACAAATAAAAGAAACTAGTGTAATCCTAATTATATATTAGGAATGAAGGGTTGAATAACTTAAGGGTTATGGGATGAGAGAATTATGGTATATAAAATATATACTAATTTTAAGAGATTTATTTTATACATCTCAGTTAATTAATTTTATAACCTAATTAATGTAAGTCTAATTGGGTTAAGGAAATTAAATGTACTTGGGGTAAGAATTTGTATTTAAATTGAGTGCATGGAAACCCTAACTAAATGATTAGGGTAAGATATAATTAAAAGTAATGGACTATAATAATATCATAGCCCAATAATTTATTTAGAGTCCAAAAGAATTGGATTTAATGGGCTAAGGAGGTAATATTATTTAAGCGAGCCCAAATTAGTTTTTGTGAGTAAGTAAAACAATTAAATTTGTTAGCTCTATGGGATTAATTAAAGGCCCAAACTAAGCCCACTTGTGGGAGAATAATAATATTAATATTATATTAAGTCAAGAGATATACTTTTATTATCTCAAGTTTATTAATTTTATGACTTAATTAAAGTAAGTTTAATTTGGTTATAAAATTTAGTGTGCAAGGGTGATAACTTAAATTCTAAATGTTTGGAATGGATACCCTAATTAAATAATTAGGGAATGAGAATATTAAAAGTATTGGACCTAATTTATTTTCATGGCCCAAGAAATTAATCTAGAAGTCCAAAGAGATTAATTATGGTGGCCCAAGTGTTGGCCCAATCAATAAATTTAAGAAGCCCAAAACTTGATCCAAGTATGGAAGGACATAATGGTCATTTGGTAAGTAAAATAAAAGCTATAAAAATCTAACCAATTTGGGCTAAAAGAAGGCCACATGGCCGGATAAGATAGAGAGAAAATGAGGGGGAATGGATGTAATCATGATACTTATCTACAACTAGCCCATGTGTCCTCATTTTATTTGGCCAACATTTTGTACATTCTTCCAAGCAAGCTTTGGTGTAATGATTATTAACTAGAGAGAGAATTAGTGGAGAAATATGGAGAAGATAAGGCCACTTGGCCGGATAAGAAAAGAAGGAAAAAGATAAGAAGAAAAGAAGATAAGAGAAGAAAGAAGATAAGAGAAGAAAGAGAAAGAGGAAAAGAAAGAAAGAGAGAGAAATAGAGAGAAGCAAGAGAGAGAGAGAAAGAAGTGGTTCGGCAGCCATGGGGGAGGGAAAGGGAAGTTTTTGATAAGTCATCAAAACTCCATAGCCATCCATGGAAGAAGAAGAAGGAGAGCATGTGAACAAAAAGGTATAAACCCCTTTTGTTTATATAATTTTTGATTATTGTAAATTAAACTTTGAATCTATGTTTCTAAACTCAAAAACCTTAGATCTATGTGTTTATGAGTGTTTAATGTTTAGATCTACCCATATTGGGTGTTGATTTAGTTGGAAATCAAAAATAAAGAAAAGTGATTTTTCTAGTTTTATAAGCTCTAAAATTTCCATGTACTTTGGATTTCCACCGTTTTTGATCTACACCTTCTTTTTGCGATCCGTCAAAGGGAAGTGCTAGATATGTAAGTTAGCTACTAAACCCAAGTGGTAGCACTAAAAAATGTTGAGTACACAAGTTGTAGTGACTGTTTTACCAAAAACAGTTTCGTTGCTAAAAAAGGAAAAACAGACTATTTTGGACAGTCAAAGAGTAGGGGCAGTTTGGTCATTTTTTGGACATGTAAAAATTCTGGAAAAATTTGGGAGTATACTATGATAAGTTATCTAACATCTCCAAGTGGAATCACTGAAAAAGGAGTTGTAGATTTCCGTATGGAAAATATTTAACAAAGCACGAAAAATTGCAAAAATGGAATTTAGCTTCTGCCCAAATTTTTAAAATGGCAGTTTCGGCCACTTAATTTGTGAGAAAAATTCTGGCCTTTTGGGACATGAAAATATATGGTATTAAGTACCTTGTGTCCAAAAATGAGCTCATTCCGAGTTAAAATGAGCAAGTTATGACCATTTCAATTTCTGTGATTTTCCGACGAAAATGGCTATAACCGGAGTTCTATAACTCCGATGGCCACGAAATTTAAACTGGAGTGTCACGTTAAGACGTATAAGATTGTGCCAAGAGATGGGAATTTCTGGAGTTAAGCACAAGGTAGCTAATTTATTAAGGAATTAACTAAAAATGATTTTTAAAAAATACCAAAGGAAGTTGGAAAATTTTGGAAAAATATTTTTTGTGTATGAAATATGTGTATACATGTTTGTACAAAGGATAGAAAAATAATAAGTTAATTTGGTATTTTCGTGTACGGATATGGAATCCAGCTTGTTGGATTGGAAAATCTGTTGAATCCAGCTTGCTGGATTGAAAAGAAGTTTACTGAATTGAAAATATGTTGAATCCAGCTTGCTGGATTGCAATCTATTTGCTGGATTTGTAATCCAGTGTGCTGGATTACAGTTTGGTTTGCTGGATTGGAAATTTGTTGAATCCAGGTTGCTGGATTCTGTATTCAGTCTGCTGGATTGGCAATTTGGTTATTAAATTTAAAATACAGATTGTTGGATTAGTATTTGACTTATTAGAGTATAAAGAAGAACTTATAATGTATAAGATTAAGTGTTTAATCATAATGAATATGATACAGTGATTGAAGAATTATCCAAGAATGATAATAATACCGATGTGTTAGGGTGTTATCTAATATTTGATTAAGTGTTAGATAATCTATTGACAAAGTAATTGTATTATGATACAAAGTAGAATATGCTGATTGAAAGACCAATCTTATTATTAATGATAGGTCTTACCAAAAGAAGTTAACTTAAACTGTGTAGCAGTAGTCAACGAATCAGGCAAGTTTCCTAACTCAAACTTGAGTTGTATATTCAAAGCATGTTAGTGAATGATTATTGTTGATTATTCACGTCTACACTGATTATTGATTCGCACTTGGTGCATGTTGCATATGTTCATCAGGTATGAAAGGCTGATCACCTTCATTACCATAAGGTTCAGTTAAATTGTTTATGGTCATTGTTGACCTTCAAACATTATTGATTCAGTCAGGAAATTATTGAAACTTGATTCATGTTATTTCACAATTATTATATTGTTGAAAACTTGAAAGCTTATTCATTCTTTCAATCATGATATATCTTTATTGAATTTAAACTTGCTGGGCAAATTTGATGCTCACCCTTGCTATATCGTGATAAAATTTTCAGATTAAGATGAAAGCTTGAGTAAAGACAGAAGCGAAGATAAAGTGCAAGATTAAATTACATTGCAGTTAGATCTATTAAATTTTCTGACGAAAATAGTATTGTAAATCTTCTAAGATATTGAAGGTATGTATTAAGTTAAGGTTGTAGACCTTGGGAATGATGTGTAAAAGTTTAATGTATAAACAATTTATGTTTATATCTCCCGCAATAGTTATAGAAATAGTATACTAGATCCTTGGTGATTAGTACCGGGATTTGGGGATGCTACAGTATCGACTACCGAGAATTGAATCATGTCAATATCAAGAATAGGTATCCGCTACCTCGCATTGATGACCTATTTGACCAGTTGCAAGGAGCACAATTCTTTTCAAAGATCGATCTTCGTTCTGGATATCATCAGCTGAAGATTAAAACTGAGGATATTCCAAAGACTGCCTTTAAAACTCGGTACGGGCATTATGAATTCTTAGTCATGTCTTTTGGATTAACTAATGTTCCTGCTGCCTTCATGGATATGATGAACAGTGTATTCAAAGAATATTTAAATCAGTTCGTTGTTGTCTTTATTGATGACATCCTCATCTATTCCAAAAGTCATGAAGATCATGAGCGCCATTTAAAGCTGGTACCGCAAAGGCTTCGTGAAAATAAGCTATATGCCAAATTAAAGAAATGCGATTTCTGGCTTGAGGAAGTAGCATTCCTTAGGCACGTGGTGTCAAAACATGGAGTATCTGTCGACCCGGCGAAGATTAAAGCCATACAAAGTTGGGAGCAACCGAAGTCGGCGACTGAAGTATGTAGCTTTCTAGGCTTAGCTGGGTATTACCGGAGATTCGTAGAAGGATTTTCTAGAATCGCTACTCCGTTAACTCAGCTGACTCGGAAGGATACAAAATTCGGTTGGAGCGAGGATTGTGAGAAGAGTTTTCAAGAACTTAAGAGGAGACTCATTTCGGCACCTGTTCTGACAATACCATCTGGTTCGGATGGATTTGTTATCTACAGCGATGCTTCAGGAAAAGGGTTAGGATGTGTTCTCATGCAACATGAGAAAGTCATAGCCTATGCCTCGCGATAACTCAAAGAATATGAGAGGAATTATCCTACTCATGATTTGCAGTTGGCAGCAGTCATTTTTGCGTTGAAGATTCGGAGACACTACCTGTATGGGAAGAAAGTGGAGATCTATACGGATCATAAAAGCCTCAAATATTTCTTCACCCAAAAGGAACTCAACATGCGGCAACGACGTTGGCTTGAGCTGTTGAAAGATTATGATCATACCATCCAATATCATCCTGAAAAAACGAACGTAGTAGCTGACGCATTGAGTAGAAGATCATATATGGGTACGAGTGCAATGTTGTTAACACAAAGGCCCATTTTGTATGATTTGTAAAGGATGGAGATAGAGATGAAGGCTTCAAGTACCCACATGATGATATCAAATATACGAGTAGAACCGACTTTAATCGATAAAGTTAAAGTTGCTCAAGCTACGGACATGGAGCCGATGCGTATGAAGAAGAAAGTGCAATAAGGTGCTATTCCAGAAGCAAGAATCGATGAAGAAAGAATACTTCGAGTCAACTCCAGACTTTGTGTTCCTAACGATTTTGACTTGAAGCATTTAATCATGATGGAGGCACACAACACACCGTTTGCAATCCATCTTGGGAGTACCAAAATGTATCATGATCTTCGACATACATTTTAGTGGAGTAATATGAAAAGAGAGATCGCGGAGTTTATCTCAAGGTGTTTAACTTGTCAACGTGTAAAGGCAGAGCATCAAGTGCCAAATGGTCCATTGCAACCACTTGAGATCCCGAAATGGAAGTGGGAACACATTACCATGGATTTCGTTAAAGGTCTTCCCAAGGTTTCTCAAGGCATAGATGCGATTTGGGTTATTGTTGATAGATTAACCAAGTCTGCTCATTTCTTGGCTATACGTGAGACTTATTCCCTTGAACGTCTTACTCGTATGTACGTGAATGAGATTGTGAGATTGCATGGCATGCCAATATCCATAGTTTCATATCATGATCCAAGATTCACTTCACGTTTTTGGGTTAGCTTGCAGAAAGCTATAGGCACGAATTTACGATTTAGTTCAATATACCATCCTCAAATAGACGGGCAATCAGAGAGGACTATTCAAACCCTTGAAGATTTATTAAGACTCTGTGTTCTAGATTTCAAAGGAAGTTAGGATAAGTACTTGCCACTGGTGGAATTCTCCTACAACAACAGTTATCAGGCAAGTATAGGTATGGCTCCATTTGAAGCCTTGTATAGACGAAAGTGTCGTTCTTGAGTATGCTGGGACGAGGTGGATGAAGCAACGTTGTTGGGACCAGAATTGGTATGCATAACTACAGAGAAGATCCAAACGATTCGACAACATATACAAACGTCACAGGATCGACAAAAGAGTTATGCGGATCTTCATCGGAAGGATGTAGAATTTAGTATTGGGGATCATGTATTGTTACGTGTTGCACCATGGAAAGGAGTTATAAGATTTGAAAAAAGAGGAAAGCTCAATCCATGATTTGTTGGTCCATTTGAAATTCTTGACCGAATAGGAAATGTGGCATATCGACTCGCATTACCTCCAAGTATGTCTCGTGTTCATAATGTTTTTCACATATCTGTGCTTCGTAAATATGTGAAAGACCCGAACCACATAATTGAGTTAGAACTAGATGAGATAGCCGAAGATTTAATGTACGAGGAGGTACCTGTTAAGATCTTGGATAGGAAAGAGCACGTTCTACGCATGAAGGTTATACCACAAGTTAAGGTTTTGTGGAGAAACCATGCTATTAAAGAAATGACCTGGGAGTTAGAATCAGAAATGAAAGCGAGGTATCCTCACCTTTTCGAAACACCATGTATGTACGTCAATTTCGAGAACGAAATTTCATAATGAGGGGTGGTTGTAAGACCCCAACTTATTAATAAATGAAATTAAATTTCCTCTATTTATTATTTTGAAATAGAAAGGGTTGATGTGATTAATGTGGTTAGTTATGGGTAAAATGCGTAAATATTTCAAATAAGTAAGTGGTTATAAAATATTCATTTTTGGTCAGCGAATATTCGTTTGGTCGTATTCTTGCTATCGGGGAATATTCATACGACGATGCAGCCTTGTGTGGGCCCCATAACGGAAAGCGATTGGATGAAGAAAACGACAAGTATAAGTTGTTTATAATTAACGGTGCAGTTGTTACCGTTAATACTGTTAGAATACCTGGTGGTTAAAATACAGTAGCACACGGTATTGCACCAATTATTAATTCTTACGTAAGAAGGCACTACTTAATAATTGTTACAGTAGTTACTGTTCAATATTTTATTTTATTGATTCAATAATTGCTGCGTTGATATTTTATATTATTGTTGTTTCAATAATTGTTGATGCACAGTATTTTCCATTATCAGATCAATAATTCATATTATTTGAATAATATTATTAGATAGCATTATTTGCAATGTCTAAAAAGTTCTGTCTAAGGAGAGGTTTGGTCATCTAATTGCGCGCTAGTAAGGAGAAATCTTTATTGGAAAGCCCCCTCTTTCTTGGGAACGGTCTGGTTGTCATAAATGTGATTCTGTAATATTATTTGTGAATAATTAATTATTGATTCATATGATAAGGAAATATTTATTCTATGTGGATATAAATGTTGGATATATTTATTGTGGTTAAAAATGAAGGAGTTAATGTTGAGGTGTTTTATCAGTATATTTATCGGAATGGATGTATTAAAAATCAAATCAGGGTTTTTGAGAAATATTGTGGGGGTTATAATTTGTAATCCGACCGTTGGATCGTGGTAATTTTTGGATATGTTATTCATATATAAGTTGAGTATATGTCCACAAATTTTAAACCGTTAAAAATGAACGTATGATTTGTTATGAATTTTACGAGATAACTGGTTCAGAAATTGTAGAAGTTGCGGATTTATCATTTTGGCAGAAAATTCTAGAATTGGTGGGCCCCACTTTTGGTTGGTGAAAATATGCTGAGATTTTTATTAAAATGTGGTGGGTGGAAATAGTAGCAGGTAAAGCCATCAGGTTGCAGGTTAAGTCTGCATCGGCGTGCTAACATATTCCTATAAATAGAGGGCTAAGTTAGAATTGAAAATCACACCAGAAACAAGTTTTCTCTCTTTCTCTCTTTAGATTTTTGAGTGTATTTTGGAAGTATTTAGATACTTTGTGAGTTTCTATTCATCAGTACAAGTTTTCTTCAGCCTTATACTGATATTCCGATCAGAAGTACTGATATTTTGAGGTAAGGGATATTATTTTCTTCTTAAATGATATTATTTTCTTCAATATCATTATGCTGAAATATTGATATGAGTTTTTTTTATCAAATTTGGAACTTTTTGTGTCAGAGTTACTATTCACGTATACGTCACTATTCACGTATACGACACTATTCACGAATACAGCACTATTCACCGAAAAATAAAATTTTTCTTTTTTGTCCAAGATGTCTATTATGGTTACTATCTTTGATTGTATCCATGTTTTGATCTTTATTTTTGAATTCTGCTTCACAATTGATTTTTATGAAGTATTATTGATCTTGGATAAACTGTTATACGAATCCTTACTATTTGTTCTTCTGTCTCACTGGATTCGTTTTCTTTAAGATATTTTTCATCATCCTCAGTCCTAAATGATGATATTACTGAATATCTTTGGCCTGTAGTGCAAAGATGTATGATTACCTGATGAATATCTTTGGCCTGTAGTGCAAAGATGAACAGGTGTTGAGATGAACATGACTGACTGGTGATACAAATGAATATCTTTGGCCTGTAGTGCAAAGATGAATATTTGGTTAAAGATGATTATTAATTGATGTTACAGGGATAAAATATTGATGATGGACTTTTAAATCTTAGAAAATAGTAGAATTCATTCTCTACTTTACTCTTCTAATGGTTTGTTATTTCCGCTGTAGTTGTTGATCTAAAACTTGTTGTCGATTATATTCTATCACATTTTTCCCTGTTGAATACTAATGATAGTTTGTTGTATATTATCTTAGTCATAATATTCTTTACTGAGCTAGTTGAGCTCACCCTTTTTCTTTTTGTTCTATTTTTCTTCTCAGGAGGAGAGAACATAGCAGGATCTAGTCGGGGTATGGAATGATGGTTCTAGAAAGATGTTTTAGCAGTCCTCACTATTTCTGTAAAATAGTGTTTGAATAATTGTAATGAGGATTTATTTGAGTGCGGATATTGTCTAGAAGATAATATTTGTATTTAAACTCACAGTATGTGTTGTCGTATTTTGCACGACAATTGTATTATTGAAGTTGTAGTTTGCTTTTTGTACCATGTATTTGGTGACTCAGAATGGGTGTTGTATACCTGTTTTGGGGGCGTCACAGAAGACACAATTTAGCAAAAGGAGAATCAAATTCAAGATCCTCTAATCTCTCAAAAAGAAGATTCCAACTGCTCCAATTGAAGAATTTAACAAAATGGTCCTAGAAATTCTAGCAAAAACATTAACTTCAACTTTAGAAGATAATATGTCTATCAACAGCAAAGGCAGCAGACACAAATCCACTCATAGTGACAATGACTTTTCAACAGAAGAAGATAATGAAGAATCTAATAATTCAGATTTTGACACATAAATCCAAGAAATAATACTTTGAAAAGACAAAGATAGCAATTCCCAAGATGCTCAAGGAGATACGTGGGACATTATTCAAATGGCTATCAACAAAAGAAAGGACGTCCAGCTCCAAAAGAAGATTAAAGACAAAAGCAAAGTGGTGGGCCCTTCCACTAAGTAATAATGAAGAATGGTGGAAAAGTCAACTAAAGGATAAGATTCCTTTACTAAAATCACTTTAATAAAACTACTTTATTAAAGCTACTTTAATAAAGTCACTTTTAAAGCTACTTTAATAAAATCACTTTTTAAAGCTACTTTAATAAAGATAATAGCTTTGATAATTGAGATAGGAATCGTCATCAATGACGATCATCAGGCTCAAAGCCTTGTATAAATAGATGCTCGATCCTCAGTTGTAAGTAGGCTAAGTTTTAGGCTTAATTTTCTTTCTTTCTTTCTTTTTCTTAGAAAAAAAGCTTGTACTGATCTCCCTTTGTAAATACCGCGGTGTGCAATAAAAGGAAGGATGCCATGGATCCTCCATGTAAGTTTTCAATGTTTATCAATTATACATGTTAAATTTACATGTTTGCATATATGTGAATATACACATATTTATGTTAATATACATACTTGCATTGTAATAACATATTTTAGCTTATAGCTTAACGATTATTTGTGTCAAAGTCGGTCTTGCTCTATATTTGGTATATACCAATTGGCTCTTAGTCTGGCATTTATTCCTTGACTTTCTGTACTTAATATTCCTGGAGTAATATTGATAAATTAATCTTTATACATCTTAAGTCTGGTTTTTCTAATTTTCTTTAATTTCTGATTAGTGTCAATATTAAGATTTGTTTGAAATTGATCGTTCCTAATTTGCTTAAGATAGTATTTATACATTAATCCAAACAATAATCAAACATTTTGTTGGAAATGCTTTATCCAATATGGACAGAAGCAAAGAATTATTAATTAATTTAAAATGTTGGTCTATATCAGAAGAAAATATACAACTCCTTAATAAGGATATAAAACAATATAAAGAAGATTATAACTTCTTACAGTTAGGATGTGTTTCCATTGGTATAAAGCCACTAACTCCTGATGGGTTAGATACTTGCTTAATTATAGCACTCTGTGATAATCGTCACAACAGATTTCATGATTCCTTAAAAGGATTAATTCAAACTAGTCTGTGCAATGGCCCAGTCTACTTTAATTGTTACCCAAATTTTGAAGTCTCTTTAACAGACAAACATCTTCTAGATGTCTTGACCCTTCAAATTGAGAATAAGGGATATGATTTGAAATTAGGCTACAAAAATATTGCCTTAATTTATATAGTTTGTTTTAAAACCCTTAATGTGATCAGATTAAGACCACTCTCACAAATTAAGTGACTATATTATACTTAAAAATTAGTTCATCGCTTTGATACCAAATATAGAGCAAGCCCGACTTTGACACAACTAATCATTAAGCTGTGACACAACTAATCGTTAAGCTATAAGCTAAAACATGCTACTAGCATGCAAGTATGTATATTAACATAAATATGTGTATATTCACATATATGCAAACTTGTAAATCTAACATGTATAATATTAAGTACAGAAAGTCAAGGAATAAATGCTAGACTAAGAGTCAATTGGTATATAAGCTAATTAATCCAGGATATAACAGACAACCAACATTTATGATCCAAACCACTAGAAGAGAAGAATTACCTCTAGTTGAGTCTCTACATCAAAAGATATTAGAAAATAAACAACAAATTAAGAAATTAAAGAAAATTAGAAAAACCAAACTTAAGATGTATAAAGATTTATTTATCAATATTACTCTAGGAATATTAAGTACCGAAAGTCAAGGAATAAATGCCAGACTAAGAGCTAATTGGTATATAAGACGATTAATCCAAGATATAACAGATAGTAAACAATCATGAACCATATACCTAACGCATTAGCCAGATATCCCAAAGAAATCAGAAAACATAGTAAATCTATAGAAGAAAACATAAACTACTATAAAAGAAATTTAAAAAGATTAGAAGAAGATTTTAATAAGAATCTTATAAATATTGATAATTATTTAGACCAGAAAACAGATTTATTAATAGAATGTTGGGACATAGAGATGTATAACAGATATTTTATTAATACTTATACTAGACTCCTCAACCAGTTAGAAGTATAAAATGAGTTGTCCAGGATTTAAAAGACTTAGAGATTTACTACAGGAAAGAAGAATTATTCTACAGAAGCTTATAAATTATAAGTTTGATTATATAATATGTGATGCCCCCAAAATAGGTATACATCACCTATTCCGAGTCGCCAAATACATGGTACATAACTTAAATACAAACTTCATTTATATAATACAACAAAAATGTAGCAGAGAGTTTTTACACGAATATTGTCACCTAGACAATATCCAAACTCAAATTTAATCTAATTCTATTTATTATCACACTATTTCACGAAAATAGTGAGGACTACTTAATCAACCATCTGGACCGTCAGTTTATTTCCCGACTAGTCCCAACTATATTCTCAATTCCTGAAGAGAACAGTGAAAGAAAATGGTGAGCTCAACTAGTCCAGTAAAAAATATTATGACTAAGATAATGCAGAAAAAATTATTCTTTGCCTTCAACAGTATAACAACTGATATAATACAATAGAAAACAAGTTTTAGATCAACAATTGCAGTGAAAATAACAATCCATTAAAAGAGTCAAGTAGAGGATGATATCTACTATCTTCTATGATTTAAAAGTTTATCATCAATTTTATCGCTGAGACTCAACTTAATAAATAATTCACGTCACTGAATTATCCATGCACTACGGGCCAAGGATATTCATTATTATCACGACTACAAATTATCCATGCACTACGGGCCAAGGATATTCGTTTTTTCATCAATGGTCATGATCATGCCAAACAATAATTCATCTTTGCACCCTTGGCCGAAGAGAACGCATGGTCATGATCATACCAACAATTGTCGCTGAGACTAAGCTCTATAATCCACATCACTTGTAACATTATAGGTCATGATTATACCGAATGATCCATGGTCATAATCATGCCAACCAATAGTCCATCTATGCACGTAAGCTAAAGATGACTTTCATCATAGTATAAGCATGAGGATGACGATAATGATATAAGTATTAATCAAACGAAATCAAGGATAAATATTAAAGAATTTAAATTTATCTAGAGTTTTAAAAATATCCAAATTGTCAACATGATGCTACTTTGTGGAGTAAAATTCAAGAATAATATTGTATCAAAAATGATTTAGACTGAAAAGAAATTAATTTTTATCATGAATAGTACCCCAGATGAATAGTACCTGAGTAAATAGTACTGTAACGACCCCAAAATTCATAAAATAATATTCTCCTTCGCGATCGTTAACAAAACAACTTTAATCTATACTTACATCATTATTCGATGATAAATTACTAATATGCAGAAAAAATTTAAAACTTTTATACATTTCCTTCTGTATTGCCCTAAATCGCAACCTTTACATTACATCTTTTTAATTCAAACTTATATCATGAATCGTTACAACAAAATGACTATACAAAGTCTTACATCATAACTAAATATTCATATACATTGGATAGCTCAACTTACAATTCAACAACATGTTACATTCAAAATATGAAATATATTTCTCATAAAACATAAGTAATTAGATTGGTACATATGTTGCTTGCTCATTGGATGGGGATGATTGACCTCATGATCATTTGTGTGGAGACACTAAAGCAAGTATGTAGGTGCTTATTAGAGAATAAGTTCACTGAACGTGGCTCGCTAAGGAATACTTAATGGAGTTTTACTTGCCTGTTAATAGAAATTCCTGTAGTGATAGTAGTACAAGTGATCCTTGGACTTGAGATCATCATAGCATCTTGTGTATGATGAGTTATACTTTGACTTATTCCTTAAGACCCTTAGGGTATATCAAAGGGTATGCTTGGGTATAATAAGTCGTACATGGAGATAATATATGATCAATAAAGAATCTACCGCTTATAGTAAAAGAAGAGAAATGTCATATGTGATTCGATAAATGACAACCCAATAGTCCTTGGCCAAGGCAGAATGAAATTAGAAAGGAGTTTCTAATTTACATTATTTGGAGTTGTGTATTTAAGAGTCAAAAAATATATAATTAAATAAAAAAAGACTTGACAGTAATTCCATGTCTTATATTTAATTGGGACATTGTATGATAGAAGGATTGAATTGTACGGTAACTATTAACTCAAATGTTCTTTTATGATTAATGTTGAAATCTATATTATCTAGAAAGTCGTTGATCGCTAGAGAGGCTTATCCCTATTGTAGAATAAATAATATTTATTTAAATAAATTAATCGTTTAATTTATTTATTTAAATAAGATTAGAATTGTTCTAATTGATTTTTTCACAACCAGTTTAATATGGAGAACCTAAAGGGTCACACCATAAAAGGAAGAATAATTATTTAAGAAGTTAATGGCATAATCGTAATAATATGTTAAGTATATTTAATTTAATCTATGGTGATAGAATAAATTAAATATCTCAATATTTATTATTTAATATTTTAGAAATATTAATTATAAATTAATAAGAGGAGTCTTATTAATATTATTACAATTATTATTATTTTAATTTCTAAAAGAGTTTAAGAATTAATTTAATATAAGTACTCTCATTTATTCCTAATAAGATTAGGAGGGAAAATTAGTTAAATGAGTTTAATTAATTATCCCTAATAAAATTAGGGAGCCCATTTAATTAAAAGAGTTTAATTAAATAAATAATACCTTATTTTAATTAAATAGGGTTACCTAATATCTTTATAAGAGGAGTCTTATATCATATAACAGATATACGCAATTCTAATAGTTGGAGAGTACGTTCTTTTTTTATGAAGATAGAAAATTAGGGGTTAGCCAACCACCCTTCTTCTTGAATATTTCTTCTTCCTTGGTGGATCACCTCTAGAGACCAAACACTTGGGTGGCTAACGTTGATCAAAGGAAGGAACCAAACCCGGTGGATTCAAGTTGAACGCGAAAAAGATTGGAGATGAACTTGTACATGAGGAAGCTCGAATCTTCAAGGGTATGATTTTTGTTCTTCATATTTTCATTTAATTAATAATTGTGCATAAAGGCTGATTGGGATATATGGTTTGTAAAATTTTAAAACTCTTGTTTATCACGTTTCCGTTTATTTTGTGCAATTTGATTACATTCGTAAATATTAGAAACCCAACAGTGGCATCAGAGCCAAACCTTTATGCGAATTATTAATTATTTTAATTTGATATATATATATATATATATATATATATATATATATATATATATATATATATATATATATATATATATATATATATATGTGTGTGTGTGTTTAGAATAATTTAATTGGGCATAATTTGTTGTATATAATTTATTTAAAAAAAACGAAAATTGTTTTTTAAAATTGGTAATCCCATTTTTTTTTGCTTCAGTTAATCGTGAAACCTATCTGTTTCTTCGATAATATGAATAGTATATATAGATATATAAATCACGTTGCTGACTCACGCGTATATGGATGTATTGAATTACAGGATTATTTTGTTACTTTATTACTTCCTGGAGTATTGCTTATATTGTAATAACATATATCATTACTTCAAGGGAGATCCTTGTTAACTAACCACGTGTGAATCCTTTTATGAAGATGCAGATATATATATTATATACTATATATATGATATATAATATTCGGTTATTTTATAATATATTATATATATATATATATATAATATTATTCTCAATTATTTTATAATTAAAATAAAAGGCTTATTTTAATCTTAAAATAAAAAGTTTATTTTAATTTTAAAATTAGATTTCATGCTAACTAAATAGAGTTGGAATTTGATTCCATGATAACTAATTGGAGTTGAAATTGGACTTCATGTTTCCAAAAATAAAGGAGTTTATTTAGATATGGAATAAGATTTCATATTATTCAAAATAAAGGAGTTTATTTGTGAATAAGAAAGAAAATTCGTGTTTCCTTTAATAAAGGAGTTTTTTTACTTGGAATTGGATTCCATAATTAATTAAAATAAAGGAGTTTATTTTGATTAATGATTTTGATTAAAATAAAATAGTTTATTTTATTCAAAATTGAATAAATTAAAATAAAAGAGTTTATTTTCATTTAAATATGGATTAAAATAAATGAGTTTATTTTGATTCAAAATTAGATTTTATGCTAACTAATTTTGCCCATTAAGTGATATCAATATATATATATATATATATATATATATATATATATATATATATATATTGAATTTTATTATTCATGAGATGAATATTAATTATTGATGCATATGGTTATGTGTATGATAATAAATGAGATTGATTATGGACTATTGACCAATGTGATTGGATTTTATTTTAGTTGGATGCATGAATGTATGTGTATTATTAAATGGGGTCTGCGTACCTCGTCTTCTCTAATTTTTCTTAATGTAAATTCTATCTCCCTCCTATGTACTTTCCCCTTGACTGCTGATCAAGGTTTCTATTTATTTTAAATAGTTTTGTAATAAGAATAGTTAGAATTAATTTTGAAAAATTGGAGATCAAGGAGCAAGGAGCAAGGAGCACTTGAAGACCCGTTTGTAATGGAGCCCGGGTTTAAATGTAATAGTTATATTTAAATATTAATTCTTGCACCCCTAGGGTTTGACCTTTTGGTTCACTTGGTGACTCTATTAAACCAAACTAGAATAAAAGTTCATAATCAATCCAGGTAGAATATAGTATTCTATATGTGCATGCTTATACTATATATATTATATAGTATGCAAACATGCTTCGCATGTTAATTAATATGACATGTATTTTATATATATATATATATATATATATGTGTGTGTGTGTGTGTGTGTGTGTGTGTGTGTGTGTGTGTGTGTGTGTGTGTGTGTGTGAGTGTGTGTGTGTGTGTGCATATGCGCTAAACAAGATGAGACAAATTAATAACAAACCCCTCAAATATTTTATATTAAGTTGTAACGTTCAAAGATATTTAGAATATCGAAGGTCGCCTTCTAGCATAATAGAAACAATAGAGTATTTAATATTTAATATGAGTTTGTTGTGCACACACAAGACAAGTATTAAATATTTAAGATGTTATTTTTATTACATATGATGTTTATAAGGAATTGAACATTACTGCTTTGTTGTGCACACACAATGGCTGTAGTTTTCTCTTCACTTATATAGAAATGCTGGGTCTGACTTAACTTAAATCATTTTAGTTCGGATGTGCACACACTTGACCATTATGATTTAAGAGGCAAAATACAAGGAGTTACACAGTTGATGTAATTGACAAGAGTTATCTACCTATTTATTTATATATAGTTTGTTGTGCACACATAATGCTATATACATTTGAATTGTGATCCTTATTCTCACTAGCATATCTTTAATTAGATATCGCCGAACTATATAAATTGAGGGTAATATAGTTTGATAAAAATAATGGGAGATACCAATTTAAAACAAGACCTAATTTATTTTGGTAATTAATAAAAGAATGTATGCTAAAATATTGTTAATTATAAATTTATTTTCAAATTTTTACAATATCTAAATTACTATCACTGCGAAGCATATTAGATGTTATTTAACCAGACCGAATTAAATGGATTGGTTAAGGAATTTAAGAATAGTTCTCGTGGCTAAAAGCTATCTTATGTACTTAATACGCCTATCCCTGCAATGGTTGCAGACAATGCCTCTGAGGGATAGATTGTTACTTTTAGAAAGTGGCTCAATGCATCATACTCGCATCCATGAGTAACGAGCTTCATCGTCAGCATGAAACTATAGATGCTCTTATTATATTCCTGCACATCAAGTAGTTGATGGTGACGAAAGTAGGACTAATAGATATCAGATATCTAAGGAGCTCTTCCGATCTAGAATGACCGATGACACTACAGTACAGATAAAAGTCCTTAACATAATCAATTTGATAGATCAATTAGGACAACTAGTTTTGTCATGGATGAAGAGTTGAGCCATGATTTGATCTTGCACTCACTCCCGGACTCCTTTCACAATTGTTGTGAATTTTTCATATGAACAAGCTAGATATCAGCCTCGCTGATTTGCTTAACATGTTGAAAAATATTGAAAGTCACTTTCCAACCAAGAAAGACCATGTCTTACTTGTAGGGGCCAAAGGATCTTCTGAAAAGAAGAACGATTCAAAGAAGGTAAATAGAGAGGCAAAAATAAAGGATAATAAGAATAAAACTGATACGGATAGCAAAGGAGTTTGCTTCCACTGCAATAAGCCTGGACACTAGAAAGAAAACTACAAGAAGCATCTTGCAAAGGCTAACCAAAGAAGCTTAGTGAAGTTTCGGTTACAAATACAAATTTGTTCATGATTTAAAATAAATTTTTCTTTAAGTCGAGGTTCTACTTGGGTATTGGATACCGACTTTGGTTATCATAAATATAGATTTATGAAAGGACCAAACAGAAGTTGAAAGCTAAATAAAGGATAAGTAATCCTATGTATGGTAAATGAAGCAAAAGTTGCTACATTAGCCATAGAAACTTATAGTTTAGCAATGCCTACGGGGAAATCTATTAAGTCAATAAGTTGTTATTGTATTTCAGAACTTGTTAGAAATATTATTTCTATTTTGTTGTAGGACAATAAAATCTTTGGTATTATATTTAAGAACAATTGTTGTTCTATTTATAATAACAATGTTTTGTATAGAACTAGAATATCACTTAATGGATTTTGTATACTTGACTTACGTGAAAATAATTTTTCATATTAAACAAATTAGTATAAGAAATAGAGATAATCATTCAAAGAGTTGAATGTGTGTATTTGCTGAAATACAAGTGTGAATTATTTGAAAGGTTCAAAGAATTCAGAAGTAAAATAAATTGGCAAAGTATTAAGATTCTTTGATTAGATCAAGGAATAAATACTTATGCAATAAGTTTCTAGATCATCTCAAATGGTTTTCTCACAATGGACGCCTCTTGATACGCAATAATTGATTGATGTATCTGAAAAGAAAAATCGTACTTTGTTGGACATGGTGCGGTCTATAATGATTTTACCGACATTCCAGTATCCTTCTAAGGTAATGTCTTAGAAATGGCTGCATATCTACGAAAAAGGTAACCTCAAAATTCGATCACAAGACCCCATAAAAGTTATGGACAGGAAGGATTCCTAATTTTAAGTAAGTTAAGATAAGGGGTTGTCCTGGTTATGTGAAAAGGTTTCAAAGGATAAGCTTTGAACAAGATTTGACAAGTATAGATTTTTGGGACATCCTAAAGTAAGTTTAGGGTATATGTTCTATAATCCTACTTAGCAAAAGGTGTTTGTTTCGAAACATACTTCCTTCTAAGATAAATATGTTTATCATTGAAGGGGCTAGTGGGAGGATAATAGATCTTAAAGAGTTGAAGAACCACAAAATACTATAAGTCAAATAAGAGGAACCTGTAGATAGCCCTACTGTACCACAACTGAATCGTGAATCTGATATAGTACCTATAATGACCCCAAAATTCATACAATTTAAATCTCAACTTCGGTCGTTAACCACACATTAAATCTCAAATTTTACATCATTATGCGATGTTAAACTTAATAAAATTGCGGATTATTTAAAACGTTTATACATTTCCTTCTTTCTTGTCCTGAATCGCAACCTTTACATTACATCTCTTTGATTCAATCTTATATCCTGAATCGTTACAACAAAATGACTATACAAAGTCTTACATCATAACTACATATCAATATACATTGGATAGCTCAACTTATAATTCAACAACATATTACGTTCAAAATATGAAATACATTTCTCATAAAATATAAGTAATCATCGGGAATATGAATCTCCATAACACACTTAGCACATATCCTTACCTTAATTCCTTGACCTGCAAAAGTGGTTATTTGCAAGAGTGAGCTCGACAGCCCAGCAAAATCTAATAGTTTTCATGCATCACATAGCATATAATAACATGCTCGATATACATCTCATTAAAGTAACATGGCATACATACTTTTAATTCACATAGCAAATATCAAGATTGAGTTCCTTACTCAATCATCATTCATTTGCCAAAATAATGCAGTCATATATTGACTTTAACATTTCATGATTTCAACATATATAACATATCATGTAATTTTAAACAGTTCATCAAGTCCACGTAGAAAATAGGAACCGAAATACTTGCCTTGATCGTTGTTTACCAATAACAGTTTAACAGCTTACAGCTATCTGCACTTCACGTGCTCTTTTGTCGCTTTAGAAACCCTTGCTAATCACTGACAATAAGAATTCAGAACCTTCTCTTGTTGCTTCTCTCTCTTAAACTCTCTCTCTCTCTCTCTCTCTCAAATTCTCTGTGATTTTCTTCTTAGGCTTAGCAAACACTTAGAGTGCTTGCACAAAACCACTGGTAGCCAATCGTAAATGGCCATAATAAGCCCGATTAAATAATATCAGTTACCAAATATAACGTATAGGTTATAAATATATTTTATTCATTATTTTATTTATATAATTTATATAATATTTCAAAATTCAAAAGAACTCCAAAAGCCATAAGGCTTCGTTTGGCAAAACTCTTTAAAATTAAAGAATTAATATATTTAAGCCTTGTTTGGCAAAATAAATTAAAATTACTTTAATTTATTTTAATAACTACTTATAATATAATTATTTGTCACACTTCTAATTAATTAAATTTTCATACTTAATTTAATTAATTCTAATAACAATCCATTGCATAATATAATAATTTATTTAATCATTATAAACTCTCTAACTTAATAAATACATTAAATTGGATTACTTTTTCAAAATAATTACTCTCCTTAGCTCATTAATTATTTATTAAACAAATAAATAATCAAATCACATCAAATCAATTAAACAAATACTTATTTAATGATAAACACATCCATTAAATATTTATATAATTCAATAAATATTTAAAATATTAATTAAAAATTTGGATTGTTACATCATTCCCTCCTTACAAGGATTCTGTCCTCAGAATCACAACTTAAACCTACTCATTCGTTACAATCTTCCATACTTACAAAGATTATGTCCCCAGAATCGAAGACATAATTCAAACAAATAACCCATAGTAATCTTTCATAATTTTATATAAATATAGGTTTTATATTTCCTACTACATTCATTACCTAACAAATTCTAGGTTTCATTTCATAACTTTCACTTGAACTCAATTATATTCTGAGTATTATATTCTTAACCCATTCATTTCCTTTTCTAAGGATCGCTGTCATAAATACTCGGGATATTACATTCACCATTTCTTCTAAAAATTTGGTCCTCGAAATTTTATCTATTAATATTTATTCATTCAATCTATCAAAGTAGATTTTACGTCACTACTTCATTCATTCATTGGTTTCTATAACCACTTTCTTTTCGCAAAGATCTTTCTACAATTATTAAGTTTTCTATTAAAAGTTTCACGTTATTCTTTGATAACTCATCTACTTCCCACTTCAAAATCTCTTTTCTCACTTAATCAACACATTCATCATTCAGTGTCGCATTCTACGACTTACTTCTTTCTAAGGAATACTTTCTTTTTCACTTCCATCTTACAGAATAACAAGAATCTTCCACAATTGTTCAATAATTGAGAAGTAGTATGAATAACTCAGGAATTTAAAAGATTCCAAATCATGCTGAGGGGTCACAAGACCGTGAACTCTATTCTCGGTTTACTAGTACTTCAACTCAATCCTTCATACTGCAAACTAAAGTGTTTATCAATCACAAAGAATGAAAACACCCTCCTTACGTACACTAGGTGGCCAGCCTATTGTACCACTACGTTGGGTCGCAAAGTAGTGTTTTGTAACGACTATATGCGCTACGCTCGGTACTTAGGGTGTTAAGCCCTTCGTACAATGTATTGTGCACAAACATTTCAGCACAAAGTATAAAACTAAGTGCAACCCTAATAATAGGGTTGTTCACCTCAGCTTTTAAACATCTGAATTCGCACCAAAACAATTTGGTTTGGCATAACTTTTCAATGAACGTTTGAATTTCATGAACATTTTTTAATGTTTGTTTAGCTGAATCAAATAGCATTGACCTCTACAACAATTCGGACATCAACCAAAATATACATATACATACATATATATGTATTCTCATATCTTAAAGAAATCTCAAAAAATCTTTTTATGACGTCATGATACTGCACTATATTTACAGTCCGTTGAGGATTCTGTCATTTGGTGATTTTATCATACTACATCATACCATAGTGGGTTGACGATACTTAGATCACATCCAGTACTAGGTAATATTGCATTGACGACTCCATCATTTTTATCATCTTTGCACCAGGTTATATGATGCATTAATGATATAAAATACATTTTAATATATTGCAAATCATTTTTGTCTCGCCAAAGTAATTAGCATAGACATACGAATAACAGTATTGTTGTTAAAACTCATTGGTTCCATCATTTGATCCAATGTTTTTCAAGAAAATAAAAGTGTAAACATCAGCACGAAGTCAATAAATTTCGAAAGTCTAGCATAACTAGTAGATTTAGAATACCTATGCTTCCACCATCAACTCCACTTTTTATAATGATCCATTGCTTAATAGGTCTATATATTCCTATCATCCTCAATACTCCATTTACACTTATCTATACCCAGTTCGTCAAACTTACCACACGTTATGAGTTCAGGAACTTACCACAATCATACGAGTTTAAGAACTTATCCTAGTCAGACCATAGGCGTCCATTCGCTGAGGGGTTCAAAAATATACTATATAATTATGAGTCACGAAACTACCATAAGTATGAGTTTTAAGAACTCGCACTTAACCTTATGATATTCTCTAACTAAACTCTACCTATCTGTTATACACATGAGAAATGAATCACCTTTTCAACATGCATATAGCAAATAGCGCGACACAAACATTCCAATGATTATCAATGAGATAAACTGAGTGCAAGCACAAAACCCTCGCCCATACAAATATTTGTACAACTCAGCCATCACAGGAGTCCTCAATTGAAATCTCTTCTTACCCTATCTTACTTATAACTTGCTCTTTGCTCGATACGAATTCCTCGTATCACATCACTTATAACTCCTCGCGAGTTTATCTAATACTATTTCATAGTACATTATCTTCATAGCATCAAGTTATAATCATTTAAACATTATATACATATTTCTTTTATAACTTAAACTGATCACGTCGTGATCTTATTCTATAATCATCTCTCTTAAAATTATTTTGTTAACTCGTGATCGTTTTGTTTTACGATCCTCATTCTTTCCCTTTCTCATCACTTTTGACATTATTCGTTATCTTGGCTATTGGAGTTAGGAAACTCTCATTTCTTATCTTTATATCTCTTCAAGATTCTTCCTTGAATCTTATTGTTTATATAACAATTCTTCCTTTAAGAATTTCTAACTTCATTTACGTCGCTCAACATTTCATTCGAGTTACACACTTGGTACACATCGAGTCTCTAACATTTTCAATATGGTACGCTGAGTGGTTTCCCATAAACAACCAACAAACTAGGTTTCGAGTTACTAGTTCGTATATACCTCCGCTCTATGAAGGAATCGTTTATCCCAAATACAATACATCAACTACTAAAGAGTACAATTACACCATACGTAGATATAACTCTCTATTCTTAACTTCTTTATCACTCTTCTTATAGACACTGTCTATTTATTATCATCTTACATCCTTATTATTGGAGTTGGGTAACCCCACATTCATATTCCTTATAACTCTGCGAGATACTTCTTTGAATCCTTTCACGCAAGTTTTAATCCCTTATTGTTCAAACTCTATTTGAGCTTATTCGTTCATTATCTTCACATCTCTTCTCTAAGGTTATAGCCTAAGGTACGCTTACCTAAGATTTCAAACCTATCAGCTCTAATAACATCTGTAACGACCCCAAAATTCATACAATTTAAATCTCAACTTCGGTCGTTAACCATACACTAAATCTCAAATTTTACGTCATTATGCGATGTTAAACTTAATAAAATTGCGGAATATTTAAAACATTTATATATTTCCTTCTTTCTTGCCCTGAATCGCAACCTTTACATTACATCTCTTTGATTCAATCTTATATCCTGAATCGTTACAACAAAATGACTATACAAAGTCTTACATCATAACTACATATCCATATACATTGGATAGCTCAACTTACAATTCAACAACATGTTACGTTCAAAATATGAAATACATTTCTCATAAAACATAAGTAATCTTCGGGAATATGGATCTCTATAACTCACTTAGCACATATCCTTACCTTAATTCCTTAACCTGCAAAAGTGGTTATTTGCAAGAGTGAGCTCGACAGCCCAGCAAAATCTAACAGTTTTCATGCATCACATAGCATATAATAACATGCTCGATATATATCTCATTAAAGTAACATGGCATACATGCTTTTAATTTATATAGCAAATATCAAGATTGAGTTCCTTACTCAATCATCATTCTTTAGCCAAAATAATTCAGTCATATATTGACTTTAACATTTCATGATTTCAACATATATAACATATCATGCAATTTAAAACAGTTCATCAAGTCCACGTAGAAAATAGGAACCGAAAGACTTACCTTGATCGTTGTTTACCAATAACAGTTTAACAGCTTACAGCTATCTGCACTCCACGTGCCCTTTTGTCTCTTAAGAAACCCTTGCTAATCACTGACAATAAGAATTCAGAACCTTCTCTTGTTGCTTCTCTCTCTTAAACTCTCTCTCTCTCTCTCTCTCAAATTCTCTGTGATTTTCTTCTTAGGCTTAGCAAACACTTAGAATGCGTAAACAAAACCACTGGTAACCAATCGTAAATGGCCATAATAAGCCCGATTAAATAATATCAGTTACCAAATATAACGTATAGGTTATAAATATATTTTATTCATTATTTTTTTTATATAATTTATATAATATTTTAAAATTCAAAAGAACTCCAAAAGTCATAAGGCTTCGTTTGGCAAAACTCTTTAAAATTAAAGAATTAATATATTTAAGCCTTGTTTGGCAAAATAAATTAAAACTACTTCAATTTATTTTAATAACTACTTATAATATAGTTATTTGTCACACTTCTAATTAATTAAGTTTTCATACTTAATATAATTAATTCTAATAACAATCCATTGCATAATATAATAATTTATTTAATCATTATAAACTCTCTAAATTAATAAATAAATTAAATTAGATTACTATTTCAAAATAATTACTCTCCTTAGCTCATTAATTATTTATTAAACAAATAAATAATCAAATCACATCAAATCAATTAAAAAAATACTTATTCAATGATAAACACATCCATCAAATATTTATATAATTCAATAAATATTTAAATATTAATTAATAATTTGGATTGTTACAGTACCAAAGATACCTGGGAGGTATGGATTCATCATGGATGATGATGATGAGGTACGTATCATAGAAGAGGATGATCCAGTTACATACGATGAGGTAAGAGTTGTAGACACTCAGAGAAATAGATTAAAGCAAGTTTCTTAAATATGGAGCATTCATTTTGATGAGACAATCAAAAAAATTTGATTTTATCAAAAACAAGAATGAACCTAGTATGTACAAATGGGTCAGTGGGAGCGTCGTGACATTCTTGGTATTATATGTTGATATATTACGGATAAGGAATGACATACCAATGTTACAATCAGTAAAGATAAAGTTGTCTAAACATTCCTCCATGAATAATTTGGGAAGAACATTTTAATTTGGGATAAAATCTATATAGATAGATTCAAGAGGATGCTCGACTTAACCTAAGGAATGTATATTCATTTGATGCTAAAGTCATTTAGCATGGCAAACTCGAAAAGATGTCTCATGTTGATGAGCCATGGAGTGTATCTCTCTTAATAGTCCCCATAGACTCCTAAAAAGAGAGATCACATGAGTGACAATCATGTATACAATGAAATATACGAGACCTGATGATGATCAGTCTTATTCTGGAGAAGTTCACTGTGAGTCAGTGAAAAATATCTTAAAGTACTTAATCGGCACTAAGGATGTGATCATATTCATGGTGGGTCTAAATTAAAACTAGAGGGCTTAACAAACTCAAGTTTTTTTAGACAAACCAAGATGATAGAAAATCAACTTTAAGGTAAAGGGTTACCTTGAATGGTGGTGCAGTGAATTGGAAAGGTTTCAAACAGCAAAGAGTTGCTGGTTTAGTGATAAAGACAAAGTATATATAGCTATAAATGAAGCTACAAGTTGATTATTTGGATAAAAAGTTCATTACAGAACTAGGAATAGTTCCTACGTCTCATCTTGGATCTAAACATGTGTTGTGGCACTTTCATTTGATTATAAGAATAATTGAAAGATGGAAAATCACTATAGAGATAGTGAACTCTCAAGAACAACATTACATATCCATTAACTAAAGCTTATCCAACAGCAGGATAATTGTCACTTAGAGAAGAAGGGTATGAGATACCATGACGATTGACTTTATTGCAAGTGGGAGATTGAAAGTAGTATGCACACAAGCCAATCATGTTTGATGATAAAGTATATACTTTGTAACAATCTTATTCATTTATTAATAAAAAGTATTAATTTATTAATGTCTTTTAATTACCTACATGATGCTATTTTATAATATGTGATAAACCTATAGCTTTAAGCAATACTTTTAGAATAATGATGATGATCATTCTAATGAGATCTAAATTCTTAGAAAGCTTAAAACTAAAATAGTTCCCAGTCGTTAGATTACTAAATTAGGGATTAGTGAATCCGAATAGATTGGTTCATACGTTGCTTGCTCATTGGATGAGGATGATTGATTTCATGAACATTTATATGGAGACACTAAAGCAAGTATGCAGGTGTGCTTATTAGAGAATAAGTTCACTGAACGTGACTCGCTAAGGAATACCTAATGGAGTTTTGCTTGCCTGTCAATAGGAATTCATGTAGTGATAGTAGTACAAGTGATCCTTGGACTTGAGATCATCATAGCATCTTGTGTATGATGAGTTATACTTTGACTTATTCCTTACGACCCTTAGGGTATATCAAAGGGTATGCTTGGGTATAATAAGTCGTACATGGAGATAATGTATGATCAATAAAGAATCTACCGCTTCTAGTAAAATAAGAGAAATGCCATATGTGATTCGATAAATGACAACCCAGTAGTCCTTGGCCAAGGCAGAATGAAATTAGAAAGGAGTTTCTAATTTGTATTATTTGGAGTTGTGCATTTAAGAGTCGAAATACATATAATTAAATAAAATAAGACTTGACAGTAATTCAATGCCTTATATTTAATTGGGATATTGTATGATGGAAGGATTGAATTGTATGGTAATTATTAACTCAAAAGTTCTTTTATAATTAATGTTGAAATTTATATTATCTGGAAAGTCGTTGATCGCTAGGGAGGCTTATCCCTATTGTAGAATAAATATTATTTATTTAAATAAATTAATCGTTTAGTTTATTTATTTAAATAAGATTAGAATTGTTCTAATTTATTTATTCACAACCGATTTAATATGGAGAACCTAAAGGGTCACAACATAAAAGGAAGAATAATTATTTAAGAAGTTAATGGCATAATCGTAATAATATATTAAGTATATTTAATTTAATCTATGGTGATAGAATAAATTAAATAGCTTAATATTTATTATTTAATATTTTAGAAATATTAAATATAAATTAATAAGAGGAGTCTTATTAATATTATTACAATTATTATTATTTTAATTTCTAAAAGAGTTTAGGAATTAATTTAATATAAGTACTCTTATTTATTCCTAATAGGATTAGGAAGAAAAATTAGTTAAAGGAGTTTAATTAATTATCCCTAATAAGATTAGGGAGCCCATTTCATTAAAAGAGTTTAATTAAATAAATAAAACCTTATTTTAATTAAATAAGATTACCTGATATCTTTATAAGAGGAGTCTTATATCATATATCAGATATACGTAATTTCAATAGTTGGAGAGTACGTTCTTTTTCTATAGAGATAGAAAATTAGGGTTTAGCCAACCATCATTCTTCTTGAATATTTCTTCTTCCTTGGTGGATCACCTCTAGAGGGCAAACACTTGGCTGGCTAACGTTGCTTAAAGGAATGAACCAAACCCGGTGGATTCAAGTTGAACGCGAAAAAGATTGGAATTGAACTTGTACCTGAGGAAGCTGAAATCTTCAAGGGTATGATTTTTGTTCTTCATATTTTTGTTTAATTAATAATTGTGCGTAAAGGGTGATCCGGGTATATGGTTTGTAAAATTTTAAAACTCTTGTTTATCACGTTTCAGCTTATTTTGTACAATTTGATTGCGTTCATAAATATTACAAACCCAACATTATGGAGGGAGCCCAAAGGAAATAAAAGGCCAACCAATACTTAGCCCACTTGATTAAGGATATATTAGACTTTTGGTTAATCAATTTGTGTATTAAAATAAAAGCAAATTAGAAGATATAATGGGCTAGAGGGACCGGACACTTAAGGCCTTTTATGGCAACCAATTAAGCTAAACAATGTCCATAATTAGTAACTCTTACACACAAGTACATGTTTGTTAAGATCTCATTAGTTACAAATTTGTTAAGCACCTTTAATCACATGATTAGGCTAATTGAATAGATAAGGCGTAGTCTTTTATCCTTGGAACACTAAAAATATGGGGGATAATAGTTACATCACTCACTCATTTTGCTAGACATTCATTTTATCTCAACCTTCTTCTTCTATCTTTTTCTCCCAAGCTAGCAAAGTTCAAGAGAGCGAAAAGAGAGAGAGGGTTCGGTTATAGCAAGAGAGGGAGAGGTGTGCTAGTTTGTTCATGCATCCTAAGTTCATTACTTACTTTGATAAATCAAGGAAGGTTGCCACTAAATCAAGGTATAACCTAACCTTTACCTTCTTCTTCTACTTTATTTTATAGCTTGAGTTTTGTTGGGGTTATGATCAAATACTCAAGATACCTTAGTTCTACATATCATCATGTATGGAACTAAGTATCTTGAGTGTTAGATCAAAGGCTTAGAGGAAGAAAATGAGCATATGTTCTTCAAGGGTGAAACTCTTGTTTTTCTTACACTAAATCTTGTGTAACTCAAGTTTTCCAACTTGGATTTGTGATCCTTCAAAGGGGGGTGCTAGATACATGAGTTATCTAGGAAACCCAAGTGGTAGAACATAAATCTAGCAAGTTTTGAAACCTTTGGGGTTGTTTCCGCCAAAATAGAACACTTTGAATGTTAAGGGTTCAAAATCCTAAAATAGTTATTGTTCCCATTTTTCTCGGGACTATTTCAGATAGTTGCATGTCTTTTAAAAATCTGGGAAAAATCACAGAGGTGCCTTGAGAAGTTATCTACATGTAGGAAAAAGAACGGACACGTTCTGATTTACAGGTTGTGTGTAATGGCTATTTCCGTCAAGGACTCTGAAATATTAACCTTCGAATATCTCACTGTGTATACACTGAAAAATTCCGAAATGTTTACGGTAGGTTCATATATGTTATGAGAGTATACCCTGAACATTTCAGATTTTTCTGAGTAGAATTCAATTTATGAAAAATGAAGCAAGATACGAGTGTTTTGTGCACTTTAAAATTAGTAAATCATTTTCTAAAATTCCAAAAAAAATTGGGGATAATTTTTTGTGCACATACTGTCCAAATCCAGGAAATGAGAATTTTTGGAATCAGTTTGCTATTTTTCCTAAAAATGATTAATTTATGAATAAATAGAAATAAATTGTTAAATGATATCTTAAATAAGAAAAATGTGATTTTAATACTTGAATACTCTTAATATATAATATTATGACTATTTTAGGGCATTTTGATAATTTATAATAAGAAATTTTATTTATGACCTTTTATGGATATTAAATAAGAGGTTTAATAAAGGGCGAGCAATTAGAATAAATTGTTTATTAATCCAATAAATTGTTATAAATATTATTATGATATTAATATATGATATTGTTAAGTAAATACAAATATTAAGATTAAAACTTCATTAAAATATTATTAAATGGTTAATAGTATTTGATTTAAGCATTAGTAAATGATTAATGTATTATTAAATTAGATTAAAATATTATTAAGTAAATAATAATATTTGAGATTAAATAAAATATTATTAAAAATATAATACCATTAGTAACGGAATAAAATATTATTAAATAATTAATAACATTAGTAAATGAATAAAATATTATTAAAATATTAATACTATTAGTAAATGAATAAGGTATTATTAATTGATTAATGATACTAAAATATAAGTAAGATATTATTAATGTAATAATATTAATGCATAATTAAAATATTATTAAGAAGATTAATAATATTAGTAAAGTATTAAAATATTAATAAGATGTTAATAATATTAGTAAGCGAATAAAAGTATTATTAGTGAATTAATAATACTAAGAGGTGAATTAAATATTATCAATATTAATAATATTAGGTGAATTAAATGTATTGTTATTTAATAGTAACATTATCGAGGCATGACAATATTTCTAAGAACTAAATATAATATATAATATCTATGTGATTACATAGTCTAATGTTATGCTATGGCTAATTGAAAGATTAACTATAGGTCTCTCAAAGGAAGATAATTAAACTACCCAGCGGATAGAATTTAATTGCGTAGCCGTAACCTACAAACGAGGCAAGTCTCCTAACTCAAACTCGAGTTATTATTTTCAAAGCATGTTAGTGAATAATTATTGATGATTATTCACATCTATATTTGATTATTGAAACTCGCACTTAGTGCAATTGAATTCATGTTCTATTATTATTGAACTGTGAATTAAATTAAAGTTCTTTCATTTATGAATTGTTTATGAGATAGATCTATGCTAATTGTATCAGCTAGATCAAGCATGTTTAAATTTGTTAAATCAAATGTGCTTTAAAAAGCTGTTCTTATTAAAATGATATGATAAGAACTCTTGACTAAGAAAAGGACGAATTTGATTAAGGCATGATATCGATGCCGGAATATTAAGTGTTTATGCATAAATCACGGGGTATGAAAGGCTGATCCCCTTGAATACCAAAGCTTATTAAGAGGTTCAGTTTAAATGATTGAGAACCTTAGCAAATATTCATGGTTATTTCAAAACCACTCAGTTCACGTTATCCAATTATTCGAATATCCAATTGTTGACTATTAATTCATGTTCCTTCACAATCTTATACTATTGTTGAACATTGAAAACAAAACCTCTTTCTAGTCATGATATATCTCCCTTGTATATAAACTTGCTAATCAAATTAGTTGCTTACCCTTGCTATATCATGACATTTATTTCAGTTAAGCCTGAAGGATCCAATACGAAAGACAAAGGCAAGGGCAAGATCCAGGAATAGTTTAGAATGAATGTTAATTATTATTATCTGATGGGGTTTCTTATGTAAACTTTTTGTAATATAAATGGTGTGTTTAAGTTAAGGTTAAGAAGACATTGGGACCATGTTATGGAACTTTATTATAATGAACAATGTATATTTATTATTTCGTAATAGTTATAGAATGCTTATGATGATGATAGATCGTGAGCACCAAATCCGAAGTTAGAGAACCTGGATTAGAGGGTGTCACAGGTTGGTATCAAAGCCGTAGCTTATAAACATTAGGAATGTGAAACCTAGGTTATAACCTTAGTAGGAAACTCTTATAGAGTACGTTAGGAGATGGATTGTGGAAATTCATCAAGTATGTGTTGGACGTAATAAAATATTATTTCATTTTATCAATGAATATATTTTATTATGGTACTGATGTTGGTTTTATTTATGGTGTTTGTAGGATGTCTGAAGAACACCAGGGCAGTCACTCAGTGGAGCAAGAGCTCATTGAGCGTGAGGTCACGAAAAAAGCCCTTCAGGGTCCTCAGACAGGGGATTTGTTGAGGAGAATCAGTCAATTTGAAGGCAGAGTAGGAGAACTAGAGGTTGAAAACCACACACTCCAGTTCACAGAAGGTCAATACAAGGAGGAGGCTTATCAAGCCCATATGGAGGTAGTCGAACAAAAGGGAAAGTTGGATGAGTCAGAGTTGCAAGTTGGGATGCTGAGGGTACAGCTAGAGCATGAAAAGGCAAAGTTCAGAGAGCTGAGCATAGAGCATCTGGCGATGCGGGGTGAGTTTGACGACGAGATTGTAGATAAGATTCGCGTGGCGGAGGCATTTTATACTGTAGCTAAGAGAGTCGACCAGTTGGAAGGTTAGCTACTAGCGAAAGATATCAGGATAGAGACACTAGGGGTAGCGCTTGATGCAGCCTTCCGGAGCCATAAGGGATTGAGTGTTAGGCCTCACGTGGAGATAGGGGAGTCGAGTCGATCCGTTCGGCGTAAAGTTATGGAGGGGTAGTTTCCCTAAGATCCTGTTCAGGTGACCTAGCAGGGCCACCAGTGATGATTATGCTATGGGACCAGTTGTAGATAGATGCATTAGTACCCCTTTTGTGTAATAGGGTTTTATGTTGATGTAAACCTCAGCAGGTGTGAGGTAGTAGGTAGTTAGGTAGTATCCCTATTTGCGTTTGTAGGGAAGTATCATTTTGAATTAATCCCATCTTTTGTGTTTAAAATAGGATAGTAGCATTTATAAAAATATACATGTATTGAACATGTAAGACACCGAAGATTGCTATATTTATATAAATGAGTTATTATGATATGTGTTGGAAAATTTAAATAGTAAATTATCTATTTAATGTTATGTGAATCCAGTAGACTGAATTGAATTTTTTTTAAAGCAAACTTAACCCACTAATCAGGGAGAAAGACTTCCAAATCTTGGTAATTTTAAAACTCTCACATAATGATCATGTGATTGTTCGAATACAGTAGCGTAATACATGCTAAGTACTTATATGAAAATAAAACTCGAGTAACGTGTTAGAATTTTGTTTCATTAGATAATGTCGTCCAGACATGTACTAAGGAACCAAGAGATCGAAGAGTCAGTTAATAATGCAGCGGGAGCTCAACAAAACCAAATGCAAGACTTTATCAACATGATGACCGAAGCTATGAGGAATCTAGCTCAACCTGCAGGAAATCAGGCGGGAAACCAACTAGCCAACTTTAAGGACTTCAAGGTAGTAGGACCGCCGGAGTTTAGAGGAACAGCAGACCCAATAGAGGCCCAGACGTGGATGAAGGAAATTGAGAAGGCCTTGGAGAGTTTGATACTGATTCGTCTTGGAGAGTTTGATGTAATCCTCGGGATGGATTGGTTATCAAGTCACGGAGCGGTCATTGACTGTAATAAAAAGTGCGTACACCTAAAGACTCCGAATAAGTCAAAGGTGGTATTTCATGGCAGTAAATCGTCGAGACAATCTTGTTGTCTGACGATGGTGTAAGCAAAGAAGTTGCTTAGGAAGGGTTGTATAGATTATTTGGCTCACGTTGTCGATACCCGAAGAGTCGAGGGCGAACAGGGTCAGATACCTATTGTAAGGGAATTCGTTGATGTCTTCCCAGATGAGATTCCGGGATTGCCACCAGATAGGGAGATAGAGTTTGTTATAGATTTGGCACCAGGGACATCACCGGTATACAAAGCGCCGTATCATATGGATCCGGTAGAAATGAAGGAACTGATGGTTCAACTACAAGAGTTGTTAGATAAAGGGTACATTCGACCGAGCGTATCACTGTGGGGAGCACCAGTCTTATTCGTAAAGAAGAAGGATGGGTCATTAAGGCTTTGTATCAACTACCGAGAGTTAAACAATGTTACCATTAAGAACAAGTACTCGTTGCCCAAGATCGATGATTTGTTTGATCAGTTGAAGGGGGCGAAATACTTTTAAAAAATAGACTTGAGGACCAGTTATCCTAACTGAAGGTGAGGTAGGAGGACGTTACAAAGACGACATTTAGAACTCGGTATGGACACTTTGAGTTTCTCGTAATGTCTTTTGGATTGACGAATGCGCCAGCAGCATTAATAGACGTGACGAACATAGTGTTTAAACAATATTTGGATAAGTTTGTTGTCGTGTTCATCGATGACATTCTGGTATATTCAGAGACAGAGGAAGAGCACGCTAAACATCTAAGGATAGTGTTGGAGACGATAAGGAGGGAGAAGTTGTATGCAAAGTTCTCCAAGTGTGAGTTTTGGTTGCAGAGAGTGCAGTTTTTGGGTCACGTTATCAACAAGGATGGTGTTTCGATGGATCCAGCAAAAGTAGAAGTAGTTATCAACTGGGAACAGCCAAAGACGCCGACATAAATTAGGAGTTTCTTGGGATTAGCAGGATACTATCGAAGATTCATCCAAGATTTTTCAAAGATAGCATCGCCGTTGACCAACCTTACTAGAAAGACGGTGAAGTTCGTTTGGACGGAGAAATGTGAAGAGAGTTTCATGGAATTGAAGAAAAGGCTTAGTCAAGCACCTGTGTTGGCTTTACCAGACAACACGGGAGGATTTGTAGTGTATAATGATGCGTCACACAAGGGTCTTGGCTGTGTACTGATGCAGCATGGGAAGGTCATTGCGTACGCTTCACGTCAGCTGAAGGATTATGAGAAGGGTTATCCGACTCATGACCTGGAGTTAGCAACAGTAGTTTTTGCCTTGAACTGAAACAACATGGCAAACAACATGGCTCAGAGCCATGTTCTAGTTGCCAGTAAGATATTTACAACTGTTCATCTTCAACCGTTTTCAAAATTTCTCTTTTATCATTATTCCAAAGTCACCTGATTTAGTGTAGTCCACCTTGTTCGTGTCAAACCTTTGTAAGTCTCTTGGGTGAGCAGTGTTGGTTTTTGAACATAGGTATGAGTCTGCTTAAGGTAATAGGGAATGAATGGAAGAATAATGAATAAAAATTTATTTTGAACCTGGTAAAAATGAATAGATTGTTTAGATCTAACTCCTCAACTAGTAACCGGTCAATATTGCCTCCTGTCCCAGACATAGTTAACCAGGAAACTCACAGTTATGAAAATATCAGTCAAGCATTGCACAATTGGAATATACCTAGGGTCTCCCCTAAGGAAATTTATCAGTCAACATTTTTGGACAATTTTAAAACAGATTATAATGTCAAAACTGTTGAAAAGGTTTATGCCATTAATAAAGAATACGAAAATTGCAGTCTTTTGGATCCCGAAGTCATCAAAAAACATAAAAAGAAAGGTTATAATTTTATTCACATTGGATTACTTCAAGTAGCTGTTAAACTATTAAACATTAAAGGAATTAATTCAAGTATTTATCTCTATCTTAGAGATGCACGATTCTTGAATTATTATCCTAGCATGATCGGCGCAATGGAATCTAGTCTGCATAATGGACCTATCCATTTCAATTGCTTTCCTGATTTCACATTGAGCCTAAGTGATAAAAATTTATTAAAAGCCTTGACATTAAATATTAAAACTGCTGGAGAAATTACTCAAATGATTGAGGGTTCTCAGCCGATAGCTTTGATTTACCGAATTTATTATAAGACCATGAAAACTAACTTAAACGTTCATGCTCTCAATAAAAGTCCGAAAGATCAAACTGTCTTAATTCAAAGTTCGACTAGTGATGCTAATATTCAAATCCCGAGAACCATTCTCTGGAAAGATATTACTCTCCCTAGTCAATGGACTTTACCTAGTAAAATACCTGAACAACCTGTAGTTAACAATCTAATAAACCTTGAAAATGTTAGACAATTTTCAGATGGAACCGTAAAAATAAGTTTTGAACGCAGTAAAAGACCGATTATTATTGAAGACTCTGCTAGTACAATAGCATCTTCAAGAAGAGACACTGAAATTCTTAATAACCCTTCTTTAAGAGATCTTAAATTAAAAGGTATTTTAAATCAAGGTCAAGCTAGTCACCCATGTTATACTCAAAAGGATCTAGTAGAAGAAGAAAGTTCTTCCTCTCCTACTCCTTCTGAGCTTCCCACTCAGTCTGATTTTGAAATTCCGATTAACAATCAGTTAAGAGTTATTAAAAAAGATTTTATTATTGAATGGGATAATCTTGTACAGGATTTTAATTCTAAAAATAATAAAAATAAAACACATTTATTTCGTTCAAACCACCCAACAGAAAAGGAGCGAGATAAAATTGTTAATAGATGGAAACGATTCATAAAAAATGAAAAAATAAACATTACCTTTTACGACTGGTATGATCAATACCAACTGGTATGATCAATACCAAAGTAAGTGTAATGTTATAACAAAAAGTCAATGGGTAAAAGAAGATAAGTCTAAGGTCTGTTCTAGTCATCCTCCGCTAGAAACGATCCTTATCCCAGTTAAGAACACATCTGTTGTTGCCAGTCCCTTTAAAATTTCTGATGGCAATAAAGATGATAAAAAAATTATTGAACAATTAAATTTTAGTAATCAATATTTTGCAACTGTTGGAAGACAGCTTGATAGAATTGAAGAGAAATTTGAAGAAACAATTATTAAAAAACCAGATACAAAAATTGAACATCCTTTGATTAACTTACCTGGAAATAGAAGTAAATTAGGTTTACCTAATGATGATAGCAACCTAATTAAATCTATTGACAAGTTATTGAAAAAACTAAAAACTGAACCTGGTCCAAGTGGTACTGTTTCTACTTTGGATCAACTTGAGACTGAAGTTGAAAGTGAAAGTCAAACTGACTATTCTAATTCTACTTCAATCCCAGATCTTAATGATCAATTAAACAAGTTAACAGTCAAAAACACTAGTCTAACCAGGAATTGGTATTCTAGACCTACTCCTCCGGATCTGCAATTCGAAGAGAGAAACCTAGATAAACAATTCTCTGTTTCAGCCAATAAAATTTATGAATGGAACATTGATGGTCTTAGTGAACAAGAAATTTTAAACAAGTTAAATCACATGTCTATGGTAGCAAATAGCTATATCACTAAATTCAATAATCTGTCACAACAAGAAATCGTTGAATTAATAGCTAGTGGATTCACAGGTATTCTCAGATCTTGGTGGAAAAGACATCTCACGGAAGATACTAGACTATCTATTATTCATGCTATCCAGTTAGACGATGACGGCAACCCCATCTTTGATGAAGATGTCGGTGTTGGTCCGCCAGATGGAGTAAATACTTTAATTTTTACCATAATAAAACATTTTGTAGGAACTCCTAGTAACATAACAGAAAGAATTCACGATCAACTCAGTAATCTCACTTGTCCCACTCTTAGTGACTTCAGGTGGTACAAGGATGTGTTTACCTCTAGAGTTATGCTGCGAAATGATAGCAACAAGCCTTTCTGGAAAGAAAAGTTTGTAAATGGTTTGCCGTCATTGTTCGCTCATAAAGTTAGAGAAGTTAGGATATATTGATTATGATAATCTCACTTATGGTGACATAATCAGTTATATTTAAAAAATAGGTTTAAAAATGTGCATTAATTTTAAATTAGCTAAACAAGCTAGTAAAGATAAGAAAAAAGCAAAATATGAGTTAGGAACATTTTGTGAACAATATGGTCTGCCTCCCATTGCTCCCTCTAGAAGAAAGCATAAACACAGACATATTGATCATCCTAAGACACATATACGTCACAAACGTAAACATACTCATAGAAAAGATAATAATCAAAACGATTATTATAATAAACCCAAACCAATTAATAAAAAATATAATAAAAGGCCTATAAAACATGATAAGAGTAAAATCGTCTGCCACAATTGTGGGCAAAAAGGCCACTACAAAAATGAATGTAAAGTAAAACAAAAATTATCTCAGTTAAATATCTCTATTGAAGATACAGAACAATTATTAGAGTTAATGAGAATAGAAAACAATGCAGATAATGATGATGGATCTGACATCCCCTATTCTTCTAAAAGCAGTACCAGCAACAATGAATCTGATAGTAATGAAGAAGAAGTCACTATTTGTGCTAATAACTGTAATGAAAATTGTTGCACTAAAAGATTAAGTGTAATTACCAAAGAGGATGAAGAAAGCTCTTTGTTAATCGACTTAATTAGTAAAATTTCTGACCCTGAACTTAAAGTTCAATATACTAAGCAGTTAAAAGATTTATTAACAAAAGATACTAGAGTTAAAGACAAGATTTTTAAAGCTAAAGATAAACCGATATTCAGCCTTAATAAAACTCTAGAGAGATTTAAAACCCCAGTTAAAGAAGTTACCCTTCCAGAGTTAAATCAAGAAGTTAATAAACTCAAAAAAGAAATCTCTAATTTAAAAATTGAAGTCTCTAATTTAAGAAAAGACTTAGAGAGTCAAAAGTCTAATCTTCAAGTTCATGATTCCTCCTCTAGTGATGAAGATCACGATGAGCCAGAATCTTCAGGAATCAAAGAAGAACCAGATCTATTCGTTCAAGGTCTTTCTCTTAAAAGAGTTAAAGATATTACCATTCAAAAATGGTATATCTCCATTGATTTGGTTGTTGATAAAACCTTTTCAATACGACTTCCCGCCTTAGTTGATACTAGTGCGGATTTAAATTGTATCCATGAAGGTCTTATTCCAACCAAATACTATAAGAAGACTAATGAAAAATTAAATTCAGCTAATGGTAGTCAGATGGAAATAAAATATAAATTACCTAAAGTGCATATCTGTCAAGATGATATGTGTTTTAAAACATCATTTGTTTTAATTCGCAATCTTACTGATAAAATCATTTTAGGATTACCATTTATATATTTATTATATCCATTTACTACCAGTAATGAAGGATTAAGCTGTAAACATTTAGGTGAACTAATAACATTTAAATTTCTTATTAAACCAAAAGAAAGAGATTTAAAATTTATTTAAGAAGAGTCCATTTCTAAATCATTAAATTTATTAAATTATAAATCCACCCATTTAAATTTTTTAAAAGAAGAAATTAAATACAAAAGAATAGAAGAACAACTTCAAAATAAAGATGTTCTTGGACAAATTGAAGAGTTAAAAACTTATTTAAAGGACAACCTTTGTTCTGATTCTCCTAATGCCTTTTGGCATCGGAAAAAATATGTTGTAAGGTTCCCTTACGCTAAGGAATTCAAAGAACATTTGATTCCTACTAAGGTCAGGCCTATTCAAATGAATCATGAATAAATGGAGTTATGTAAAAAGGAAATTAATGATCTCCTTAGTAAAAAATTAATTAGACCCAATAAATCCCCTTGGTCATGTCCTGCCTTTTATGTTAACAATGAAGCAGAAAAGGAAAGAGGTGTTCCCAGGTTAGTTATCAACTACAAGCCATTAAACAAGGTCCTAGAGTGGATTAGATATCCTCTGCCTAATAAAGATGACCTCATTAACCGGTTAAGTAATGCTACCATCTTTAGTAAATTTGACCTCAAATCTGGTTTCTGGCAAATTGCTATTCACCCAGAAGACAGGTATAAAACTGCATTCCCCACTCCATTTGGTCATTATGAATGGAATGTCCAAGCATTTGGCTTAAAAAATGCTCCTAGTGAATTCCAGAATATCCTCAATGATATTTTGAATCCTTTCAGTCATTTTATTGTTGTATATATTGATGATATTCTCATTTTTTCCAATTCCATTGAAGAACACGTCAAACACTTGAAATCATTTTTTAAAACGGTCAAAGACAATGGACTTGTTCTTTCACTTTCCAAATGCAGCTTGTTTCAAGCTAAAGTTCGGTTTCTTGGATTAATTATATATCGCGGACTCATACGGCCAATTGATAGAGCTATTCAATTCGCCGACAGATTCCCAGATAAAATTACCCATAAAACCCAACTGCAGAGGTTTCTGGGCTCGCTCAATTATATTGGCAAGTTCTATAAAAACCTCAGGAAAATTTGCAAACCTCTCTTTCAGCGTTTGCAAGACAATCCTCCCCCATGGACTGACATTCATACTTCTGTTGTCCAACAAGTCAAAAAATACGTCAAGACATTGCCCTGTCTTGGTATTTCTAATGATTCTGCATTTAAAATTGTTGAAACTGACGCCTCTGATATTGGTTTCGGAGGTATTCTCAAGCAAAAGTTAACTCCAGATTCCCCAGAACAAATCGTCCGTTTTCATTCCGGTGCGTGGAATAGTACACAGTTAAATTACAGTACTATTAAAAAAGAAATACTTTCTCTTGTATTATGTATTAATAAATTTCAAATTGATTTATTAAATCAAAATTTTTTAGTTCGAATTGACTGCAAATCTGCAAAATATGTGTTAGAAAAAGATGTTGAAAACATAGCTTCTAAACACTCCTTTGCTAGATGGCAAGCCCTTTTGAGTATCTTTGATTTTGATATTGAATACATTAAAGGCAGTAACAATTCCATTCCTGATTTTCTCACTCGGGAATTTATTAACACAGGTACCGTGCATCCTTCATGAGTATCCGCGGTGCATCAACCTCTCGTGGTCCGGGTCGCCCTACTGGCCCAAGTAATCAGCCAAAAGGAGTCTTGGTTCCTCATCCAGTAAACCCAATTTACCAAACCAGTAACAAGTTCACTGTCCTTGGGACGATGCCCAAACCCTATAGCTCAGCCTTAGCTAGTAACCCAATTCCAGTTGACCCTTTTCAGTCTAAAGCCTCTAGCCCAAATCCCAGTAATCCTCCCTCTGAGTATATGCTTAGATGGACCAATCTCTTATTTCATATTGAGCCTCACATGAAACCCAGAAATGACCCAGTAAAATTGACCTCCCAATTTTTCCCTTCTGGTTGGCATTTCATGCCTTTTGCTCCTTATAAATCCCTTGTGTATTATAAGGACATTCTTGTCGAAATAGAGTCAATTTTTATTAAACCCATTTATGCCAACAATGATAAAGCCAAAGTTCTTTACCATTCGTTATATATTAAACAGTTTATTCAAATGTCCGAATGGGGAAAACATCCCTCTGACCTTATGCAGCTTTCGAATTAGGATAACTCTTTTTGTTATTATGATTATATGGAAGCTTGGTATAAAGTTTTCCTCCATCAAAATGAGTCACATAGTCATTCTTGGTTTGTTCAATTTGACCATAAGTTCAAAAGTCATTTCCCATATTGGTTTTCCCATTGGTGGTCGAGATTTGGTTCTACCTATGACCTTCTTCCCGATCCCCTAAAAGTTCAACTCAATCATTTTTGCAATCACAAAAAATTAGATTCAGCATATGTAGGTGTCCCAGTCCTTCTTCAGTTTGTAAGTAAATATAAGATTCCCTGGATTCTCCGATGGGAATACATCATTCAAAACCCCACCAGTGAAATCAGTCACAATGCTTCCCCTACATCTCCGTCGGCAGATCCTTTTCCCCTAGTCACTCGCCAATGGTTTGTCAAATGGTGGGATAAATTTGACGTCAATAGAATTATAGGTCAAGTTCAGTTAGAATTCCCTGCTTCTCCTCTCAAGGTTCTCCCAGTCTCTACAGCAGAACCTTCTAGTCAAAAATCAAAAGAATCAAGTGTCAGTAAAAAATCAAAAGAGTCCAGAGTCAGTCCCACTGGTTCGTCTTGTTCCCGTAGCATTTCTGATTTTAAAGATTGTTCCGAAAAAGAGTTAAAATTAATTGCCCAGGCATTAAATAAAAGTATTGATGAATTACATGAAGAAGCCTCTACAGGTTCTTCATCAGCTTCCCTCAGTCAGTATGAAGAAGATGATGACCCTTATGGCACCATCAATCTACAGGATGCTCAGGACCTATTTGCCTAACATTTCTTCTCAGTCACGTGCACCTGCTCCCTGCAGCCAGTCAAAAGATGCCCTCAGCCGAAAGCAGATTCGTCTTTTCCACCGAAAGCATCTCCTTTCCACCGAAAGCATCTCTCAAGTCAAAAGTTATGGCCAATTTGTCAAAAGTTGCCAGACGCGTCAATGAATAGTAAAAAAGTCAGCACTGTTCATGAATAGTAACTTTTGTCTGTAATCATTTATTTTGTAATAGTAATTTTGTAATAGTTCTTTCCTTATTCTATAAAAGGAAACCGAACTTAGTTATTGAGGCAGACTTTGAAAGACTCTGAGTTCCTTCTCAGATGAATCTTTAGCCTCTACCGCTGTTAAGCCTTTCTTAGCCCCTCCTTCTACTATTCTACTTTTCTTAAATGTTCTGAGTAAGTCGAGTTAATTCAATTTGTAATTTGTAATCAGTTTGTACATGCCCAACCAGTTTTATTTCCAATCAATAAAATTACATTTTTAGTAATTAAATTGTGATATATATATATATATATATATATATATATATATATATATATATATACACACACACATATACCAATTCACTGTAATTTGATTTCCTTCACAAAATACATACTTAACATGAATTCATTCACTATACTCATATATAAACTTATGAAAATAATTTTATAACAAACAATTTATCATATAAAGCTATATACAACAAACAATTCAACTTTCACAAAGTTTTTACAGATAATTTTAGAAGAGAATATAACTACAACTTTTTGAAAAATACAAGCAAGAGGATACCTTAATTTTAGAAGATGATGGCTATTCTTTTGATTATGAAGCTTTTTTTCCCCAGTTCCTCTCTCTAGACTTCTCCCAATTCTCTCTTACTTTTCTCTGTAATTTTCTTCTTCTCTTCTTTTATCTTCTTCTGAGTCTTTCTCCCTATTCTAAACTCTAACTTACGTACTAAACCAAATATAATGTATATGTAATAATACATGTATTAAGTATATAATATAATTATAACTTTAACTGATATCAGTTATAATTTTATTTAAAAATCAAAAGCCATAAGGCTTGTTTGGCTAGCTAACTAAAAATAACCCATTAAATCTTACACCTTGTTTGGTAAAACATATTTAAATTAAAGACTTAATATGCATTAAGTCTTGTTTGGCAAAACTGAATTAAACTCCTGTAATTTATTTTACTAACTCCTTTATAGTAAGGTTATTTGTCACACTTTATTCAATTAAATTTTAATATTTAATTTAATTAATTCTAATAACAATTTATTAAATTACTTTAACACATAAATCAATATAACATAATTATAATTTTCTTTATAATTATAACTTTATTTAATCAACTAACACATCATTTTAATAACAAATTCAAATTAAAGTATAATAATTCATTTAATCATTATAAACTCTCTAACTTAATTATTAAACTAAATTAGAATATTATCTCATAATAATTAATTTTCTTAACTCCTTAATTATTTACTTAACAAATAATTAACCAATCAAGTCAAATCAAATTAAATATTTATTCAACAATAAACGCATCCATTAAATAGTTATATAACTCAATAAATATTTAAAAATTATTATTAAAATTTTGGATTGTTACAGCGTTCCCTCCTTACAAGGATTCTGTCCCCAGAATCACAACTCAAACAAATCATTCGTCACAAAGATTCTGTCCCCAGAATTGAAGACACAGATTAAACAAATAACTCAGAGTAGTTCTTCATCATTTCATCTTCGAGTTCCCATGTAGCCTCTTCGACATTGTGGTTTCTCCATATCACCTTCACAGAAGGTATCACCTTATTCCCGAGCACTTGTTCTTTTCTATCAACTATCTGAATAGGAACCTCCTCATAAGACAAATCTTTACTGAACTGTAACGGTTCATACTCGATCACATGTTTGTAATCGGGTTTATACGGTCGTAGCTCCGACACATGAAAAACGTTGTCGACATGTTCTAATTCTAGAGGTAAAGCTACCTCGCAAGTTATTTCCCCCACTCTTCGCAGTACTTCAAAGGGTCCAATATACCTCGGGCTTAAATTTCCTTTCTTTCCAAAACGAATCTTTTCTTTCCAAGGAGAAACTTTTAGGAAGACAAAATTTCCTACGTCAAATTCATGATCTTGTCTGTGTTGATCAACATACTTCTTCTGTCTATCTTGAGTGGATATCAATCTTGTTCTGGAGATAAAGCTACCTCGTAAGTTACTTCTCCCACTCTTTGCAGTACTTCAAAGGGTCCAATAAACCTCGGGCTTAACTTTCCTTTCTTTCTAAAACGAATCTTTCCCTTCCAAGGAGAAACTTTTAGGAATACAAAATTTCCTACGTCAAATTTGTGATCTTGTCTGTGTTGATCAGCATACTTCTTCTGTCTATCTTGAGCGGCTACCAGTCTTATTCTGATGCGTTTGCTCACTTTAGCGGTCTGATGTACTAGTTCCAGTCCTAACAATTGGCGTTCATCAACTTCATTCCAATATAACGGAGTTCTGTATTTCATGCCGTATAATGCCTTATATGGCGACATGCTAATGCTTGCGTGGTAACACTTATTGTAGGCAAGTTCTACCAACGGTAGATGATCGTCCCAGTTCCCTTTGAAATCCATGATGCATGCTCCAACATATCTTCTAACGTCTGGATTGTTCGTTTGCTTTGACCATCGGTTTGCGAATGGTATGTCGTACACATTTTTAATTGTGTTCCCATACATTCTTGTAGTCTCTTCTAGAAGTTTGATGTGAATCTCAGATCTCTGTCTGACAAAATTGACATTGGAACTCCATGTCTTGAAACGATCTCCTTGACGTATAATTTTGCCAGCTGATCAAGATTAAATCTAATCTTTATTGGTAAAAAGTGTGATGATTTTGTTAATCTATCCACTATTACCCATATCACATCATATCCTTTCTGATTCGTTGGAAGACCTACCACAAAATCCATTGTGATATGCTCCCACTTCCATTCCGGTATGTCAAACGGTTGAAGTAATCCGCTCGGTCTCTGATGCTCAACCTTTACTCTTTGACATGTCAAGCATTTTGCAACACATTCTGCAACGTCTCTTTTCATATTTGGCCACCAAAAATGTCGCCGCAAATCTTAATACATTTTCGTACTTCTCGGATGAATCGAATATCTTGAGTTATGAGCTTCTATCATGATTTGTTCTTTAATATCTGGTACTACTGGAACCCAAATTCATATCTCGAATCTTAGCACTCTTTCGGTATCAACCTTGTACTTCATCCCACTGCCCTCGAGCATAATTTTCTTTATTTTTTTGCATTCTTCATCTTGTAGTTGAGCATTCTGTACCCTATCCACCAAAGCGAGACTAGCTTCTATTTGGAATAGTCATTCATCAGATTCTTTTGGAAATTATATTTCCAACTCTAGCCTTGTCATTGCTGGAATGAGCTCCTCCTGGTTGGTTAACAACATCAACTTCTCACGACCCTTCCTACTCAAGGCATATGCAACCACATTTGCGTTGCACGGATGATAGAAGATCTCATAATCATAATCTTTTATTAATTTCATCCATCTCCTTTGATGCATGTTTAGGTCCTTCTGTGTGAAAATATAATTCAGACTCATATGGTATATGTATATCTCACATTTATCTCCATAGAGATAGTGTCTCCATATATCTTTAGAGCAAATACCACCGCAACCAACTCTAAATCATGAGTCGGATACCCTTTCTCGTAGTCCTTCAATTGCCTTGATGCATACGCAATGACTTTGTAACGATCGAGAAATTTGTAATTTAATTTAAAATTTTATTGATTAAATAAATATTTTAAATAATTTATTTATTGGGAAAACAAATATTTGATGAATTGTGATGTAATAATTTAGTTGAGTATGTATGCTAACTAAATTAATGAATGAGAATTTTATTATTTAAGGATTTAATTTAATAAAAATAATTAAATTAAATGAATTGTTTAATATTTAAGAAAATAAGTAAATTAAATAAAGTTATGTTTAAGTCTAATTTATTAATTAAATTAGATATATAATTATTTATTAGTCATAAATATAATTATAATAAAATTATTATAATTGCTATTATAAGTTATTTAAATTAACTAAACTAAAGTCATTTAAAGTAACTAAAATAAGTGTGACAAAAGTAACTATATAATATAAATATTATAAAAATAAACTAGTATGAGAATTGTGTGTTTAGCCAAACAAGGCCTTGTGGCCTTTGGATTATTGTAACTGACGCCTATTGGTTTTTTTAAACTGATATCCACGATTATCAGTTGGGTTATTTTTTATTTCACGTGTTCTTCTAAAGCCTAAGAATAGAGAAAGAGAGTCTGAGGGAAGAGAGAGATTCTCTGTATATTTTGCCAAGGAGTTGGAGTATCAAGGTTCTTATCATTCTTATTCCCAACAATCAAGGATTTAAGGTATAAATTTCTTCTAAAATCTAGGTTTTGATTTCTTAGTGATTATCCACTTAGTTTATAGTAAGGTTATATATATATATATATATATATATATATATATATATATATATATATATATATATATATATATATATATATATGGTTTATAAACTGTTAATCATCATATATGAGTAATACTTGATTATCAAACATGTGAAATTGGGGTTTGTACGAAGAGGTTGAAATAACAGTGTTTATGTATGAAAAATGGCTTTAGAAAGTATAAAATTTCTTGTTTAATATGTACGATAATCTGAAAATTGATGTTGGATTATATTAGTATATTAAGAAATAAAAGCGGTGTAGTTTGAATCATGTCAATTGGTTAAGAAACGAAGTCGTGGCGATCAAATTCGCTAAAACTGTAAAAATTGAAGAAATTTAGAAAATTATGGTTTTGATTCTTCAAATTTGTGTATATGTGATGTTTATGTAGTTAGAATGATGTATATCATGCTTAACTATATTATTACAAAGTTTTAGATGTTTAGGTTTGTGAATTTATGTGGTTTTGGGTTGGTTGTGAGGTCAGCCGTGTAGCAGAGCTGCTGCTACAGTTTTTGTCTGTGCACGGCGCAGCTGCGCCGTTACCACAGGCAGAAACGGCGCAGCTATGTTGTAGGCCTTCTGTGAATCTGCAGCAGCGCAGCTGCGCCGTGCCCTGAGCCTAGGCAGTGAAGGTTGTTTATTTGTAAGTTGTTATGCAAGGGTCTAATCAAGTTTAGCATGCAAGATTGTGACACCCCCAAATCCTGGTACTTCATTTCCTCAAGATTTGGTGTTCACTTAATCAAAACATTCATTTCTAACTATCCAATCATAATAAAATTGAATAATAAAAAACCTGTCCATACAGGATTAAACTTAAATAAAAATATCCCAGGTTATCCAACCTTTAGTTACAAACATTCAAATGCGGAATTTAAAATTTATGACATCACATCATATTTAAAAGTCTATTAACAAAATGATAAAAATAAAATTACAAGTCTTCATCACTTGTACATTTTTCCCTTTCCTTTGGTAGACGAAGGTTCACCTACCTTCTCTTCTTTAACTGCAATGAGTTTATAATTATGCAAGAGTGAGCAAAACAATTGCTCACTGGATATAATATGGAATCAACAAGAGTATAACAATAATAACTGTCGAAATAGGCTCATCAAAAGTGAATAGGACTCTATCAATAATAATCAGAAACAGAAATCCCAAAATATGGAAAATATACATTATTGAGGGTCGTAAGACCATGAACTACGTCCACAGTTGCAAGCAATCTTTCAACTCCAACATTAACAGTCATAAGACTATAAGGACCTCGTACTTAGGAGGATCAGTCATTCGTACAATGTATTGTGCACAAACATTTTAACACTATGCGTAAGTTAACCCCTAATCATAACAATAGGGTTGTTCATCTCAGTATTCAGAGTACAAGTCCGCACCAAAGGAAGTTTGGTTTGGATAAGCTTTTAAGGTAAATTTGGAATTCAACGAACATCAACTAAGGAGTAGTTGAATAAAACCAATAACACTATACTATAGAATAATCGTGATTGAATTAATCATAGTAAACTAAAGTCATGCTTTAGGAATAATCTAATAGCATACAACTTGAATAACTATAGCATATCTTGCTTGAACAATACTAAGCCAAGGTTAATTAGAATTGAATACTAAGCATGCATAGCAATTTGAAAGATAGAAATGTTCGACATTAGTATATATAGTTGTGCATGCTGAACAACAAGTTAAATACAAGAATAACTCGCTCAAGAATAACTTACATCATTATATTGTAATCGAATTGAAAACAATAATTAAATTAACAAGATAATAGATTAGAAAACTTGCTCAATCAAAAGAGTAAATTTATACAATGTAATAATAAAACTAGCTCAATGAAAATATAGAGTTAGAAAACTTGCCTTGCTCATAGATTAAACCGAACAATACGAATCACAATATCCTATAAACATATGTCATCATGACATAGTTAGCCATTACCACTTTACAAACATAACTAAGTACGTTCATCATTTAAAAATTGGATTTTTAATCACATAATCAAGTTACAAAATAATTTAATTGTTAATAACATGTTTATCAACATTTTACAGGTCTACTATCATCACATAATTTTTCTTAAAATTTCGTGTACAAAAATACACTCTCAGACCATTCTGCTAACTCGCGCTGCGGCGCCACAGTTTACATTGTGGGTCGCGCTGCGGCGTGGGGATGGCGCTACGGCGCGGTAAATAAACTATGAAGCCGCGCTGCGGCGTGGAGATGGCGTTGCGGCGCCACTAACGTACTGCTGGGCCGCGCCGTGGCGCGAAACTACAGTTTCGACTGACAGCTTTGGCAACAGTACAAGAAAAAGCCCATTTGGCCTACAAGCTCCAATCTAATAGACTAATTAACATGAAATTCATACAGAGACTTCATGTAAACATATTGTGAAGACTTCTAACATGATTCTACCCATAAAATATCATAAACATCAAATTTAAAACATCCAATTTCACTGTTTTTGATAAAAACTCACTTTTTGATATTTCAATGAAGATCAAAACTGTAAATTTTGTTTTTCAACCAAAACAATTAATTCAAAGTATCTTTATCAATAATCATACATACTCTATCAAATTAGATGGTCAATTTATCAATTAAACAACTAATTAACTCTCAATTTCTACTTTAAGCTTCACAATATATATTCACAAAAACTCTTTGTAAAAATAGTTTTTTCTCACAACCATATACATAATATAAATTCATGGACTATTCTCAATTATAGCTTAAGAAAATAGTTTAATAATACTAGATTATCATATAAACAACATACATAACAAAATTTCACTTCTACAAAGCTTTCATGGAGAAAATTGGGAGAGAGAATACAACTATAACTTTGAAAAGAACAACAATAATAGAGTTTAGATGGTACCTTGTTTGAAGAAGATGATGGCCAACCCTTTTTGATTCTCAAGCTTCTTCTTCTCTCCAATTCTCTCTCACTTTTCTTCTTCTCTAAGTTTTTGATTTTCTCCCTAACTCTAACATACGTACTAGATATCTAACGTATATAGTAATAATATATATTAAATATATAATATAACTCTATATATAAATTATATCAGTTATGTAAGTTTTAAAAATCAAAAGCCATAAGGCTTGTTTGGTTAACTAACTAAAAATAACTCATTAACCCTTACACCTTGTTTGGTAAACTTAATTAAAACAAATGGATTAATCCTTTTACCTTGTTTGATAAAACGTCATTAGATTAAAGGCTTATTATGCATTAAGACATGTTTGGCAAAAAAAAACTAAAATTAAACACTTTTAATTTATTTTAATAACTCCTTTATAGCAAGGTTATTTGTCACACTTCTATTTAAATTAAATAATCGATTTAATAGATTAAATATTAATCTATTAAATTACTTTAACACATAAATTATTATCTCATAATTATAATTTCCTTTATAATTATAATTTTATTCAACCAACTAAAACTTTATTTTAATCACAAATTTCAATTAAAATATTATAATTCATTTAATCATTATTAGCTCTCTAACTTAATTATTAAATTAAATTAGTATATAACCTCATAACAATTAATTTTCTTAGCTCCTTAATTATTTATTCAACAAATAAACAACTAAACCACATTAACTCAAATTGAACAATTATTTATTCAATAATAAATATATCCACTAAATATTTATACAAATCAATAAATATTTAACATTATAATTTAAAAATTCTGGAATGCTACATCATTCCCTCCTTACAAGGATTCTGTCCCCAGAATCACAACTCAAAAAAATTATTCGTTACATTCTTCCCTACTTACAAAGATTTTGTCCCCAGAATCGAAGACACAGATTAAACAAACAACTCAGGATACTCTTTCAACATTTTCTCTTTGAGTTCCCACGTAGCTTCTTCAGTATTGTGGTTCCTTCATATCACCTTCACAGAATGTATTACTTTATTCCTGAGCACTTTTCTTTCCTGTCGACTATCTGGATAGGAACCTCTTCATACGACAAATCTTTCTCGAACTGCAACGGTTCGTACTCGATGACATGTTTGTAGTCGAGTTTATATGGTCGTAACACTGAAATGTGAAAAACATTATGAATGTTTTCCAACTCTGGAGATAGAGCTACTTCGTAAGTTACCTCTCTAACTCTTCGCAGCACCTCGAAGGGTCCAATAAACCTCGGGCTTAGCTTTCCCTTCTTACCGAAGCGAATTTTCCCCTTCCAAGGAGAAACTTTTAGGAATACATAATTTCCTACGTCGAATGCACGATCTTGTCTACGTTGATCAGCATACTTCTTTTGTCTGTCTTGAGCAGCTATCAATCTTGTTCTAATGAGTTGGACAACCTCAGTAGTTTGTTGTACCAGTTCTGGTCCTAATAGTTGACGTTCACCGACTTCATCCCAGCACAGTGGAGTTCTGCACTTTCTGCCGTACAATGCCTCGTAAGGCGGCATGCCGATGCTCGCGTGGTAACTGTTGTTGTAAACGAATTCCACCAATGGTAAATGTTCTTCCCAGCTACCTTTGAAATCCATGACGCATGCTCTAAGCATATCTTCCAATGTCTGAATCGTTCGTTCGCTTTGGCCATCTGTTTGTGGATGATAAGCCGTACTCATTCGCAACTGTGTCCCTAGGCATTCTTGTAGTCTCTTCCAGAAATTGGACGTGAATCGCGGATCTCTATCAAACACAATTGATACTGGCACTCCATGCCTCGAAACGATCTCTTTAATGTACAATCTTGCCAACTGATCAAGATTGAATCTAATCTTTATTGGTAGAAAGTGTGCTGACTTCGTCAGTCTGTCCACTATCACCCAAATCACATCGCATCCTCTCTGAGTAATTGGAAGACCCACCACAAAATCCATTGTGATGTGTTCCCATTTTCGTTCCGGTATTTCCAACGGTTGAAGTAATCCGCTGGGTCTTTGATGTTCGGCTTTTACTCTTTGACATGTCAAGCATTTCGCTACGCATTCTGTAATGTCTCTTTTCATATTCGACCACCAAAAATATCGGCGCAAATCTTGATACATTTTCGTGCTTCCTAGATGAATTGAATATTTTGAGCTATGAGCTTAGGTCAAAATTTCTTCTTTCAGCTCTGGTGTTGCTGGAACCCAGATTCTTCCCTCAAACCGTAGTAGTCCTTCGGTGTCGATCTTGTATTTTACATCACTACTCTCAATCAGATTCTCTTTGATTTTCCCACACTCTTCATCTTGTAGTTGAGCATTCTTCAATTTGTCCACTAAAGTTGGACCAGCTTCTATCTGGAATAGTTGTTCGTCAGATTCTTTTGAAAATTTGATTTCCAACTCCAGTTTTGTAATTGCTGAAATAAGCTCCTCCTGAGTTGTTATCAGCATCAACTTCTCTCGACCTTTCCTGCTTAAAGCATCTGCCACCAGATTCGCTTTTCTCAGATGATAAAAGATCTCACAATCATAATCTTTTATCAGTTCCATCCATCTTCTTTGACGCATGTTCAAATCCTTCTGAGTGAAAATATACTTCAGACTTTTGTGGTCTGTGTAGATCTCATATTTCTCTCCATAAAGATAGTGCCTCCACATCTTTAGAGCAATACAACTGCAGCCAATTCCAAATCATGAGTCGGATACCCTTTCTCATAATCCTTCAGTTGTCTTGATGCATACGCAATAACTTTGTTGTTCTGCATAAGAACACAACCCAACCCTTTGTGTGAGGCATCACTATACACCACAAAATTTCCTGTATTATCCGGTAATGTCAACACAGGTGCCACACTTAGCTTCTTCTTCAAATCTTGGAAACTCTCTTCACATTTCTCTGTCCAAACGAATTTTACAGCTTTCCTTGTCAAATTTGTTAGCGGAGTGGCTATCTTAGAAAAATCTTGAATAAATCTTCTATAATAACCGGCCAGTCCCAAGAAACACCTCACTTTCGACGGTGTTCTTGGTTGTTCCCAATTGATTACAGCCTCCACTTTTGACGGATCCACTGAAATCTCATCCTTGTCAATAACATGACCCAAAAATTATACACGATCGAGCCAAATTTTGCACTTACAGAATTTCGCGTACAGCTTTTCCTTCCTTAGTGTTTCCAATGTCAAACGTAAATGTTCCACGTGTTCTTCCTGAGTTTTGGAATACACCAGAATGTCATCAATAAATACCACTACAAACTTGTCTAAGAATGGTTTAAACACCCTGTTCATCAAATCTATGAACGCAGCAGATGCATTGGTTAAACCAAAAGACATCACCAGAAATTCGTAATGTCCATACCAAGTTCTGAATGTCGTTCGTGGTATATCCTCCTTCATCACTTTCAACTGGTGATACCCACTTCTCAAATCTATTTTCGAAAAATATTTAGCACCCTTGAACTGATCAAACAAGTCATCTATTCTAGGCAACGGATACCTATTCTTAATAGTGACTTTGTTTAACTCTCTATAATCAATGGAAAGACACATTGTTCCATCTTCTTCTTCACGAATAAAATTGGCGCTCCCCACGGCGATACACTTGGTTAAATATATTTCTTGTCCAGTAGCTCTTGTAACTGTACCATCAATTCCTTCATTTCTACCGGAGCCATTCTGTACGGGGCCTTCGATATCGGTGTTGTAACTGGCGTTAAGTCGATCACAAACTCAATTTCTCTATCAGGTGGAAGTCCTGGCAAATCCTCTGGAAAGACATCTTCGAATTCCCTCACTACTGGTATTTCATCCAGTTTTACATTCTTCTTCTAAGTATCGACTATGTAAGCTAAATAGCCCACACAGCCTTGACTCAATAATTTCTTAGCCTGCATAATCGTCAGAAGTCTCATTTGTCTAGGCGCCTTGCTACCATAAAATACTACCTTTGACTGAGTCATAAGGTTTACACACATCTTTTGGCAGTCAATTACCGCTCCGTATTTGAACAGCCAATCCATTCCCAAAATTACATCAAACTCCCCGAGTTTAATTGGAATTAAATCTACCAACAAGATATTCTCCTTAATGTTCACCCTACAATTCTTGTATACGAATCTAACAGGGATTACTTCCTTATCCGTAATTTCTATGTTCAAAGGAAAATTAAGTTCTTCTCTGTGCAATTCTAACCTCTTAGCAAATTCATCAGATATAAACGAAAAAAGTAGCACCCGAATCAAATAATACATAAGTATTTATTTCATTGATTGGGATAATACCTGACATTACATCTTTTGATTGCATAACATCTTGCACAGTCATGTTGAAGGTTCTAGCTGTGGGTTTGTTTGATGCTGCAGGTCCTACAATGGCCCATGCACCTCCATTGTTATCTCCATTGCTTCTGGTAGTCACTCCATCCTTATTCTTAGGGCATTCACGAGCAAAGTGATCCTTGGAACCGCACGTGAAGCACACATTCTTCTTCGGTTGAGTGCAATTTGGGGCGATGTGACCCTCCTGGCCACAATTGAAGCAAACTTGTAGCGCCCCCAAATCCGGGTATCTTCAAACCCGACAGATGGTGCTATACTATACAAACATTCATACATTCATTCAATTGAAAAGTCTAAAAGAACGAATATATCTTCTATATATTTAAAGTAATATTTACATTTCCCAGTTTCTATACCCATTACAAAGGTTCTTTGTCATAATATCAGTTACATTACAACAATATACCTATACTATTACAAGATAGCTTAACAATCTGCCTTGGCTTTTCCTTTACTCTTTTTCGATCCTTCAGGACATTTAGTCTTAGCTGCATTCATATGGTTCAAGCAAGAGTGAGCATAACTAGCTCAGCAAGTATAACAATTCAATAACAACATGCTTGACACATACGAATCGTATATCTTCAATAACTGAACAATAGTCATGAAGTACTATTGATAATTCAAAATAAAATTTTACCTTTCTTTCAAAATGTTTTACAATAATAACAATATTTAGTAAAATATTCACTCCGGTCAAAGACCTCGAGTATTCATTCTTTCTTGGAAAAAGGACAACCCGAAACGAATTCTGTAAGCCCGATATTACTTACGAGCACTTCTAGGTGATCAGCCTATTGTACTCTATGTTGATCAACACTACATCCATTAAACGTATGTACGTTTAATCATTTGGCAACCTCACGTGCCTGTCGTTTTACCGACAAAACATTTGTTTAACATTTTAGTCCTCTTTTGAAAACCATATGGAGTAGTTGACAAAAGACAACAACATTTGATAATAGATGAATAAATTACCAAGTCTAGCCAAGGGATTGGCTTTAACTTCAACATACCTTAATTCATGCGAAAGAATACATGAACCTCAAAAACTTGTTCAGATTGAACTGAGACAAGACTGAGAATACTTGCCTTTAGCGTCTGCTACCGTAAATTAACTTTATATTTAAGTCTTTCAAGTCTCTACAATACATGATCACATAATGCCTTACATTAGGTCACATATAATCAAGTATGTATATGACTATATCTTACCCTTCTTCTCAATCTAATTGTGTATTAGATTCAGTTATTATTCGTTCCGGTTTATCATTATCCTTGCATTTATATTCGACTAAGTTATTTCAACATTTATACAACATCCTTAAGGTTTAACAAAGTTTAAACAAAGTTACATTACAATCCTTAAGTTGTGTTTACTTTCAAAACAATTAGCTTTCCTTTCTGTGTACTTAGAAACATTCATTATTATCTTTGTTCTGAGACTGGCGCTGCGGCGCGAGTCCTTACTTAATGGGCCGCGCTGCGGCGCTACACTCTAGAATATTTTCTTACTATACATGGCGCTGTTGCGCCATAAATTGTACTACGGTTCGCGCTGCGGTGAACTCTTGCAGTGTGCTCGGCTACTGTTACGCGCTGTGGCGTGACTCATTTAGCCTAGGGTTGGCGCCGTGGCACCAATTCTGTGCACCAGAAAACAATTTCAGTTTTTAAATTTTGTGAACTTACCAGACGCATAACTTCTTCGTTATAAGTCCGAATTGGCTCGTTCAAAAGCCTAGGATTCACCAATTACGTAATCTACGCATTCATGCAAGAATTTTATCTATTTGACTTTGTTTGCTAAAAATTCACCCATTGATTCATTTTTAACGAAAACGATAAACGTTCGTGAACGTTCAACGCTCGTTTCTTCGTTCTAAGTCGGAATTCGGTCATTTTTGAGTCCGCAACTTTTAAATGCAAAATATGACTTGTCTCCATTGGAAAACAATGGTTCCAAGTTTAAACACAAAATTTGACTTCTATTCCGAGAATTTCACGAATTCAACGATTATCGTCCAATCGTGTAATTTTCGGCAAATCTTCATTCTTATGATTTGTTCCATATTACCAATGAATTCCATTCATCATGTGAACATCTTAACATACTTATTACAACAACTTATATTCATTGTTGAATTTTAGATTTATTTCTTCATGAGCTTATAACTTGTCAAATTATAAACTACTTAATATTTCATTGTTCATGACTTATGACAATTAAAGTTTCTTAATCATCATACCTTATATGTTCTTAACATATAACTTTACTTATACATGATACATATGATCATACAATTTCTTTTACATCCATATCATTTCTCTTAATAAACTCATTACAAGTTCATAATACTTTCACATAAGTTTATAACTTATGCTAGCTTAAATAACTTATTACCAACTTATGTGACTTAAGTTCATTACTTACTCATTCTTCTTACTTTTTAACATTCATGTTCCTTAATCCAGACTTTTCTTATTAACCTATCATGACAGAGATAGAAGATAATGGAGAAGAAGTCTTACTTTTGAAGTCTTGGTAAGTAGCTTCTTCTTCTTCTTCTTACTTATGGAAGTAACTTATTTGTAACTTAATCTCTCTGACACTTAAACACTTTGTAATGTTTGGATTATTTGAACAACTAACAAATGGCTTGCAAGCTTCCTCTATTTATAGAATTTACAAAGCTAGGGTAGTTTAGTCATTAAATCAACCCATCTCCTTAAGCCACCTCCTTACTATTAATTACTTGGCTAGCACAACACTTGTCTTTTGTTTGGCCATTACTCCTAAGTCTTGGTCACCATACTAACCATATAAATATGGTTTGCCCTATGGGTTATACCACTCATGGATTCTAGCTTGGACTTGGATTAAATAAATCCTTGGACTTTACATTAACAAATACTAACTTGTTTATTAACCAATAATTGGGCCTTAACATTTAATTTACTTGGACTTTAATAATTATTAATCAATCTTCCAAGTCCATTAACATTATCAAGTACATATAATTTATGTATTATTTTCGTATTCTAATTCATATAGAATTTATATACGATAATTCATTCTTCATACCAACTCGTATAATACTTTGTATTATACTCTTTTCATTACTTTGTACAATACCTAAGTATCATACCATTATTACTTATTCATTACTATTTCGACTTCCTTAACATTTATAAATTAAGTCCACAAGCGAAATATTACATTTTCCAGAATTAGATTTTTATTACATAATCCATCTTAACTTGTTATTCCATCATTACGTATTTCTCGGAAATTCAAAATTATATCCCGAGTAAATCTCAATGAATAGTGTTTTTTTCAGAAAATTTCTCAGAAAACTTTTATTTTCGTCTTGGAAATTCAAACACTTTAATTCATCGACGTAGCTCAAATACTATGACATTCTAACATCAATAGGTTATATAACGACAACCTTCTTGATAACACATAGAATAAGATTTTATTATTATTTAATTTAATAAAATCATTTTACAATAAGATTCGAATTTCTCGGTCGTTACATTCTTTCCCCCTTATAAAGATTCTATCCTCAGAATCTCGTCTTACTCTAACCAAATAGATGGGGAAATTTTTCTTCATCTGTTCTTCTAGCTCCCACGTTGCTTCCTCAGCATCGTGGTTCTTCCATAATACCTTTACTGATGGTATTACCTTGTTCCTTAGAACTTGTTCCTTTCTATCAATGATTTGTATCGGCGATTCCTCATATGTTAAGTCCTTCTCGATATGAATCGGCTCATACTCGATTACATGCTTATAGTTCGGCTTATATGGACATAATATCGATATGTGAAACACGTTATGTATACGTTCTAGGTCTGGAGGTAATGCTATCATATAAGCTACCTCTCCCACCCGTTTTAATACTTTAAAAGGTCCTATAAACCTTGGACTTAACTTTTTTTTCTTTCCAAAACGTATCTTTCCTTTCCAAGGATATACCTTTAGAAACACATACGAGCCCACCTCAAACTCTCGACTTACTCTATGTGAGTCTGCATACTTCTTCTATCTGTCCTGAGCTGTGATGAGAAGCATTCGAATTAACTTTACCACATCCGATGTCTGCTGCACCAATTCTAGTCCTAGCATACGGCGTTCTCCCACCTCATCCCAACACAACGATGTCCTGCACTTTCTTCCATACCTTCATAAGGCGGCATACCTATGCTTGCATGATAACTGTTGTTATACGCAAATTCTACTAGCGGTAGATGATCATCCCAACTACCCTTGAAATCCATGACGCAAGACCTCAACATGTCTTCTAACGTCTGAATTGTTCTCTTGCTCTGCCCATCAGTCTGAGGATGATACGCTGTGCTTAACTTCAGCTGTGTTCCCAACTGTTCTTGCAAACTCCTCCAAAAGTTCGATGTGAATCGTGGATCACGATCAGACACAATCGATACCGGTACTCCATGTCTGGAAATGATTTCTTTAACATAAAGTTTAGCTAATTGGTCTAAGTTATACTTGACCCTGATTGGCAAAAAGTGAGCCAACTTCGTCAACCTATCCACTATTACCCAAATTGCATCGTATCCTTTATTTGTCGTCGGAAGTCCCACTATGAAATCCATCGTAATATGCTCCCACTTCCATTCTGGAATCTCCAATGATTGTAATAAGCCACTGGGTCGTTGATGTTCGGCCTTAACTTTTTGAGAAGTTAAGCACCTACTCACATACTCTGCTATTTCTCACTTCATGTTTGGCCACCAAAAACTCTGTCGAAGGTCTTGATACATCTTAGTGCTAGCAGGATGTATCGAGTACCTCGAACTATGAGCTTCTTGTAACACTTGCTCCTTTAATTTCGTCTCATTCGGAACCCAAATTCTTCCTTTAAATCTTAATAATCCCTCATTATCAAGACTATACTTAGTATCTTCCTTCTCGGATAACCGCTTCTTCATTTGGTTACACTCATCTGACTTGAGTTGTACCTCCTTGACTCTGTCTACGATGGAAGGATGCATTTCCGTCTCAAAGAGTATCTGTCTACTATCACTCGGCATCTTTACTTCTATTTCCATACTAGCCATTTCTGTTATTAACTCATCTTGAGCCGTCAACATAGACAACTTTTCCCGACCCTTCCGACTTAAGGCGTCGGCAACTACATTGGTCTTTCCAGGGTAAGGCGTCGGCAACTACATTGAGCATTTTTTTTAATATAATTTTTTTAGTATTTTTTTAATTAATATTTTTAGTATTTGATGTAAATATGTAATTAATATTTTAGTGTCAGGTAAGTGACTTTTAGTATTTTGATATGTTATACAACTATGGTAAAATTTTAGTATTTTGATATGTTATACAACTATGGTAAAATTTTAGTATTTGAGTAAAATTTTAGTATTTTAGTATTTGAATTTTAGTATTTTGATTAAATGATGTAAATATGTTATGATGTAAATATGATGTAAATAATGTAAATATGTAAATATGATAATATGTTATGTTATGATGTAAATGATGTAAATATGTTATGATTTTAGTATTTTAATGATGTAATTTGAATTTTTTTTTGTTTTGATTAATTAACAGAATAATTTGAATTATAGTATTTTAGTATTTTTTGAATTTTAGTATTTTTTTAATTTGATTTTTTTCAGTAATTTAATATTTTTTTAATTAGTATTTTTAGTATTTGATGTAAATATGTAATTAGTATTTTAGTGTCAGGTAAGTGACTTTTAGTATTTATATGTTATACAACTATGATAAAATTTTAGTATTTTGATATGTTATACAACTATGGTAAAATTTTAGTATTTGAGTAAAAATTTAGTATTTTAGTATTTAAATTTTTGTATTTTAATTAAATGATGTAAATATGATGTAAATATGTAAATATGATAATATGTTATGTTATGATATAAATATGTTATGATTTTAGTATTTTAATGATGTAATTTGAATTTTTGTTCTTTTGATTAATTAATAAAATAATTTAAATTTTAGTATTTTAGTATTTTTTTGAATTTTAGTATTTTTTTAATTTGATTTTTTTTAGTATTTTAGTATTTTTTTAATTAGTATTTTTAGTATATGGTATAAATATGTAATTAGTATTTTTAGTATTTTAGTGTCGGGTAAGTGACTTTATAATAAAAAATCCTTATAACTTAGTTGGTTTGAGCATTTGTTTAAGGAGAGTGAGAGTTCTAGAGTTCAATTCTCAAGGAGAGCATTATTTTATTTTATTTTTTAAAAAGCCAACAGGCCGGGCCAGGCTTTTTTATTATTAGTACTATTATAATTATTGTAATAATTATTATTATAATTATTATAATAATAATAATAATAATAATAATAATAATAATAATTAATAATAATAATAGGAATAATAATAGTAATTATAATAATGATTAATAATAATAACAATAATAATAATAATAATAATAATAATAATAATAATAATAATAATAATATTAATAATAATAATAATAATAATTATAATTGTTATTATTAATTATAATTATAATTATAATTAATAATAACAATTATAATTATTATTATAATTATAATTATTATTATTATTATTATAGTAACAATAATAACAACAACAACAACAACAACAACAACAACAACAACAACAACAACAACAACAACAACAATAATAATAATAATAATAATAATAATAATAATAATAATAATAATAGAAATTATAATGATAGTAATAATTATAATTATTATAATAATAAAAATAATAATTATAAGATTAGTAATAATTATTATTATAATAATAATAATAATAAAAATTAATAATAATAGTAATAATAATAATAATAATAATAATAATAATAGTAAATATAATAATAATTATTATAATAGTAATAGTAATAATAATAAAAAATATAGCACGTGAAGCACGAAAAAATTTAATAATGACTTATAAGTAAAAAAAATTAAAATTTAAGTTATTATTAAACACTAAATAATAACAAATAACTTATAACTTAGTTTAACCAACTTATAAGTTATTGCCAAACACCCTCTAATTTAAGATATAAAGAGAAATTAATATTTGATTATAAAAAAATTTACAAGTCAAGAAAAAAGAGAATCTAAAAAATGGGAGTTAAAAAAAACTTACACACCATTGGTGCAACTTTATTGTTATTGTTATTGTTATTATTATTATTTTTATTATTGCTATTATTATTATTATTATTATTATTATTACATATTATTATTATTATTATTATTATTATTATTATTATTATTATTATTATTATTATTATTATTGTAGTATATAACTTCTTGAGATTATATTAATGGTATGTAGTAAAGGAGAAGAAAGGAATATATGGGGGAAATATCATGTTTTGATATAAATATTAATCCTTGCAAGATATTAATAGATAACTTGTGTTGCTCCAGCGGTCAAATAACCAAAGTTCCAAATGATAGGTCACAAGTTCGAATATGTTTTGCATTTGGACATAATTTTTAAATACTAAATACGAATATTTTTTGACAATTCTCTGAATACCAAATATGGTCTTACAAAAACATGCTTATTGGAATTATCTTAATTTAAGGAAACATTTTAATAGTCGTTGCAAAAAGTTGTATAAGATATGCAACGAAAATAAAAATTGTTGCCAATGAATGTGGTCCATATTAGGCAACGAAATATAGCAACAAAAAAACTTTTATTGCCCACGTTGAAGAGAAATCAAGTGGTTAGAAATTTTGCAACGAATTTCTGACGAATTTTGTTTCCAAATTTTACAACGACTTATGAATTTCGTTACAGAAAGTGAAAGCCTGACACAATATGTAAAACATACACTTTTAGCAACGACTTATAAAGCTGTTGCTTGAAAAATCGTTGCTAAAGGTCCATTTTTAGCAACAAAAAAACTTTCGTTGCCCACGATGACAGGAAATCAAGTGGCCGAAAATTTTACAACGAATTTCTAATGAAATTTTTTCCCGCAAATGAATTAGCAACGAAATTTTGCAACGACTTATGAATTTCGTTGCAAAAAGTGTAAGCCTGACACAATCTGCAACGAAGGACAAATTTCGTTGCTAAACATATACTTTTAGCAACGACTTATAAAGTCGTTGCTCAAAAAATTGTTGCTAAAGGCCCTTTTTTTGTAGTGATTATTTACACTATTTATGAAACTTAATTCATAATAATTTTCATTGCCCACAAGGCATAACAATTAAAATTATATTATCTCATAATATAATTTTAACTTAATTAAATTAACTAATATTATTTAATTTCTTTAATAGTTTAATTAACTATTAAATCTCACATTCTCCAACATATGAATATATAATTCTCTTCACACCAAATCACATAATTCAAAATATATACACCTCATAATAAGAATTTTCATTATTAAATTCTTATTTTAATAACTTATGAAAATTCGGGTTGTCACATCCTTCCCTCCTTATAGGGATTCAGTCCTCGGAATCAAAGAAACCTCCCTTACTCGGTTTTCACCAAATCTTTTTTTAAAATTTATCGTTGAATATCTTCAACACATTACCTTAACATAGGTTTTATATTTCCTACTACATTCAGTTCTTCAACAAATTCTAGGTTTTATTTCATAACTTTCATTTGAATTAAATTATATTTTGAGTATTATATATTCTTAACCCATTTATTTCCTTTTCTAAGGATTGTTATCATAAATAGTCGGGATATTACATTGGCGCTGCGGCGCCACTCTCAGTACAAATGGTCGCGCTGTGGCGCCAATCTTCAGTAGGTATGGGCTTGGTCTGGTGTTGCGGCACCACTTTTTAAGCCTTGGGTCGCGGCACGGCGCCAACCCTGTGCCACAGACAGTTGACAGTTTTGATTTTTCTTGTGAACTTCTCGGCCTTTCAAATTGGCTTGTTCAAAAGTCGTTAGCTCACAAATCACGTTCTCTACGATGTCATTAGAATATATTTCATTTTCGAATCTTTTAATCAACGTTCGTGAACGTTCAAAGCTCGTTTCTTCGTTCTAAGTCAAAATTTGGTCATTTTTGAGTCCGCAACTCTAGAATGCCAATTTAGACTAATCTCCATCGAAGACCAACGTTTCTGAGTTAAATGCTAACTTTTAACTTTCATTCCAAGAATTTAACGATTTCTACGATTATCGTATAATCCCATAAATTTCGCCATAACTTCGTTACTTGATATTTTTACACCGTTCAAAATGGATTCATTCCATAATTCTAACATCCTAACCAAACATATTTTATCAAATCATTTATATGACAACTTCTTACAAGTTCTTCATTAGTCCAATACTTATAAAAGTATGATTTCCTTACATATAACATATTAAAGTTTAAGTCCATTAATAGTCATTCTTATTACTTCTTATCATACATTGCTCCATTATTCAACACTTCTCTATCAAGCTACTATTGAAGAGAGGAAGATTAATGGACTAGAGGTTTCTTACCCTTGAAGTTCACTTGATTCTTCTTCTTTCTTCTCTTGAATATAGCAAGTCTAACTCTCACTTTCTGTCTTAGTATATGATAAGGTGTTGGTGTATTTTAAACAAGCAACAAATGAAATCCAAAGCTCTATATTTATAGAATTTGCTAGGTAAGGGTAATTTAGTAATTTAGGCCCTCCACCTTCTTAATCACCTCCTTACTATTCAATTCTTGCTAACCACTCATCTTATCTTTTGCTTGACCACCACACGTGGTCAACCATGAGTCACCTATGGGGCCCACATGGGTTGCCCCATGGGTTTTCTTGCCCGTTGACCTGTCGGTTCGATCTACGGATCCGGTTCTTAGTTTGGGCTTTAGTTTAAATAACTTTGGGCCTAACATTGGGCTTGCATTTCATTTCATTGGGCTTTAACATAATTCTTATTGGTCTTGCATAGATTCCTACACAAATCTTATAAATCCAATGCAATAAGATTTAAGTGTTTAACATAAAATCCTCGTAACCCTTACGTATACTATTTTGTATATTCTTTCGTCATACACGTTATACTAACTTTCATATACTAATATGATACTTCGTATCGTACTCGTATTCATTAACTCGTATAATACTCGCTATTATACGATCATCATTATTCCAATCCTTACGTTCCTTTGTCATTCTCAAATTTAGTACGCAGGCGAAAAACTGCGTTTGCCATACTTGAATCATTATTGCATAATCCATCCTCCCTTATTATTCTATCATTACGTATTTCTTGGAAGTTCAAAACTAATTCCCAAGCAGAAATTCGTGAATAGTGTTTTTCAGAAAATTTCTCGAAAAACTTTTATTTTCGTCTTGAAAATTCAAACACTATAATTCCTTCACGTAGCCAAAATACTACGACATTCCGCTATGCTTAGGTTATAGAACAACCATCATCTTACTAACACATTATAACAACATATAATATAATTTTATTCATTATTTAATTAAATAAAATTATTTTTCAATAAATCTGAATTTCTCGGTCGTTACACCTTTCCTTCTCAAGCTCTCTCCTTTCTCTTGGATTTTGAGTGAGAGTTATGGAGAAACAAAAAGAAAGGTTATTTACTATTCTTCCTTTCATCTCTCCTCTTCTTTTTCTTCTCTCTATCTCTTCTTACAAAAATGGTGTGTGAAAAATGAGGAAGAGGGCTGATGAAGTTTGCCTACATAATTGCTTGTTATGACGGTCTTTTGGACTTTGAGTGAAGGAATGAACAAAGAGAAGAAAAGCAAACCTTTTGGCTAAATTTTTCTCATATGTGGTCCCCACTTTTGTAATCATTTTCTTCCACGTAAATACCCCCATCTTGATGCCCAGATACTCCTCATCTGCTAGAAATCAGTAGATTTCAACCATGTGGGACCCACGTTATTTCCTTGTTTTACGTGTTTAATCTTGTCTTTGACTTTAATTCCCTAAAACTCAAATTTTCGAGTTTATAGTTAATTCCTACTAATTTCGACGCTCCCAATGTCATGGGCACATCCATTTCTTCAAATTCATCTTTGAATTTTAAGTTTTAACTTTTCTTCATAAAAGTCAACTGTTGAGTTTGACCAAAAAGTCAATCCCACATTTTGTGTTTAGAGTCTATTCTTACTAATTTCGACGTTACAGATTCAAATATCACGTCCGTGTTTCAAATTCCACTCCTAACTCTGATTTTGACTTTTTCTCCATAAAAGTCAACTTTTGACTTTGAATAAAAAGTTAACCCTTTCATATTTTGTGTTTACAATCTTTTCTTACTAAACTTGTTGCTCCAGATTCAACTGAGTAGTTCGTACTTCAAAATTCTATCTCTAACTCAAATTTTGAGTTTTAACTTACTTCCTTTTTAGCGATTATTCATATTAGCTAATCATTTATTAATTATTATTTATTTTACTTGTCATTCAATGCCATCATTCAAGCTATGTTAATTCATAACATAGTTTTATCTTGATTCCCATTTCCTTAACTCAATTAATCATATTAGCGTACCTTTTCATCCCTTAGTTAATACATTCTTTCTCTCTTACAAGAATCTCATGCCGGAATCACCATTCCTGTAATGTTCTAGTTTAGTTCATGTTGGGTAAAATCTAATTACCTACAATCACACAAGTATACGTGGTCAACAAGTAATAAAGTGATAAGTTGAGTATCGTTCCCACAAAAAATTATTTAATAAGAATTACCAATTACTAACATATAACCAATTTAATCTTATTTAAACAAATGATTTAATAATTTAATTTAAAATAATTAAATAAACTATCACTAACTATCCCTAGCATGAAACAAGATACTGAAGACATGAGACTACTGTGACGCCCCCAAAATAGGTATACATCACCCATTCTGAGTCGCCAAATACATGGTACAGAAACAAATACAACTTCATTAAAACACTTGTCGCGCAAAATATGACAACACAATACAATGAGTTTAAATACAAATATTATCTTCTAAATAATATCCACACTCAAATAAGTCCTCATTATAATTTTTGAGACAATATTTAATAAAATAGTGAGGACTGCTAACACCACTGACTAGAAACATCACTCCACATCCCGACTACTTCCCGCTATATTCTCGCCTCCTGAGAAAAATGGAACAAAAAGGAAAAGGGTGCGCTCAACTAGCCCAGTAAAGAATATACAACAACTTATCATTAGTCTTCAATAGGAAAAAATCTGATAAAATATAATAGACAACAAGTTTTTGATCAACAACTGCAGCGAAAATAACAAACCATTAGAAGAGTCAAGTACAGAATGAGTTCTACTATCTTCTAAGATTTAAAATTCTATCATCAATATTTTATCCCTGTAACAACAATCAATAACCATCTTTAATCAAATATTCATATTTGCACTACAGTCCAAAGATATTCATTTGTATCACCAGTCGGTCATGTTCATCTCAACACATGTTCATCTTTGCACTACGGGCCAAAGATATTCATCAGTTAATCATTCATCTTTGCACTACAGGCCAAAGATATTCAGTAATATCATCATTTAGGACTAAGGATGATGAAAAATATTTTAAAGAAAACGAATCCAGTGAGACAGAAGGACAAATATTAGGAATTCGTATTACAGTTTATTCAAGTGCAATAATACTCCATAACAACCAATTGTGAAGTAGAATTCAAAAATAAAGATCAAAACATGGATACAATCAAAGATAGTAACCATAATAGACATCTTGGACAAAAAGAAAAAAATTTATTTTTCGGTGAATAGTGCCGTATACGTGAATAGTAACTCCAACATATAAAGTTCTAAATTTAATAAAAAGTTCAAACCAATATTTCGGCATAATGATATTGAAGAAAATAATATCATTTAAGAAGAAAATAACATCTCTTACCTCAAGATAACAGTACTTCTGTTCGGAATATCGGTATAAGGCTGAAGGAAACTTGTACTGATAAATAAAAACTCATAAAGTATCTAAATACTCATAAAATACGCTCGATAATATAGAGAGAGAAAGAGAGAAAACTTATGAATTCTGGTGTGATTTTCAATTTTAACTTGGCCCTCTATTTATAGGAAAATGTTAGCACGCCGAAGCAGACTTGACCTGTAACCTGATGGCTTTACCTGCTACTATTCCCACCCACCACATTTGAATAAAAATTCTAGCACATTTCTCACCAACAAAAAGTGGGGCCCACTCAATTCTAGAATTTTTCACCAAAATCATTTATAAACCTAATTTTCGAATCATTCACCTCTTAAAATTCATAACAAATTATACGTTCATTTTTAACGGTTCAAAATTTATGGACATATACTCAACTTATTTATGTATAACATATCCAAAAATCACAACGATCCAACGGTCAGATTAAAAATTATAACTCACGTAATATATCTCAAGAACAGTGATTTAATTTTTAATACCTCCATTTCGACACAAGCACCTCAACATTAATTCCTTCACATAAAATTAATATATCCATCAATTATATCCACATAAAATAAATATTTCCTTATCATATAAATTAATAATTAATTATTCACAAATAATATTATAGAATCACAATTATGACAACCAGGCCGTTCCCAGGAAAGAGGGGCTTTCTAATAAGAATTTCTCCTTACTGGCGCACAATTAGATGCCCAAACCTCTCCTTAGACAGAACTTTCTAGACATTGCCAATAATGCTATCTAATAATATTATTCAAATAATATGAATTATTGATCTGATAATGGAAAATACTGTGCAGCAACAATTATTGAAACAACAATAATATAAAATATTAACGCAGCAATTATTGAATCAATAAAATAAAATATTGAACAGTAACTACTGTAACAATTATTGAGTAGTGCCTTCTTACGTAAGAATAAATAATTTGTGCAATACCGTGTGCTACTGTATTTTAACCACCGGGTATTCTAACAGTATTAACGGTAACAACTATGCAATTATTTATAAACAACTTATGTTTGTCATTTTTTTCATCCAATTGCTTTCCATTATGGGGCCCACACAAGGCTGCGCCGTCGTACGAATATTTCTCGACAGAAAGAATATTCCACGACCAAACGAATATTTCCCGAAAACAAATGAATATTTTATAACCACTTGCTTATTTTGCAAAATTTGCACATTTCACCATAACCAAAGCATTATATCAAATTAACACCTTATTATTCATAATAATATTTAAAGAAAATTTGATTTTATTCATTAATAAGTTGGGGTCTTACAACCTTCCCTCCTTATAAAATTTCGTCCTCGAAATTGACGTACGTACCTGGTGTTTCGAAAAGGTGAGGATACCTCGCTTTCATTTCTGATTCCAACTCCCAGGTCATTTCTTCAATAGCATGGTTTCTCCACAAAATCTTAACTTGTGGAATAACCTTCGTGCGTAGAACATGCTCTTTCCTATCCAAGATCTTAACAGGTACCTCCTCGTACATTAAATCTTCAGCTATCTCGTCTGGTTCTAACTCAATTATGTGGTTCGGGTCTTTCACATATTTACGAAGCACAGATACGTGAAAAATATTATGAACACGAGACATGCTTGGAGGTAATACGAGTTGATATGCCACATTTCCTATTCGGTCAAGAATTTCAAATGGACCAATAAATCGTGGATTGAGCTTTCCTCTCTTCCCAAATCTTGTAACTCCTTTCCATGGTATAACACGTAACAATACATGATCCCCAATACTAAATTATACATCCTTTCGATAAAGATTCGCATAACTCTTTTATCGATCATGTGCCGTTTGTATACGTTGTCGAATCGTTTGGATCTTCTCTGTAGTTATGCGTACCAATTCTAGTCCCAACAACGTTGCTTCACCCACCTCATCCCAGCATACTGGAGAACGACACTTTCGTCCATACAAGGCTTCAAATGGAGCCATACCTATACTTGCCTGATAATTGTTGTTGTAGGAGAATTCCACCAGTGGCAAGTACTTATCCCAACTTCCTTTGAAATCTAGAACACGGAGTCTTAATAGATCTTCAAGAGTTTGAATAGTCCTCTCTGATTGCCCTGAATCATAAATCCGTGCCCATAGCTTTCTACAAGCTAACCCAAAATCGTGAAGTGAATCTTGGGTCACGATCTGAAACTATGGATAATGGCATGCCATGCAATCTCACAATCTCATTCACGTATATACTAGCAAGACGTTCAAGGGAATAAGTCTCACGTATAGGTAAGAAATGAGTAGACTTGGTTAATCTATCAACAATGACCCAAATCGCATCTTTGCCTTGAGAAACCTTGGGAAGACCCGTAATAAAATCCATAGTAATGTGTTCCCACTTCCATTTCAGAATTTTAAGTGGTTGTAATGGACCATTTGGTACTTGAGATGTTAACACGTATCTTCTCATACGTTAAATCTTCTGCAATCTCGTCTAGTTTTAATTCAATAATGTGGTTCAGGTCGTCCACATATTTACGTAACATCGATACGTGAAAAATGTTATGAACACGCGACATACTTGGCGATAAAACGAGTCTATAAGCCACAGTTCCTACTCGATCAAGGATTTCAAATGGGCCAATTAAATTGAGGGTTGAGATTTTCTCTCTTCGTCGATTCTTGCTTCTAGAATAACGCCCTCTTGAACCTTCTTCTTCACATTCATTAGCTCTGAGTATGTAGCTTAAGTGGCTTTAACTTTATCGATTAAAGTCGATTCTACTCGTATATTCGTTATCTTCACGTGGGTTCGTATATTCGCACTTGTAAATGCATACGATCTTCTACTCAACGCGTCAGCTACCACGTTCACTTTTCCACGATGATATTAAATGGTACGATCGTAATCTTTAACAGCTCGAGCCACTGTCTTTGGCGCATGATACGTTCGTTTTAAGTAAAGAAATATTTGAGGGTTTAAGAAATGGGTTTTGTACTGGGGTCAATACAAATTTCGATTTCACGCTCTAGGGGTAGGCTAGGAAGTCTTCAAGAATACGTCAGGAAATTTATTAACAATAGAAATATCATTCAAAACTGTGACTCTCATCCCAGACTTGGATAACACGTCACATTGATACCTATCAACTTGCCATCGTCATTTACAACGTCTCCTACGAAAAGTCTGGCTTCGGTGCATTCCACACCAGGAAGTCAACAACGAAAGGAACGGGGATATTTACTTATGGCTTGATATGACAATGATTGACTTTAGTGGTTTGGTTGCTTGAATTCGCATAACAGGTTGGTTAGGAATATGAAAGTTAACAACCTTACGAAAAGCATGATGAGCAGTTAACCAATCGTTTCCAAAAATCACATCAATGCAAGTATTTTCAAAGAGATAAGATCGACATGTAACGTGAAAGTATTGATTTGAACAAGATTTATAAATAGTGGAGGTAACGAAAGTTTCTCCCAACTGTGTTTAAACAGATATATCAAAGTCTAACTTCTCCAGAGTTAAGTTCAAATATTGAACACAACTAGGTAAAATAAAAGAGTGAGTAGAACCGGTATCTAACACGGTATAGACTTCGCAAGAGTTTATGACTAACATACCCGTGATAATTTTATTCAGGTTCCTCGTCACGAAAAAAACGCTCTCTCTTTAACTACCGGCTTTGGCTTGTCTGGGACATCCTTTGGCATCACTATCCCAGCTGGACTTGACTTCACCATACGACAAAATTGAGCTAGGTGACCTTCTCTTCCGCAATTAAAACACGCTTTGGATTACTGTGTACAGTTTAGACGGATGTGTCCCTCCTGTCCGCATTTGAAACATACGACCGGTGGTCGTTCTTCTTCCTTTGAAACGGGTGCTGGTACCGACGTTTTCACGTCATTGTTGAACCTTCTCTTCTTGAAATGTCCATTCTTATTGTTTTGGTCATGATTACCACCGAAGTGGTTTCCATTTCTGGCATGTTGATTCCCTCCATGCTTATTGTCACCACTTTGATGACTGTTATCACCGGTATTATCATTTTACCGACTGCTCTCTTTTGGTTGCGTTGACTCGTTATCGCGCTCTACTAATTGAGCCATATTTACAATATCTGAATACAAACACAGTTTATGAGAAATAAGATATTGATGTATCTCCGGCTTCAAACCTCTTAAAAATATCTGTGTCATTCTTTCTTCATTATCAACCAAGTGGGACGCAAATCGGGACAACTCGGCAAACTTGGCTTCGTACTGCGACACGGTCATGTTGTTTTACTCCAACTTGATAAATTCCACCTCCTTCATGTGACGAATGCTTTCGGAAAAGTACTTGTCGTTGAACAGCTCCTGAAATTTCTCCCAAGACATCTTGAGTGCATCAGGCTGGGTACGTTTTATAGATTCCCACGAGTAATCTGCCTCTTCACGCAACATAAAGGTGGCAAAGGGAACCTTTTGCTCCTCTGAGCATCCCAAGACATCAAATATCTTGGTGATCTGCTTTAACCACGTCTCCGCCTTAAGTGGTTCTGGCTTTTCCAAAAACTCCGGTGGTCCCAGCTCCTTGAACTGCTTAGCGGTGACCAACCGTGGGTTGCCATTATTTTTACTTGCATTATGAACAGGAGCCGCCTTCGCCTGATGTTGCATGAATCTAAAAAACTCCTAAACGTACCGTCGTTCGTCAATTGATCAGTGTTGTTGTTTACAGGAGGATTACTGTAAGACCCCGAATTTTATGAAATAAAAGTATTCAATTTTTCTTATAATTACTATTTAGTAAATGGTTAAATTGATAAATGTTAAAGTTAAGGGTGATATATGAATTTTTTTTTCGAAATACACAAGTGGTTATAAAATATTCATTGTTGTCGGGGAATATTTGCTTGGTCGTGGAATATTATTACTGTCGGAGAATATTCGTACGACGGCGCAGTCTTTTGTGGGCCCCATAACGAAAAGCGATTGGATGAAGAAAACGACAAAAACAAGTTGTTTATAAATAACGGCGTAGTTGTTACCGTTAATACTATTGGAATACCCGGTGGTTAAAACACAGTAATACGCGTTGTTGCATAGTAGCACACGGTATTGCACCAATTATTGATTCTTACGTAAGAAGGCAATACTCAATAATGGTTACAGTAATTACTGTTTAATATTTTATTGATTAAATAATTGCTACGTTGATATTTTATAATTGTCACTACGCAGTATTTTCTATTATCGGAGCAATAATTCATATTATCTAAATAATATTATTAGATAACATTATTGGCAATGTCTAGAAAGTTCTGTCTAAGGAGAGGTTTGGTCATCTAATTGCGCGCTAGTAAGGAGAAATCCTTATTGGAAAGCCCCCTCTTTCTTGGGAACGGCCTGGTTGTCAGTACTGTGATTCTGTAATATTATTTGTGTATAATTAATTATTGATTTATATGATGAGAAAAATATTGATTTTATGTGGATATAGATGGAGAAAATTTTTAATGTGACAATTGTTGAAAATTAATATTTTATCTTTTTCTGATAAAATAATTCATTTAAATATATTATTTTAATAATATATTGATGGTGATATTTTTACAATGAATATGGGATATATGAGTATAGGAGGAGGAAGAGTATTTTTGTGGTATTAAATGATTAACACATATTTTGTGTGTTGGTGGACACAATTCTTGACCGAAAATTTATTGACTGTAAAATCGCCCGTTTGTGGATTTCGATTAATTTCTGTTTGGAATTTGGAAAAACTTTCTTCTGCAAAGTTGTAGAGAATTGAATTTCCTATAAAAACTCGCGAAATTCAAATTTTCTGATCAAAGGGCTATTTATTATGAATTATTGAAGTTTCGAAGTTCTGAAATAATTAATTTTTGGGAGTTTAAGTTAATTATTTTGAGAAAAACATTTTTTATACTTTGGTGGCCCTCACTTGCACATGTTAATGGCTAAATTCAAGTATCTAGAGGTGGGCTTGAATATTTTATAATTATATTATTATTATATTCAATTTTCTGCTTTGGTGTTCTAAGCATTTTCCTATAAATAGGGTGCTTAGGTTAGAATTGAAAATCACACCAGAAACTGAAGTTTTCTCTCTATTTCTCTCTCTATATATCGAGCGTATTCTTGTGAGTATTTTGATATCTTGAGTGCTGCTATACGGTGCAAGTTCATTCAGCGTTGTTCCAGTCAGAAGTACTACTATTTTGAGGTAAGGGATTGTAAGGGATTGTAAGGGATAATAAGGGATGTATTTTTTTAAAATGATATTATTTCTTTCAATATCGTTATACCGGAATATTGGTAAGATTTTTCTTGTGAAATTCTTATCTTTTCATGTCGGGGTTACTATTCATGAGTTACTATTCACGAGTTACTATTCATGAGTTACTATTCATGAGTTACTATTCACGAGTTACTATTCATGGGTACTATTTACTACAAAATTGGTTTCTTTTTCTAACCAAATTATAGTTGATTTATGAATATTACTCTGGAGATTAAAACTATGTATTGATTATATTGATTTTATTATCATATATAACATTTTTATAACCCTGATGTTGAAATTCTCTTTCACTGGAGTGTAAAGATGGGTAGATTATTGGTATGATCATGACTAGGGTTCTCTTTGTCCAGTAGTGAAAAGTTGAATTGTGACTGGTATGATCATGACCATTGAATTTATAATTGAATATCTTTAACTTAAGTGCAAAGGTGAAATGATCAACATGGTTATAATTATTGGTTATATAAATTCTGAAATGATTATATATTTCTTTGAGATAATAATATCTTTGGCCTGTAGTACAAAGATGAGTTGTTGATGAATATCTTTGGCCCGTAGTGCAAAGATGAAATTATTAGTATGATTATGAACAGGAACTGTGATTTGGTATAACCATGATCTTTAATGTTTCAGGTAAAGACAAGTGATGAAAATTATCTTGTTCTGGATGAGAAGAGGAATTTAGAACTACAAATATGATTATGAGTTATACATGTGATTGTGGACAAGAATTGTTGATTGATGTTACAGGGATAAAACATTGTTGGTGGACTTTTAACATGGAGAAGATAATAGACTTTGTAGTCTATTTGACTCTTCTAATGGATTGCTCGTTCCGCTACAACTATGGTTGAAAAGTTTTATCATCTACCATATGTTCTAAATCTCTGATTTATTACTGATGAAGGCTATTGATAATTTAATTATCTTTAGTCATGATATTCTTTACTGGGCTAGTTGTGCTCACCCTTCTGTTTCATAATTCCTTTCAGGTAATAAGAGTGTAGCTGGGTCGAACAGGGGTAACAGGGGAATAGAACGGTGGTCATCATTTAGTAGTTATATTTGGTGAATCATCTAGGGTGAAGCGAACCCAACGTTGGAAGGGTGTTTTGCCACTATCATACAAGATGTCTAACGACACACAACCTCGTGTCATCATAAGACAGTGATGTGCTCATCCACTTGCTGAGTATATTTACGAGCACTACCTATATAATCTTGGTGTTTGTTTGAAGTATAATTCTCAATTAGAGACAGTGGAGATAATGATAAGTCAAGAGAAGACTCACCATTGGGAAGAATATGATAGTAACCTTCTTGTTTTTCTTTGGGGTCTATTGGGTCAACCAAGGATAATTCTGTGGCCATATGATATCTATCATAACCTAGAAGCATGACCTCCCATGTACGAAGGTTTCCATGAGCACTTTCCAAAGATTCTAATTTCTAAAACAGTTTTTGACTATACCTTTATGTAAGATGTCATTGTGACGTGCTATCCAAGGTTGGGACATGAGTCACAGTTGGTATATATTTGTATCCAAACTCACAGCATATGTGTTGTTGTATTTTACACGACAATTGTTGTAATAAAGTTGTAGTTGCTTTCTGTACCATGTATTTGGCGACTTAGAATAGGTTGGGTGGAATGGACCTATTTTGGGGGCGTCACAATTACCGCCATCCTGTTGCACATTGTCCTGATTATTGATTTGTGGAGACTCAATGGTCTCCTGTGCTCCATTGCTTATCTCAACATTTTCAGATGCCATTATTAAATACTGCAACAAAACAGGGGTTAATTAACATATATTTTCTTATCATATAAATCAACTGCTAATTATTCACAAATAGTATTACAGAATCACAATAATGACAACCAGGTCGTTCCCAGGAAAGAGGGGACTTTCCGATAAGGATTTCTCCTTACTGACGCGCAATTAGGTGACCAAACCCCTTTCCTAGACAGAACTTCCTTAGACATTGCCAATAATGCTATCTAATAATATTATTCAAATAATATGAATTATTGAGCTGATAATGGGAAATACTATGTGGTGACAATTATTGAGACAACAATAATATAAAATATCAACGTAGCAATTATTGAATCAATAAAATAAAATATTGAACAGTAATTACTGTAATAATTATTGAGTAGTGCCTTCTTACGTAAGAATCAATAATTCCAAAATATTGTGCAATACCGTGTGCTACTGTGCAACCACGTGTATTACTGTATTTTAACCACCGAGTATTCCAATAGTGTTAACGGTAATAACTACGCCGTTATTTATAAAAACTCATACTTGTCGTTTTCTTCATCTGATAATTTTCTGCTATGGGGCCCACAAATGACTACGCCATTGTACAAATATTCTCCGACAGTAAGAATATTCCACGACCAAACGAATATTCCCCAACAACAATGAATATTTTATAACCACTTGATTATTTTGCTAAATTTTCACATTTCACCCATAACCAAAGCATTATATCAAAATAACACCTTATTATTCAAAATAATAATTAGAGAAAATTCAATTTTATTTATAAAAAGTTGGGGTCTTACAACCTCCCCTCCTTATAAAATTTCGTCCTCGAAATTGACGTACTTACCTGGTGTTTCGAATAGGTGAGGGTACCTCGCTTCCATTTCCAATTCCAACTCCCAGGTCATTTCCTCAATAACATGGCTCCTCCACAAAACTTTGACTTGAGGTATAAACTTTGTGCGTAGGATATGCTCCTTCCTATCCAAGATCTTGACAGGTACCTCCTCATACGTTAATTCTTTGGTTATCTCATCTGGTTCTAACCGAATAATGTGGTTTGGGTCTTTCACATATTTACGAAGCATATATATGTAAATAACATTATGAACACGAGACATTCTTGGAGGTAATGCGAGTCTATAGGCAATATTTCCTATTCGGTCAAGAATCTCAAATGGACCAATAAATCGAGGATTGAGCTTTCTCCTCTTTCCGAATCTTGTAACTCCCCTCCATGGAGCAACACATAACAATACATGATCCCCAATATTAAATTCCACGTCATTTCGAAGAAGATCCGCACAACTCTTTTGTCGATCCTATGTCGTTTGTATACGTTGTCGGATCATTTGGATCTTCTCTGTAGTCATACGTACTAACTCTGGTCCCAACAATGTTGTTTCACCCACCTCGTCCCAGCATACTAGAGAGCGACACTTTCGTCCATACAACGCGTCGAATGGAGCCATGCCTATACTTGCTTAATAATTATTTGTTGTAGGAGAATTCCACCAATGGTAGGTACTTATCTCAACTCCCCTTGAATTTTAGGACACACAGTATTAATAGATCTTCAAGAGTTTGAATAGTCCTTTTTAATTGCCCGTCCGTTTGAGGATGGTATGCCGAACTGAATCGTAAATTCGTGCCCATAACTTTCTGCAAGCTAACCCAAAATCATGAAGTGAATCCTGGGTCACGATCTAAAACTATGGATACTGGCATGCCATGCAATCTCACAATCTCATTCACGTACATACGAGCAAAATATTCAAGGGTATAAGTTTCTTGTATCGGCAAGAAATGAGCAGATTTTGTTAATTTGTCAACAATAACCCAAATTGTATCTATGCCTTGAGAAACCTTAGGAAGACCCGTAACGAAATCCATGGTAATGTGTTCCCACTTCTATTTAGAAATATCAAGTGGTTGCAGTGGACCCTTTAGTACTTGATGCTCCGTCTTTACACGTTGACAAGTTAAACACTTCGAGATAAACTCCGCGATCTCTCTCTCCATATTGCTCCACAAAAAAGTATGTTGAAGATCATGATATATTTTGATACTCTCAGGATGGATTGCAAATGGTGTGTTGTGTGCCTCCATCACGATTCTATACTTCAAGTCAGAATCGTTAGGAACACAAAGTCTAGAGTTGACTCGAAGTATTCATTCTTCATCTATTCTTGATTCTGGAATAGCACCTTCTTGCACTTTCTTCTTCATAAGCATCAGCTCCAGGTCAGTAGCTTGAGTACCTTAAACTTTATTGATTAAAGTCGGTTTTACTCGTATATTTGACATCATCACGTGGGTCTATGGAATCTTTTACTCTATCTCCATCCTTTGCAAGTCATACCAAATGGGCCTTTGCGTTGACAATATCGCACTCTTACCCGCATATGATCTTCTAGTCAATGCATCAGCTACCACGTTTGCTTTTTTAGGATGGCATTGGATGGTATGATCGTAATTTTTTAACAGCTCGAGTCAACGTCGTTGCCGCATATTGAGTTCCTTTTAGGTGAAAAAATATTTGAGGCTTTTTATGATCTGTATAAATCTCCACTTTCTCCCCATACAAGTAATGTGTCCAGATTTTCAACGCGAAAACGACTGTTGCCAACTCCAAATCATGAGTAGGATAATTTCTCTCATATTCTTTGAGTTATCGCGAGGCATAGGCTATGACTTTCCTATGTTGCATGGGAACACATCCTAACCCGTTGCCTGAAGCATCGCTGTAGAGAACAAATCCATCCAAACCAGATTGTATTGTCAGAACAGGTACCGAAATGAGTCTCCTCTTGAGTTCTTGGAAACTCTTTTCGCATTCCTCGCTCCATATGAATTTTGTATCTTTTCAAGTTAGCTGAGTTAACAGAGTAGAGATTCGAGAAAATCCTACCACGAATCTCCGATAATAACCAGCTAAGCCGAGAAAGCTACGTACTTCAGTCACCGATTTTGGTTGCTCCTAACTTTGTATTGCTTCAATCTTCACTGGGTCAACAGATACTCCATGTTTTGACGTCACGTGCCCAAGGAATGCTACTTCCTCAAGTCAAAACTCACATTTCTTCAGCTTGGCATATAGCTTATTATCACAAAGCCTTTGAAGGACCAGCTTCAAATGGCGCTCATGATCTTCATGGCTTTTGGAATAAATTAAGATGTCATCAATAAAGACAACAATGAACTGATCCAAATATTCCTTGAACACACGGTTCATCATATCCATGAAAATAGCAGGAGCATTAGTCAATCCAAAAGATATGGCTAAGAATTCATAATGCTCGTATCGAGTTCTCAAGGCAATCTTCGAAATATCCTCAGTTTTAATCTTTAGCTGATGATATCCAGAACGAAGATCGATCTTTGAAAAGAATTATGCTCTTTGCAACTGGTCAAATATGTCATAAATGCGAGGTGACAGATACCTATTTTTGATGGTGACGTGGTTCAATTCTCGATAGTCAATACAAAGTCACATAATCCCTTCTTTCTTCTTTACAAATAAAACAGGAGCACCCCAAGGAGATGTACTAGGACGAATGAAACCGATATCCAATAACTCCTGTAGTTGGACCTTTAACTGTTGACGTTCAATAGGAGCCATTCGATATGGGATTTTAGAAATGGGTTTTGTATCGGGTTTAAGGTCAATAAAGAATTCAACTTCACGTTTTGGGGGTAAATCGAGAAGTTCTTCAGGAAATACGTCAAGAAATTCACTAACAACAGAAATATTATTCAAATCTGACGTATTTTTGTTCAAGTCCGTGACATAGACTAAGAAAGCTTGCCATCCATTTTTTAATAAACGAATAGCTTTATGGCTTGATATGACAGTGATTGATTTTAGTGGTTTGATTGCTTGAATTCGTATAACAGGTTGGTTAGGAATATGAAAACTAACAACCTTACGAAAACAATCACTTTTGGCATGATGAATAGTTAACCAATCAATCTCTAAAATCACATCAAATGTAAATATTTTCAAAGAAATAAGATCGACAGGTAATATGATGGTACCAACTTGGATCAAGCAAGATTTATAAATAGTGGATGTAACGAAAGTTTCTCTAACGGAGTTTCAACAAATAAGTCCAAGTCTAATTTCTATGGAGTCAAGTTCAAACGTTGAGCACAAGCAGGAGAAATAAAAGAATGGGTAGAACCGATATCTAATAAGGTATAAACTTCGCAAGAGTTTATGATTACCTTACCCGTGATCACCTCGTTTGGGTTCCTCGCGTTTTGGACAGTCACGACAAACATTTTTCCAAGAACCACCGACTTTATCTTATCTGGGATAACCTTTGTAGTCACCATTCCCGCTTGACTTGGTTTTGCTACAAGACAATCTCTAGTTATATAACCTTCCTTTCCACAGTTATAACATACCTTGGATTGTTATGGGAAATTTGGGCTGATGTGTCCCTCTTTCCCGTATTTATAACATACGATCGATGATCGTTCTCCTCCCCTAGGAACAGTTGATGCTGGTGCTGACGTCTTCACGTTGTCATTATTGTACCTTCTCTTTTTGAAATCTCCCCCCGACTCGCTTCTTTTACCATCATGGCCACGATTACCACCAGAGTGGTTACCACTTTTGTCCGAATATTTTCCTCCCCGCTGGTTGTCATTGTTTCGATGACTGCTACCACTAGTATGACCCTGGTTATGGTCCCTTGATTGAACATACTCATTATCTCGCTCTAATAATTGAGCCATGTTCACAATATCTAAATATAGAGAAAATTTATGAGAAATAAGATATTGTCAAATTTCAGGTTTCAAACCTCTCATGAACATCCGCGTCATATGTTCCTCATTCTCTACCAAATGATGTGCAAACCTGGATAACTCTGCGAACTTAGCCTCGTACTAGGACACAGTCATGTTGTTCTGTTCCAGTCTAATAAACTCTACCTCCTTCATATAACGAATACTTTCAGGAAAGTACTTGTCAGTGAGTTTACCAAGACATATTGAGTACGGCAGGCTGGGTACGCTTCACAGATTCCCACCATTAATCTGTCTTACCACGAAACATAAAGGTGACGAATGAAACCTTCTGTTCTTTTGTGCATCCCAAGACATCAAATATCTTGGTAATTTACTTAACCCACATTTTTGTCTTGATCGGATCTGGCTTTCCCATAAATTTTGGTGGTCCCAACTCTTTGAACTGCTTGGTTGTGACAAGCCACGCGTTTCTATCATTTCCACATGTATTTTGTATGTAAAACCCCAACTTTTATAAATAAAGATGAATTTTCTATAAATATCATTTTTGAATATTATGGAGTTAATTTGATATAATGTTATAGTTGTGGGTAATATTTATAAATTTTGCAAAGTAAGCAAGTTGTTATAAAATATTCGTTTGGTCGGAGAATATTCTTTTTGTCGGGGAATATTCGTACGACGGCACAATCATTGGTGGACCCCACAACGGAATTATTGTCGGATTGAGAAAACGACAGAATTATCTTTCTATAAAAATAACGGCTGAGGTGTTACCGTTAAAACCGTTAAAACTGTTGAACTACTCGGTAGTAAAAGTACAGTAATACGCGTGGTTGCATAGTAGCACACGGTATTGATTATTGATGCTTACGTGAGAAGTCACTCAGCTATACTCAATTATTGCTACAGTAATTGCTGCATCATATCTCTTAAATTATTGTCATAGTATCATCTGTATAATATGTTATATTATTGAGACGTTGTGGTAAGTTTGGTTATTTTATGGGGGGCCATATGTCATCATCTAAGAGTCTCTTCGTCAATAGTAATTACCGTCGTCAATAGTAATTACCGTCGTCAATAGTAATTACCGTCGTCAATAGTATTTACCTTGGTCAATAGTAATTACCTTCGTCAATAGTATTTACCTTGGTCAATAGTATTTACCTTGGTCAATAGTAATTACCTTCGTCAATAGTATTTACCTTGGTCAATAGTAATTACTTTCGTCAATAGTAGTTGTCCCTTCAATATTACCAAGAGTCATTTGACCCTTCGTTAAGACCAAGAGTCATTTGACCCTTCGTTAAGACCAAGAGCCACCCTCAGTTTTTCTATAAATAGAGGCCTAGGGCTTCATTATTTTTCACGAATTCATTCAAGCTATAGAGAGAGAAAGTATAGAGAGAATAAGAGAGAGAGAGACTAAAAGTATTCTGCTACATCACTTTTCCAATATCCAGTTCTTTTAAGGTAGGGAATATTATTTCTTTTATATTCATGAAGAGAACTTCTGTTATTCCATTTGTTATTATTCTGTTGGAATAACCAGTATACGCGGTCTACCCTATACTTGGTGACATTCTTCTATTATTCTGTTGGAACATCCTGTCTGTGTGTTTTACACCGGACCTGGTTCCGTTTATTATTCTGTTGGAACATCCTGTCTGTGTGTTTTACACCGGACCTGGTTCCGTTTATTATTCTGTTGGAACATCCTGTCTGTGTGTTTTACACCGGACCTGGTTCCGTTTTATTATTATTCTGTTGGAATATCCTGTCTGTGTGTTTTACACCGGACCTGGTTCCATTATTTATTATTCTGTCGGAATATCCTGTCTGTGCGTTTACGCCGGACCTGGTTCCATTATTTATTATTCTATTGGAATAACCTGTCTGTGCGGTCTATCGCATGCATGGTGATTTCTTTTGTTATTCCATTCTTTATTGTACTCAGTTGGTTAAGTTTTGACTTCTATACTCCATGAAATTTGTGGAATATCCTTGATAGTTGCGTTTCATCCAGTATCTTTTCAAGAAAATATTCTTCTAAGCATTCTTGAATTTTACTCCACAATGCAGTATCATGTTGACAATTTGGACGTTGTTAATTCCTGGATAAATTAATTCTTGAACTTGTTTTATTGAATTCTTATATCATTGTCATCATCCTCATGTTTATAAAATGTTGAAAGTCATCTGTGGCCTGTATTGCATAGATGGACTTGGTATGATTATGACCAGGGATTATTCGGTATAATCATGACCGTAATGTTACAAATGATGTGGTAAAAGTCCTCATTGGCCCGTAGTGCATTGATGGACAGTTGTTGGCATGATCATGACCATTAATGAATACACGAATATCCTTGGCCGTAGTGCAGGGGTGATTCGATGATGTGGATTATTTTATTAAGCTGAGTCTCAGCGATTACAGTGTTGAAAAACTTTTTAAATCATAAAAGATAGTAGAGTTTATTTTCTACTTGACTCTTTTAATGGATTGCTTGTTCCGCTACAGTTAAACTTGATGTCTATTATATTTTATCAGTTTAACATTGTTGAAGGCTAATGATAATTTATTCTGCATTATCTTAGTCATAATATTTCTTACTGGGCTAGTTGAGCTCACCCTTTCTTTCACTGTTCTCTTCAGGAAATGAGAACGTAGCTGGGACAAGTCGGGGTACGGTGATGGTCCGAATGATAGTATTAGTTAGTAGTCCTCACTATTCTATGTAATGGTGTGTTAATAAATGTAATGAGGACTCCGTTTGAGTATGAATACTCTCTAGAAGATAATATTTGTATTCAAACTCACAGTTTATGTTTTGTCGTATTGTACACGACAGTTGTATTATTAAGTTGTATTTGTATTCTGTACTATGTATCTGACGACCCAAGATGGGTGATGTATACCTAATTTTGGGGGCGTCACAGTTGGTATCAGAGCTTAGGGATATGATCCCTGGCTAAGATGTGAGAATAGAACTAGGAGGGGAGAGACGGGGAATTCCTTCGCTAGTATGACATACCTAAGTTTATTTGCATGGTATTTAATTGGTCGGTCATAATATAAGGATAATATATGACATATCAATTAATTTTTATTTTGTGGCAGTATCTGAAAATGGCATCTGAGAATGTTGAGAATAGCAATGGAGCACAGACGACTGTTGATTCACCACATATCAATAATCAGGATAATGTGCATCAGGAAGGTGTCAATCCTCATGCAAACAACAACACTGACCAAATGATGAATGATCAAATGTTCAGAGGCTTTATGCAATTCATGCAACAACAGGTGAAAGCGGCTCCTGTCCACAACGTAGGTGGAAATACTGGAAACTCTCAGGCGGTCACCGCTAAACAGTTTAAGGAGCTGGGACCACCGGAGTTTAAGGGAGAACCCAAACCACTTGTAGCTGAAACATGGATAAAGCAGATCACCAAGATATTTGATGTCTTGGGTTGCTCCGAGGAGCAAAAGGTTCCCTTTGCCGCCTTTATGTTGCGAGGAGAGGCAGATTACTGGTGGGAATCGATAAAGCGTACTCAACCTGCCGCACTGAAGATGTCCTGGGAGAAGTTCCAAGAGCTGTTTAACGACAAATACTTTCCCGAGAGTATTCGTCACATGAAGGAGGTGGAGTTCATCAAATTGGAGCAGAATAATATGACCGTGTCGCAGTACGAGGCAAAATTTGCGGAGTTATCCCGGTTTGCGTCCCACCTGGTGGATAATGAAGAAAGAATGACGCGGATGTTTTTAAGAGGTTTGAAGCCGGAGATACGTCAACATCTTGTTTCTCATAAACTGTGTTTGTATTCAGATGTTGTAAATAGGGCTCAGTTGGTGGAGCGCGATAACGAGATAACGCAACCAAAAGAGAGCAGCCGGCAAAATGATAATACCAGTGAGAGCAGTCATCGAAGCGGTGACAACAAGCGTGGAGGGAATCAACAGGCCAGAAATGGTAACCACTTCGGTGGTAATCAGGGCCAAAACAATAAGAATGGACATTTCAAGAAGAGGAGATTCAACAATGATGGAAAGACGTCAGCACCAGCACCTGTCGTTAAGGAAGGAGAACGACCACCTATCATATGTTTCAAATGCGGAGGGGAGGGGCACATCAGTCCAAACTGCGCGATGCCGTCCAAAGCATGTTATAATTGTGGAAGAGAAGGTCATTTAGCCCGATTTTGTCGTTTACCGAAGACAAATTCAGCTAGGATGGAGGCACCAAAGGCCGTCCCAGAAAAGTCAAAACCGGTTGTGCAAGGGAGAGCGTTTGTTGTGAACTCCCAGAGAGCAAGGAACCCGAATGAGGTCATCACGGGTAAGCTTATTATAAACTCTAAAGAAGTTTATACTTTATTTGATACCGGTTCAACCCATTCTTTTATTTCTCCTACTTGCGCTCATCGATTAAATTTGATTCCGGAGAAATTAGACTTTGACTTATCTGTGGAAACTCCATTGGGAGAAACCTTCATTACCTCCACTGTTTATAAGTCTTGTTTGGTTCAAGTTGGTACCCACACATTACCTATCGATCTGATTTCATTAAAAATACTTGCATTTGACGTGATTCTAGGGATTGATTGGTTAACTACTCATTATGCAAAAATTGATTGTTTTCGTAAGGTTGTTAGTTTTCATATTCCTAATCGACCTATTATGCGAATTCAAGCAACCAAACCATTAAAATCAATCGCTGTCATCTCAAGCCATAAAGCTATTCGTTTATTGAAAAACGGATGTCAAGCTTTCTTAGCTCATGTCACAGATCTAAACAAAAATACGTCAGCTTTGAATGATATTTCTGTTGTTAATAAATTTCCTGACGTATTTCCCGAAGAACTTCCTGGCCTACCCCCAGAGCGTGAAATTGAATTTTGTATCGACCTTGAACCCGGTACAAAACCCATTTCCAAAGCCCCATATCGAATGGCTCCTATTGAACTTCAGGAGTTAAAGACCCAACTGCAGGAATTGTTAGACATTGGTTTTATTCGTCCTAGTACTTCTCCTTGGGGTGCTCCTGTTCTGTTCGTGAAGAAGAAAGATGGGAGTATGCGACTTTGTATTGATTATCGGGAGTTGAATCATGTCACCATCAAAAATAGGTACCCATTGCCACGTATTGATGACCTGTTTGACCAGTTGCAAGGAGCACAATTCTTTTCAAAGATCGATCTTCGTTCTGGATATCATCAGCTGAAGGTTAGAACTGAGGATATTCCAAAGACGGCTTTTAGAACTCGGTACGGGCATTATGAATTCTTAGTTATGTCTTTTGGATTGACTAATGCTCCTGCTGCCTTCATGGATATGATGAACAGGGTATTCAAGGAATATTTGGATCACTTTGTGGTCGTCTTTATCGATGACATCCTTGTTTATTCCAAAAGCCGTGAAGATCATGAGCAACACTTGAGGCTGGTACTCCAAAAGCTTCGTGAATACAAACTTTATGCCAAGTTGAAGAAATGCGAGTTCTGGCTGGAAGAGGTAGCATTCCTTGGGCACGTAGTATCAAGTCGTGGAATATCTGTTGACCCGGCAAAGATTGAAGCTATTCAAAGCTGGGAGCAACCTAAATCAGTGACCGAGGTACGTAGCTTTCTTGGTTTAGCTGGTTATTATCGGAGATTCGTGGAAGGATTTTCTCGAATCGCTACTCCATTAACTCAGCTGACTCGGAAAGATACAAAGTTTGGTTGGAGCGAAGAATGTGAGCAGAGTTTTCAAGAACTCAAGAGGAGACTCATTTCAGCACCTGTTCTAACAATACCATCTGGCTCGGAGGGATTTGTCATCTACAGTGATGCTTCGAGCAAAGGGTTGGGATGCGTTCTCATGCAACATGGAAAAGTCATAGCCTATGCATCAAGACAACTCAAGGAATATGAGAGGAATTATCCTACTCATGATCTAGAGTTGGCAGCTGTTGTCTTTGCACTTAAAATTTGGAGGCATTACTTGTATGGGGAGAAAGTGGAGATCTTTACGGATCATAAAAGCCTCAAATATTTCTTCACTCAAAAGGAACTCAACATGCGACAACGACGTTGGCTTGAACTGTTGAAAGATTATGATCATACCATTCAATACCATCCTGGAAAAGCGAACGTGGTAGCTGACGCATTGAGTAGAAGATCATATGCGGGTACAAGTGCAATATTAACAACGCAAAGGCCCATTTTGTGTGACTTGCAAAGGATGGAGATAGAGTTGAAGACTCCAGGGACCCATGTGATGATGGCGAATATACGAGTAGAACCGACTTTAATCGATAAAGTTAAAGCTGCTCAAGCTACAGACCTGGAGCTGATGCGTATGAGGAAGAAAGTGCAAGAAGGTGTTATGCCGGAAGCAAGAATCGATGAAGAAGGAATACTTCGAGTCAACTCCAGACTTTGTGTTCCTAACAACCCTGATTTAAAGTATGAAATCATGATGGAGGCGCACAACACACCGTTTGCAATCCATCCTGGAAGTACCAAAATGTATCATGATCTTCGTCATACATTTTGGTGGAGCAATATGAAGAGAGAGATAGCGTTGTTTATCTCAAGGTGTCTAACTTGTCAACGAGTCAAAGCGGAGCATCAAGTACCAAAAGGTCCATTGCAACCACTTGAAATTCCAGAATGGAAGTGGGAGCACATTACCATGGATTTCGTTACCGGTCTTCCTAGGGTTTCTCAAGGTATTGATGCGATTTGGGTCATTGTTGATAGATTGACCAAGTCTGCTCATTTCTTACCGATACGAGAAACTTATACACTTGAACGTCTTGCTCGTATGTACATAAACGAGATTGTAAGACTGCATGGTATGCCAGTATCCATAGTTTCTGATCGAGACCCAAGATTCACTTCACGATTTTGGGTTAGTTTACAAAAAGCTATGGGCACGGAGTTACGATTTAGTTCAGCATATCATCCTCAGACGGACGGACAATCAGAGAGGACTATTCAAACTCTTGAAGATCTATTAAGACTCTGTGTCTTTGACTTCAAGGGAAGTTGGGACAAGTTCTTACCATTGGTGGAGTTTTCCTACAACAACAGTTATCAAGCAAGTATTGGCATGGCTCCATTCGAAGCATTGTATGGAAGAAAATGTCGTTCTCCAGTATGCTGGGATGAGGTGGGCGAAGCAACGTTGTTGGGACCGGAGTTGGTACGTATGACTACAGAAAAGATTCAAACGATCCGACAACGTATAAAAACCTCACAAGATCGACAAAAGAGTTATGCTGATCTTCATCGAAAGGACGTGGAATTTGATGTAGGAGATCATGTGTTCTTACGTGTTGCTCCATGGAAAGGAGTTACGAGATTTGGAAAGAGAGGAAAGCTAAATCCTCGATTCATCGGTCCATTTTTAATCCTCGATCGAGTAGGAACTGTGGCTTATAGACTCGCTTTACCGCCAAGTATGTCTCGTGTTCATAACGTTTTCCACATATCCATGTTACGCAAATATGTGGAAGACCCGAACCACATTATTGAGTTAGAACCGGACGAAATAGCGGAGGATTTGACGTATGAAGAAGTTCCTGTTCAAATCTTGGATAAGAAGGAACATATTCTACGCTCCAAGGTTATACCTCAAGTCAAAGTTTTGTGGAGAAACCACGATGTTGAGGAAATGACTTGGGAGTTAGAATCAGAAATGAAATCAAGGTATCCTTACCTCTTCGACATACCAGGTACGTACCCTAATTTCGAGGGCGAAATTTCATAAGAAGGGGAGGTTGTAAGACCCCAACTTTTATAAATAAAGATGAATTTTCTATAAATATCATTTTTGAATATTATGGAGTTAATTTGATATAATGTTATAGTTGTGGGTAATATTTATAAATTTTGCAAAGTAAGCAAGTTGTTATAAAATATTCGTTTGGTCGGAGAATATTCTTTTTGTCGGGGAATATTCGTACGACGGCACAATCATTGGTGGACCCCACAACGGAATTATTGTCGGATTGAGAAAACGACAGAATTATCTTTCTATAAAAATAACGGCTGAGGTGTTACCGTTAAAACCGTTAAAACTGTTGAACTACTCGGTAGTAAAAGTACAGTAATACGCGTGGTTGCATAGTAGCACACGGTATTGATTATTGATGCTTACGTGAGAAGTCACTCAGCTATACTCAATTATTGCTACAGTAATTGCTGCATCATATCTCTTAAATTATTGTCATAGTATCATCTGTATAATATGTTATATTATTGAGACGTTGTGGTAAGTTTGGTTATTTTATGGGGGGCCATATGTCATCATCTAAGAGTCTCTTCGTCAATAGTAATTACCGTCGTCAATAGTAATTACCGTCGTCAATAGTAATTACCGTCGTCAATAGTATTTACCTTGGTCAATAGTAATTACCTTCGTCAATAGTATTTACCTTGGTCAATAGTATTTACCTTGGTCAATAGTAATTACCTTCGTCAATAGTATTTACCTTGGTCAATAGTAATTACTTTCGTCAATAGTAGTTGTCCCTTCAATATTACCAAGAGTCATTTGACCCTTCGTTAAGACCAAGAGTCATTTGACCCTTCGTTAAGACCAAGAGCCACCCTCAGTTTTTCTATAAATAGAGGCCTAGGGCTTCATTATTTTTCACGAATTCATTCAAGCTATAGAGAGAGAAAGTATAGAGAGAATAAGAGAGAGAGAGATAAAAGTATTCTGCTACATCACTTTTCCAATATCCAGTTCTTTTAAGGTAGGGAATATTATTTCTTTTATATTCATGAAGAGAACTTCTGTTATTCCATTTGTTATTATTCTGTTGGAATAACCAGTATACGCGGTCTACCCTATACTTGGTGACATTCTTCTATTATTCTGTTGGAACATCCTGTCTGTGTGTTTTACACCGGACCTGGTTCCGTTTATTATTCTGTTGGAACATCCTGTCTGTGTGTTTTACACCGGACCTGGTTCCGTTTATTATTCTGTTGGAACATCCTGTCTGTGTGTTTTACACCGGACCTGGTTCCGTTATTATTCTGTTGAAACATCCTGTCTGTGTGTTTTACACCGGACCTGGTTCCGTTTATTATTCTGTTGGAACATCCTGTCTGTGTGTTTTACACCGGACCTGGTTCCGTTTATTATTATTCTGTTGGAATATCCTGTCTGTGTGTTTTACACCAGACCTGGTTCCATTATTTATTATTCTGTCGGAATATCCTGTCTGTGCGTTTACGCCGGACCTGGTTCCATTATTTATTATTCTATTGGAATAACCTGTCTGTGCGGTCTATCGCATGCATGGTGATTTCTTTTGTTATTCCATTCTTTATTGTACTCAGTTGGTTAAGTTTTGACTTCTATACTCCATGAAATTTGTGGAATATCCTTGATAGTTGCGTTTCATCCAGTATCTTTTCAAGAAAATATTCTTCTAAGCATTCTTGAATTTTACTCCACAATGCAGTATCATGTTGACAATTTGGACGTTGTTAATTCCTGGATAAATTAATTCTTGAACTTGTTTTATTGAATTCTTATATCATTGTCATCATCCTCATGTTTATAAAATGTTGAAAGTCATCTGTGGCCTGTATTGCATAGATGGACTTGGTATGATTATGACCAGGGATTATTCGGTATAATCATGACCGTAATGTTACAAATGATGTGGTAAAAGTCCTCATTGGCCCGTAGTGCATTGATGGACAGTTGTTGGCATGATCATGACCATTAATGAATACACGAATATCCTTGGCCGTAGTGCAGGGGTGATTCGATGATGTGGATTATTTTATTAAGCTGAGTCTCAGCGATTACAGTGTTGAAAAACTTTTTAAATCATAAAATATAGTAGAGTTTATTTTCTACTTGACTCTTTTAATGGATTGCTTGTTCCGCTACAGTTAAACTTGATGTCTATTATATTTTATCAGTTTAACATTGTTGAAGGCTAATGATAATTTATTCTGCATTATCTTAGTCATAATATTTCTTACTGGGCTAGTTGAGCTCACCCTTTCTTTCACTGTTCTCTTCAGGAAATGAGAACGTAGCTGGGACAAGTCGGGGTACGGAGTGATGGTCCGAATGATAGTATTAGTTAGTAGTCCTCACTATTCTATGTAATGGTGTGTTAATAAATGTAATGAGGACTCCGTTTGAGTATGAATACTCTCTAGAAGATAATATTTGTATTCAAACTCACAGTTTATGTTTTGTCGTATTGTACACGACAGTTGTATTATTAAGTTGTATTTGTATTCTGTACTATGTATCTGACGACCCAAGATGGGTGATGTATACCTAATTTTGGGGGCGTCACATTGTACATGAGTTTCCCTTGCCTAATTTTGCATGAACTGCAAAAAGCTTCTAAACATCTTATCATTCATCATTTGTTCGGTAGTGTTATTTACAGAAGGAATAGTGTCTTCCTATTGCACGTTCCCCTGGTTGGTGATTAAGGGTGTCTCCACTGTCTCATTCACTCTATTGTTAACATTTTCAGCTGTCATTCTCAAATACTGCCATAAAATAAGGGTTAACTGCATGTATGTGTGAACTGTAGCACCGTGTAACACCATATGTCGGGTTGGAAGATACCCGGATTTGGGGGCGTCACAGTATGTTATAAACTTTAGGTAAGAGTACCTTAGGCTATAACTTGAGAGACAGAAAGATAAAGATTAAAAATACATATAAGGGAAGATTCAAAGAAGAATCTTGAAGTATCTAGAGAATGAGAATTCAGGAGTTTCCTAACTCTAGTAATAAAAATGTTAAGATAATGTCTATAAGATGAAGATGACAAAGATAATAAAATGAACTCGAACGGAGTTTAGTTGATAATGGGAAAGAACCCTAAGGTAAACTGATGATCACGACGTGATCTGTAACGACCCCAAAATTCATACAATTTAATTCTCGACTTCGGTCGTTAACAATACATTCAACCTTTAGTTTTACATCATTAAACGATAATACAACCATTAAAATTTGCAGAATAAATAAAATTTTCTATTACAAACTATTCTCGTTCCCAAAACATTCAACCTTTACATCTAACTATCTCAGAAATATTTTAATACTACAAGAGTTTACATCGCAAAACTGTGACGCCCCCAAATTGGGGTACTTGAAACCCGAACTCGGTGCTTCACGATACCATTTTTATGTGCGGAATAATACAATAATAATAACAATAATATAGATAACAAACTTAATTTACATATGCATCAAAGTCTATTCCCAGGTACGAGACCTTTAAACATTCATTACATCATAAATAATAAGTATCATCTAACTATTACACAGAATATTATAAATCTCATTCGAACAACTTTCCTTTCCCCTTGTTCTTGCCTGAGCCTTCGGGTTGATCATACTTAACTGAAAATATTTAAATTTAAAGCAAGAATGAGTATCTGGGTGCCCAGCAAGTAATAGCAACAATAAATATTAGCTGAAAGAATTAAATATTTTCTTTGAATGACACTTCTATAACGAATCAATAGTTGTGAAGTAAGTTGAACCAATAATAACAACATGTCAATTCTATATCAAATTTTTAAAACTACGTACTGACTATAACTGGAGATTAGTCGACAGACTATGAACATTATTTTCTATTTTTAAAAAGGTTTAAACAGAACTTCATCTGTAAACCATCATAACTTACAGGCACGGGGTGATCAGCCCGTTATGCCCTGTATTGATCAATACCACATGCAAGAATGATGTTATTGTTCACTCTGTCTGCCTTAGGTGCATAAAAGTTTTCTCATGTTCGGGATGTTCATACTTAGTCGGGAATCCGAACCAAAATAATTTAATTGGATACAAAAAAGTTTTATCATATTCAACGATATTGCTAAATCTGTGTCTAGCTGATCAATTAGCTTAGACGACTTTTACTTAATGTATACATACTGACAATCAATAGGTGTGTGTGTGTGTGTGTGTGTGTGTGTGTGTGTGTGTGTATATATATATATATATATATATATATATATATATATATATATATATATATATCAACATGTGATTAAATACAATGATTATCCAAGTGGGGACACTTGTATAACCATAATTAGAAATTAACGAACAGAATAAATATCTGAATAATAATATAATACCATGTTGATAATCAATGATCGAATATAATATATATAACAATATGGTTAATAATCTGGTACAATAATAATATAAATTTTGAAACTTTTTTACTCATGTCCATTGCATAAAGAAAATACAAAGGTAGGATACTTGCACAATAAAATGATAGTTCAGATACTTGCTCAATAATAATTGGAGTAAGTTTAGAAAACTTGCCTGAGCAGTTGCTTACAATAACGCAACTTAGTTTTATCTTTTATACCGAAACCTAGCATTAATAAGATCATTCGTTCGATTAGAATAATATATTATATCACACAGTACTGCTATTTGAAGTTAACACTTAACCTAATCACATTGTTACGCAAGTTTAACAGCCATTAGGTCATAACCAGACACATATCTAGTCAAATTATCTAAGTTCAAAATAATTTATGAAATATTTTGGTGTACCGACGGTTTTATCAGGTAATTATCAAGTCTAAAACTTTATTCTATAGTTCAATATTCGATTAGATAATTTAAGTGTCAGTCATATTACCTTTCATAGTCTTATAATAATTTTTTTAAATAATTATTATAATTTATCATGATTTTTCAAACACTGAAATCATTATTAAATGATTTAAATATTAAATAATTCTATTATCATTAATATTTAATTAATATTAAATTATTAATGAAACCATTGCCAAAATATTAAAGTTATTTATAATAACTCAAAATATTTTTAAAGTATTAATATTAACCTTAAATAATTTTTAAAACATTTAAAATTATTTTTAAATAATTACCATTAATATTTAATTATTAATATATTATTCATCAACATATTAAAAGTCATTAATTATAGGTTAAAATATTTTTAATCCATTTATATCCTTTTTAAATAAATTTTTAATCAATAAGATCATTTTAAAATAATTTATTTAACATAATTATTAAATAAATTTATTATCCTTAATATTAAATTAATATCATCAATATTAAGTTATTAATGAAATTATCCTTCAAATATTAAAAGTTATGTTTTATAACTTAAAATATCTTTAAACACTTTATTTTCATTTAAAATAATTTTTCTAATATTACAATCATTTTTAAATTACTTTATTTAATATAATTATTAAATAATTCTAATATCATTAATATTAAATAATTAATGAAATTCACTTTAAATTATTAAAAGTTATATTTTATAACTTAAAATATTTTTAAATACCTTATTATCATTTAAAATGATTATTAATATAATAAAATCATTTTTAATTAATTTATTTAATGCATTTATTAAATAGATTAAATATCAACAATATTCAAATAAATACTAATATTTATGAAAAAATATGCCAAATTATTAAAAGTTAATTTTTATAACTTAAAATAATTTTAAAAATTATTTTTATAATTTTCAGAATTTATTTACTATTTTTAAATGATTTTTAGAAATTAAATTAATTAAAGTTATTAAATTTGTCGCTAAAGCCATTGGCGACAGTAAGTATCGCGTTAGGTGTTCTTGAGAAACCTAGGTGTTCATACTCAGTGTTCGAGTTAGCTTGTTTGACCATCAATCATTCTCTGTAAAAGTTGTTTCTAGACATGCTATTGATTAAATATTGTAGTATGTATGTAAGAGTACATGTTCATAACAATTTCTGGACCAAATCATAAAACATGAGGGAGATCTAAGCATCAGAACATGCTGTCAGAATTGTTCATCAAGTTTCTGGGCTGCCCAGAATTTTCAGTCGTGGTCGGTCAACGCTTTTCATGGCCTTATATCTATCAATCGGTTCATGTTATAGCTGTGCTAGACATCGGGCCTTGTAGACTAACTAACAGGGTATCAAGTTTGATCATTGTTCAAGCCCAAACATCAACAAAAAGAAAGATCTAAGCCATCAAAGTGGTTGTCAGAGGCTGTTCTTCATTTCTGGGTTTTTCCAGAATAAAGAACAGAACGAGTATGCTACTTTGGATCCTTATATCTCGCGTTCTAAGTTTGCTATATGTGGTCTATTGATTCCAGGTTGTAGCCAACATGTAATACTATAGATCTAATATATAAAACACATATAACATCAACAAATTTTCTAGATACATGCCGGTCAAAGTACCTTCCCGGAACTGTTCTTGAACATTTCTGGGTTTTCCAAAAATGTTCTTGAGCAGTTTCGGCTATCAATGTTTAACCACCATTTAGTTAGATTCTACATATGATCTGGGAGTTATAGAGGCATGGTTTGATAGTTCTCATGTCAGTCTACACAACCACAACAACAACAACATAACTAACTAACAGCAGCAAGATCTAGGGTCTCAAAAGTCATTGTCAGACTTTTCTTGGCAAAATCTGGATTTCCAGAACTGTCGTCAATGCCGATCAACCCACTTTGACCACAAATAACTTTTAATCTACAACAGATATGGACCTGATTCAAGTTCCATACTAAAGGTCTCATAGCAGACTATAGGATCAAAGCTTAAAACAACAAAAACATATAACAGACTGAGATCTATGGGACCTAACATTCACTGTCAGACCCTTATTTTTAAAAATTTCAAGATTTGGAAAATCATCAAATCTGAGCCTCTAGATGTTATGGATCTAACATTCAGCAACCCAGATCATTGATTAACGCTCCATACAACACATTTAACACAAAAAAAAACTACATCTAACATAAGATCAAAAGATTTTCAAATTCTAGGGTTTATACATTTTCTAAGCTTTGATCTTGATTCTGACCTTCTGATCTGTTAATGGAAATCGTGGGGCTTGCTTTGTGACTGATATTAGCAATGAGATTCGGAGGTTTTAGATAGAGAAGTTCTAGGATGAGAGTTATGAACAATTTAGCCTAAATGTGATTTTTTTCTCTCTCTCTTAATCTATGTAAATAATGGTACAAGGCACATGGCAAGTGAGTTAAATCTGATTTGCTAGCATGATATAGCTCATAGCTTAGTCTAGGGTGGTGGCTAGCAAGATTTGGCAAGATTTCCTAGCAATTATTTAAAGAATGAGACAAAAAAGATATAATGGTCAATTTGCATTTTAATTTTAATGGTATTGTTGTCAAAGGTACTTGAATCTAGGGTTTAATCACTAGATTTTAAATCTTAAAGTTTCCCAAATAATTTCTAGGGTTTGAAAATTTAAAATTACAGTGTAATAAAATTTTAATTAAAACACGCTAATTAAAATTAGGATTTTTAATAGAAAATTAGGGTTTAAATAATTAAGGTTCCCAAATTAACAATTAGAGTTTCCTAATTAACATTATAATTTACTAAAATAATAATTAGGATTTCTAATTTTAGCAATTAGTGTAACGCCCCCAAATTCAGGTACTTGAAACCCGAACTCGGTGCTTTATGATACCATTTCTATGAGCGGAATAACACTAATACTAATAACAATAAAATAAATATCAAACTTAATTTACATACATCAGAGTCTAATCCCAAGTACGCAACCTTTACTATAATACATTGCATGATAGATAATAAATATCATTGTATTAATACTGTCTAACTATTACAAAAGATAACATATGATCATTCTGATTGCTTTCCTTTTCCCTTGTTCTGACCTGAACATTCCGGTTGATCATGCTTAGCTGAAAACATTTAAATTTAAAGCAAGAATGAGCATTTGATTGCCCAGCAAGTAATAGCAACAATAAATATAAGCTGAAAGAATTAAATGTTTTTCTTTGAATAACACTTCTACAACGAATCAACAGTTGTGAAGTAAGCTGAATCAATAATAACAACCTACCACATCTATCTCAAATTTTTGAAACTACGTATTGACTATAAATGGAGAGTATTCGACAGACTATTAACATTATTTTTAATTTTCGCTAAGGTTTAGCAGAACTTCATCCGCAAACCGTCATAACTTATGGGCACGAGGGTGATCATCCCAATGCGCCCTGTATTGATTAATACTACATGCAAGAACGATATTATCGTTCACTCTATCTACCTTAGGTGCACAAAAGTTTTCCCATGTTCGGAATGTTCATACTTAGTCAGGAATCCGAACCAAAACAATCTGGTTGGATACAATAAAGTTCTATCTTGCTCAATAATATTTTTAAGTTTATGTCTAGCCAAATCAAATAGCTTAGACGACTTTTAAATCAACGTATACATACACAAAATCAATAAGTATGTATCAACATGTGATTAAATACAATGGTTATCAAAGTGGGGACACTTGTCTAACCCTATATAGGAATTAACGAACATAATAAATATCTAAATTATACAATAATACAATGTTCGGATAATGTAAGAACTTGTATGAATACAAAGATTGGATATATAATCAATAACAATAGAGTTAATAATCTGGCACAATAATATGATTCTGAAACTTTCTTACTCATGCACATTGCATAAAGGAAATACAAAGTTAGGATACTTGCACAATGTAAAGGATAGTTCATATACTTGCCTGAGCTGCTGCTTACAGTTACGCAACTTAGTTTTATCTTTTATATCGAGACCTATCATTAATAAGATCATTTTATCGATTAGAAATACATATCATAACACATAATACTGCTATTTACAGTCAGCACATAACCTAATTACATTGTCACATATTTTAGCAGTCATTGGTTCACCAACAAACACTTATCAAGTCCAATTATATAAGTCTAGATCAATTTTTAAAATATTTTGGTGTACTGACGGCTTTATCGGGTATTTATCAAGTCTAAAACTCTATCTTGTAGTTCAATATTCGTTTAGATATTTTAAATATCAGTCATATTATTTTTCATAGCCTTATAATAATTTTTAAATAATTATTATACTTTATCATGATTTTTCAAACATCAAAATCATTATTAAATTATTTAAATATTAAATAATTCTATTATCATTAATATTTAATTAATATTAAATTATTAATGAAACTATTGCCAAAATATTAAAGTTATTTATAATAACTCAAAATATTTTTAAAGTATTAATAATACCCTTAAATGATTTTTAAAACATTTAAAATTATTTTTAAATGATTACCATTAATATTAAAATATTAATTTATTATTTATCAAAATATTAAAAGTCATTTATTATAACTTAAAATATTTTTAATTCATTTATTCCCTTTTTAAATGATTTTTAAATTAATAAAATCATTTTTAAACTATTTATTTAATATAATTATTAAATAAAACTAATATCATTAATATTAAATTAATATCATTAATATTAAATTATTAATGAAATTATCCTTTAAATATTAAAAGTTATATTTTATAACTTAAAATATTTTTAAACTATTTATTTTCATTTAAAATGATTTTTATAATATTAAAATCATTTTTAATTAATTTATTTAATTAAATTACTAATTAAATTTAATATCTTTAATATTAAATAATTAATGAAACTTGTCTTAAAATATTAAAAGTTATATTTTATAACTTAAAATATTATTAAATACCCTTTTTATCATTTAAAATGATTTTTAATATAATAAAATCATTTTTAATTAATTAATTTAATGCATTTGTTAAATAATTTAAATATCAATATTATCCAAATAAATATTATATTTATAAAAAATATGTTAAATTATTAAAAGTTAATTTTTATAACTTAAAATAATTTTTAGAACTATTTTTGTAATTTTCAGAATTAAATTTCTATTTTTAATTGATTTTAGGAAATTTAATTAATTAAAATTAAATAAACTGTCGCTATATCTTTTAGCGACAGAAACTGTTGCAATAGGTCTTCTTGATCACCAAGAACACTCAAAGTCAGTTTTCGAGTTGGGTAGTTTGACCATTGATAAATTCCAATCTATGAGGTTTCTAGGCAAGCTAAAATATTATTCTTGTAGTATTAGTGTAACACTACATGCAACAACCAATAACCAGGTCATACATCATCACAATCGAAAGTTATTAAGCTTTGAACTAGCTGTCAGGCGTGTTCATCTTATTTCTGGGCTACCCAAAAATTCCAGTCATGGCCGGTCAACGTTATTGATGGCCTTCTAACTTGAAATCTGTTGATGATATGGTTGGTCTAGACGTCGGGCTGTATAGACAATCTAACAGACTACAAGTTCTAAACATTTTTCCTGTCTAAATATCAACAAGATGCTCGATCTAAGGCCTTGAACAAGCTGTCAGAGTTGTTCTTCATTTTCTGGGTTACCCAGAAATGAAGAACAGTTCGACCAGCCACTTTTGGGCTTCCACCACTTGTGATCTGTGCAGTATTTTAGTGATGTAACGCTTTCAGTGTCTAGGCAGCATGTAAGAGAGTAGTTCTATTACATAACATCGATCTAACAACTACACAATGAGTAGATAAGGTCCTGTCAAACCATATCAGGCAACACCTTCATATGTTTTCTGGGTTACCCAGAAAACAGAAAAAAGTGTCTGTCTTGGCTAGTTTGACCGGCTGCTATGTCCAATATGTTTATCATTTAGGTAATCTGAAGGCATGAACATATAATACATATACCAGTCTACTACTTAGATACAATAACAACATCATAACACTTAACACCCGACAGATCCAGAGACTTTAATATCTTGTCAGACTCTGATTCACACTTTCTGGGTTACCCAGAAAGTTATGGTCATACTCGGTCAACTCATTTTGACCTCTATTATCTGACAATATAAGCATGATCTGGTCCTGATACAAGTTCTAGATTACAGACCTCACAGCATAAAACAAGATAAAACATTTAAACAACAAAAACTCATAACAACCAAAGATCTATGAGGTCTGACATTTGACTGTCAGACTCAAAAACAAAATTTTCCAGATTTTGAAAAACTCTAGATCTGTGCCTATAGATGTTATGAATCTATCATCTATCAACCCAGATCATCATTATACACCATAAACAACATATTTTAACAATAAATTATAACATCTAACATGCAAATCAAGATCAGATTTCTTCTAGGGTTCTTACCTCTTTATGGACAAATTCTGATTTCTATGCTTCTGATTTGTTATGTGAGTTGGTGGGGCTGATTTTGTGACTGATCTAGCAAGGCAAATTCGTGGGTTTTAGAGAGAGGAGTTCTAGGATGAAAGTTGTGAATAATTGTGCACTTTCTCTCTCTTGAATTCTATATAAAACATGTATGCAATGTATTGGATGCTTGCAATGGCTGATGTGTTGTTAATCTAGCTCATAGGTAGGTCTAGGGTAGGGTGGCTGGCCAGATTTGCAAAGATCTCCCAACAATAATACACCAAATGGGACAAAAAGGGCACTTTGGTAAATTTATTTTAATTTCAGGGCATTCTTGTCCAAGGTGCTTGAATCTAGAATTTATTCACTAGATTTTACATCTCAAAGTTTCTCAAATAATTTTTAGGGTTTAAAATTTTAAAATTAAAGTGTAATAAAATATTAATTAAAACACACTAATTTAAAATTAGGGTTTTTAATAGAAAATTAGGGTTTTTAAATTAGGGTTCTTTAATACTAATAGGGTTCCCAAATTAACAATTAGGGTTTCCTAATTATCATTATAATTTACAAAAATAATAATTAGGGTTTCTAATTTTAGCAAATTAGGGTTTTTAAATAATAATTAAGATTTCTCCTAATTACAGAAATTCTATAATACACAGTAAAATTCATATAACACAATTACTACACAGTTTCGAACTCATAACTGAGTTACAAAATTGGGTTTAACAAATTAATGTTAGGGTTTTGACATTGTACCCCATAATTGACCCACTATTATCAATACACATATACAGTATGTATTTATAACACTGATAAATAATATTATATTTAATATAACATTATTATTTTCATTCATAGCTCAAAATCCAAAATTAGGGTTTGGATTCTATATCCGATTTACCTTTCATATATAGCATTATTAATTAAGTTAAAAATAATTAACTTAATAATCTGAACTAAAATTTATATACTAAAATAATAATTATAATAATTCCAATAACTATTTCATATATTATTTAAATACTATAAAAATTATATTTTCATAGAGAATAAATATTAAAGACATTTTTATAAAAAAAATTAATTATTATAAGAATATACTTTATAATGATTAAAAATTCTAAAATAAAATTATTTGAAATTATTCATGTAATAAATAAATTTTATTTATCACATATATACATACATATTACTTGGCACATATTCCCATCTTTAAAAAAAATTAATATGCAAAATTTCTTATTTATTTATATAGAAAATATCGAGTTATTACAATTAGGGTTCCTAATTGGCAAATTAGGGTTTCTAATTTAATTTAGGGTTTTTCAAATACGAATTAGGTTTTTCCTAATTAACCTAAATTCTGAAATATGCAACATAATTCACATAACACAATTTCTGGCTGATCTTAAACTCCAGTTTTGAGTTTCTAATTATGGTTTATGACAGTAATACAAGGTTTTGTCGTGATACACCATAATTGACTAACTATTATCAGTCTACACATATATAATATATATTTATAGCACTAAAAAATCAAAAGATAAATTATATTATATTATTAGTCTCATCCCTTGAACAAAAATCTAAATTTAGGGTTTGGATTCCATATCTGATTTATCTTTCATATACAATATTAATAATTAAGTTAAAATAATTAACTTAAATATTCTGAACAAATTCATATAATAAAATATTTATTATTATAATTCTAATAATCATTTCATATATTATTTAAGTAATATAAAATCATGTTTTCATGAAAAATAATTAATAAAAACATTTCTGCTACAAAAATTAATTACTATAAGAATATAATTTAAAATGATCAATAATTCTAAAATTATTTATAATTTTTTAGGTAATAAATATATTTGCATTTATCATACACATTACTTGACACATATTTCCATCATTAAAATAAAAAATAAATTATAAGCAAAATTTCTTATTTATTTATATAGAAAATATCGGGTTATTACATTCACCCTCCTTTATAAGGATTTCGTCCCCGGAATCACCGTTTTAAAACTCATACATACAATAGTACATAGCATATACAATCATTGCAAGTAAATCTCGATCATATTTGATCGAACTGATCTTAAACTATTCAACATAAAGCTTGTCTAAATGATTAAACGGAAGTTTGTTTCTAAAAGAACTTAAATTCCTCCTTCAAATTTTTTTTTTATAAAATATTTTACTATATACAAGGAAATCATATATATACGAAAATAAAATTTAGTCGAATAATACCTGGAGTTTCATTACCACAGCTGCCACTGTATCCTGGACCGTCATGTTGAAGACTCTTGCGGTTGGTTTTGGTCGTTTATTGGTTGAAGTCGGTCCTGTGATTGCCAGAGTCCCGCTGTCTTTTCCCGTGGTTACGCTACCCCGCCTCCATTCTCCTCTTTGGACAATCCTTCACCTTATGTTCAGTCGATCCATATAGAAAACACCCATTATTCATCCTTAGGTTGGGGCAGTTGGAGAGATATGGCCCTCCTACCCGCACTTGTAACATACAAACTTACCTTTCAGATACTCACCAGAGTGATTCTTCCCTCAATTCTTACACTGCACAGTCTGTTTCTTCACACCTTCTTGCTTCACCTGAACATTCCCGAAATAATTTCCTTTTCTCTTTTCGCCCCTACTCTGACTATTTGTTTCCACCTTTACAGCTCCTACCGTCTTGCCTTTGTTCTTCTTCTCCTTGTTGTAGAGACTCATGGCCTCACTCCCCTCCTCAGCTATGATTGCCTTTTCCATGAGTGCTGCAAAAGTATTAATCTGCAACACTACCACCTTGTTGTAGAGCCAGGGTTTTAAGCCCAGCTCAAACCTCCTTGCCTTTCTAGCCTCCGTATCAACTTGATGCGGAGCGAACCTAGCCAACTCATTAAACTTTGTGGTATACTCTGCAATAGTCATGTTCTCCTGCTTTAATTCTAGAAATTTAACCTCCATCTTAGCCTGCATATTAGCTGAGAGATAGTTTTCGAAAAACAAAGTTTTAAACCTCGCCCAAGTAACTACCCCCCTCCTGCCCTAGTTTGATTTGCCTCCCACCAAAAGTTAAGCCTCCCCTTTCATCATATAAGTGGCAAAAGCGGTCTTTTTCCTCCCCTCATCTATCCTAGCAATTACGAACGCCTTTTCTATCTCATTTACCCAAGTTTGGGCTTCAATAGGGTCATTTGTTCCCCTAAATTCTGGTGGTCTTACTGCCTTGAAGTCTTAAATTTTGCCAAGCGATTGTCTGGCTGGTTCCCTGCAGCTGATATTCCCTATTGCATAGCCTGAGCTACCATATTTGCAAAGTTTTGCATCGGGTCTTGCAGTTGTCCCCCATCGTTGTTGACAGATTCTTCTACCCTTTGATTTCGTGTTCGACGTCTTGGCGGCATTATCTGATTACATAAAATCATAAATTTAACTTACATTCTAAAGCTTATTGTATAAGTTTAACATGTAACATGAAGTTTTATACAAAACTTATTCCATTACTCAAACATAGATTCGTATTCATTAATTCAAAGTACTTTACATAACGTAGCACATAATGCTATCCCTTTGTGACCACAAAAGTCCAGAATTACTTACACAAAAGTTGGGAATATTACATTACACACGTACATTATCAAACATACATAATCAACTACTAATCCTACTTATTTTCTAAGTCACGGTCTTTCATCTTTCTTTTCCCCTTCTTATTCAGAGTTGTGCACGATCTGTTGCTTCTGGTTCCCATTTGATCAATTTAGATTTTAAGCTTATCTTGTTCCTCTATAGTTTTCATTTACGCTTTTCATAACTGACTATTTAATAGCCTTTCTATTTCCCACAGCTTCTCCAGAGAAGAAACCTGGTTCCTCAGATTCTACACTTCCGTTGATGCTTGATCAGCTCCAACTTCGGTGTCCGAATCACTATCTGTTAGTTCCACTATTTTTGGATCTGGTATTACGCTTTCCAATACCACCACCTCATCAAGGTTGCTTGCACTGTGAGCCTCTATTTCAACTATTGGCTTTGATATTGGCTCCCTCTAAGGGTATCCTAATTCTTTTCCACCTGACATATACACACAAATTATCCTGATTAGCATATAGTATATACACACAACAACTAATAATTTTATAAAACTTATCTTTTTTTTGTTTAACGATGAATTTATTCAATTCATCTCCTTTTAAACTCTATATGAGTTATTTGCATTTTCAACGTTTTCCCTCTGTTCTAAGGTTATAGCCTCAGGTCTATCCCACCTAAGGTTTCTAACCCTAAAGCTTTGATACCAACCTGTGACACCCCCCAAATTCGGGTACTTGAAACCTGGACTCGGTGCTTCACGCTACCATTTCATGTGCGGAATAATACAATAATAATAACAATAATATAGATAACAAACTTAATTTACATATGCATTGTAAGACCCCAACTTTTATAAATAAAGATGAATTTTCTATAAATATCATTTTTGAATATTATGGAGTTAATTTGATATAATATTATAGTTGTGGGTAATATTTATAAATTTTGCAAAGTACGCAAGTTGTTATATAATATTCGATTGGTCGGGGAATATTCGTTTTAACAGGGAATATTCGTACAATGGCACAATCATTGGTGGACCTCACAACGGAATTATTGTCGGATTGAGAAAACGACAAAAATATTTTATTAAAAATAACGGCGAAAGTTTTACTATTGTTACTGTTGAACTACTCGGTGGTAAAAGTACAGTAATACGTGTGGTTGCATAGTAACACACGGTATTGATTATAAATGATTATGTGAGAAGTCACTCAGTTTGATTCAATTTTGTAAGTTAATAATATGAATTATTTAGCGATAATGAATTTTTATTCGTATTATTAACGTAATAAAAAGAAAACATCTTTTTATATAAAACAGAATACTTTATTAAAGTTTTCTATAAATAGAATATATTATATTTTATTTAAAAGATTTTTTTTTAAATATGGACCGTCAGATTAAAGTAATCAATCTGGACCGTTCATGGATTAGTTACTATGCATTCTATTTTCTATAAATAGCAGCTCATTCCTTCATTATTTCTTACGAATTCACTGAACTCTAGAGAGAGAAACTATAGAGAGAAACTATAGAGAGAGAGAGAAGAAGAGTATTCTGCTACTTAACTACTTTCTTATTTCAGCTCTTCTTTAAAACGGTAAGGGATGTTATTCTTTCTTATTCATGAAGAGAACTGTTGTTATTTCATTTCTTATTATTCTGTTGGAATAACCTGTATACGCGTCTACCCTATACTTGGTGACATTCTTCTGTTATTCTGTTGGAACATCCTGTCTGTGTGTTTTACACCGGACCTGGTTCCTTTTTTTATTATTATATTCTGTTGGAACATCCTGTCTGTGTGTTTTACACCGGACCTGGTTCCGTCTTGTTATTATTCTGTTGGAACATCCTGTCTGTGTGTTTTACACCGGACCTGGTTCCATTATTTATTATTCTGTCGGAATATCATGTCTGTGCGTTTACGCCAGACCTGGTTCCATTATTTATTATTCTGTTGGAATAACCTGTCTGTGCGGTCTATCGCATGCATGGTGATTTCTTTTGTTTATTCCATTCTTTATTATACTCAGTTGGTTAAGTTTGACTTCTATACTCCATAAAATTTGTGAATATCCTTGATAATTGCGGTTCATCCAGTATCTTTTCATGAAAATATTCTTCTAAGCATTCTTGAATTTTACTCCACAAAACAGTATCATGTTGACAATTTGGACGTTGTTAATTCTTGGATAAATTATTCTTGAACTTGTTTTATTGAATTCTTATATCATTGTCATCATCCTCATGTTTATAAAATGTTGAAAGTCATCTGTGGCCTGTAGTGCATAGATGGACTTGGTATGATTATGACCAGAGATTATTCGGTATAATCTGACCATAATGTTACAAATGATGTGGTAAAAGTCCTCATTGGCCCGTAGTGCATTGATGGACAGTTGTTGGCATGAACATGACCATTAATGAATACACGAATATCCTTGGCCGTAGTGCAGGGTGATTCGATGATGTGAAATTATTTTATTAAGCTGAGTCCCAGCGATAACAGTGTTGAAAAACCTTTTAAATCATAAAAGATAGTAGAGTTTATTTTCTACTTGACTCTTTTAATGGATTGCTTGTTCCGCTGCAGTTAAACTTGATGTCTATTATATTTTATCAGTTTAACATTGTTGAAGGCTAATGATAATTTATTCTGCATTATCTTAGTCATAATATTTTTACTGGGCTAGTTGAGCTCACCCTTTCTTTCACTGTTCTCTTCAGGAAATGAGAACGTAGCTGGGGCAAGTCGGGAACGGAATGATGGTCCGAATGATAGTATTAGTTAGTAGTCCTCACTATTCTATGTAATAGTGTGTTAATAAATGTAATGAGGACTCCTTTTGAGTATAATACTCTCTAGAAGATAATATTTGTATTCAAACTCACAGTTTATGTTTTGTCGTATTGTACACGACAGTTGTATTAGTAAGTTGTATTTGTATTCTGTACTATGTATCTGACGACCCAAGATGGGTGATGTATACCTAATTTTGGGGGCGTCACAGTTGGTATCAGAGCTAAGGGATATGATCCCTGGCTAAGATGTGAGAATAGAACTAGGAGGGGAGAGACGGGGAATTACTTCGCTAGTATGACCTACCTAAGTTTATTTGCATGGTATTTAATTGGTCGGTCAAAATATAAGGATAATATATGACATATCAATTAACTTTTATTTTGTGGCAGTATCTAAAAATGGCATCTGAGAATGTTGAGAATAGCAATGGAGCACAGGCGACTGTTGATTCACCACATATCAATAATCAGGATAATGTGCATCAGGAAGGTGACAATCCTCATGCAAACAACAACACTGACCAGATGATGAATGATGGAATGTTCAGAAACTTTATGCAGTTCATGCAACAGCAGGCGAGAGCGGCTCCTGTCCAAAATATAGGTGGAAACACTGAAAACTCTCGGACGGTCACCGCTAAACAGTTCAAGGAGCTGGGACCACCAGAGTTTAAGGGAGAGCCAAAACCACTTATAGCGGAAACATGGATAAAGCAGATTACCAAGATATTTGATGTCTTGGGATGCTCCGAGGAGCAAAAGGTTCCCTTTGCCGCCTTTATGTTGCGAGGAGAGGCAGATTACTGGTGGGAATCGATTAAGCGTACTCAACCTGCCGCACTGAAGATGTCTTGGGAGAAGTTCCAAGAGTTGTTCAATGACAAATACTTTCCCGAAAGTGTTCGTCACATGAAGGAGGTGGAGTTCATCAAATTAGAGCAGAATAATATGACCGTGTCGCAGTATGAGGCTAAATTTGCTGAGTTGTCCCGGTTTTGCGTCCCACTTGGTGGATAATGAAGAGCGAATGACGCGAATGTTTTTGCGAGGTTTGAAACCTGAGATACTCAACATCTTATTTCTCATAAATTATGTTTGTATTCAGATGTTGTGAATAGGGCTCAGTTAGTGGAGCGCGATAACGAGTCAACGCAACCAAAAGAGAGCAGTCGGCAAAATGATAATACCAATGAGAGCAGTCATCGAAGCGGTGACAACAAGCGTGGAGGGAATCAACAGGCCAGAAATGGTAACCACTTCGATGGTAATCAGGGCCAAAATAATAAGAATGGTCATTTCAAGAAGAGGAGATTCAACAATGATGGAAAGACGTCAGCACCAGCACCCGTTGTTAAGGAAGGAGAACGACCACCTATCATATGTTTCAAATGCGGAGGGGAGGGGCACATCAGTCCAAACTGCGCGATGCCGTCTAAAGCATGTTATAATTGTGGAAGAGAAGGTCATTTAGCTCGATTTGTCGTTTACCAAAAATAAGTTCAGCCAAGATGGAGACACCAAAGCCGTCCCAAAAAAGTCCAAACCGAGTAAGCGTTTGTTGTGACCTCCCAGAAAGTAAGGAACCCGAATGAGGTCATCACGGGTAAGCTTATCATAAACTCTAAACGAAGTCTATACTTTATTTGATACCCGTTCGACCCATTCTTTTATTTCTCCTACTTGCGCTCATCGATTAAATTTGACTCCGGAGAAATTAGACTTTGATTTATCTGTTGAAACTCCATTGGGAGAAAACCTTCATTACATCCACGGTTTATAAGTCTTGTTTGATTTAAGTTGGTACCCCACACATTACCTGTCGATCTGATTTCATTAAAAATACTTGCATTTGACGTGATTCTAGGGATTGATTGGTTAACTACTCATCATGCAAAAATTGATTATTTTCGTAAGGTTGTTAGCTTTCATATTCCTAATCGACCTATTATGCGAATTCAAGCAACCAAACCATTAAAATCAATCGCTGTCATCTCAAGCCATAAAGCTATTCGTTTAATGAAAAACGGATTTCAAGCTTTCTTAGCTCATGTCACGATCTAAACAAAAATACGTCAGTTTTGAATGATTATTTCTATTGTTAATAAATTCCCTGACGTATTCCCTGAAGAACTTCCTGGCCTACCCCCAGAGCGTGAAATTGAATTTTGTATCGACCTTGAACCCGGTACAAAACCCATTTCCAAAGCCCCATATCGAATGGCTCCTATTGAACTTCAGGAGTTAAAGATCCAACTGCAGGAATTGTTAGACATTGGCTTTATTCGTCCTAGTACTTCTCCTTGGGGTGCTCCTGTGCTATTCGTGAAGAAGAAAGATGGAAGTATGCACTTTGTATTGATTATCGGGAGTTGAATCATGTCACCATCAAAACAGGTACCCATTGCCACGTATTGATGACCTGTTTGACCAGTTGCAAGGAGCACAATTCTTTTTAAAGATCGATCTCGTTCTGGATATCATCAGCTGAAGGTTAGAACTGAGGATATTCCAAAGACGGCTTTCAGAACTCTCGGTACGGGCATAATGAATTCCCAGTCATTTCCTTTGGATTGACTAATGTAC
>CM029014.1:65823262-65922963 GCA_016801055.1 Panax notoginseng | reverse complement strand
AGAGCTTAGGGATATGACCCTGGTGAGATGTGAGACGAACTAGGAGGGGAGAGACGGGAATTCTCGCTAGTATGACCTGACTAAGTTTATTTGGTGTTTAATTGGTCGGTCAGAGTATAGGGATAATATATGACATGACTATTAACCCTTGTTTTATGGCAGTATTTAAGAATGGCAGCTGAGAACGTTAATAATGTGAGGTAAATCAGTCCTGGAGACACCTTTGATCACTACCCAGGGGAACGTGCAACAGGAAGGCAATATTCCTCCCTAAAAACAACGTTACCGAGCAAACGATGAATGATGGAATGTTTAGGAGCTTTTTGCAGTTCATGCAAAATCAGACGAGGGAGACTCGTGTGCAGAATACGGTGGAAATGATAACAAACGCGCGTGTTTGTCACAGCTAAGCAGTTCAAAGAATTGGACCACCAGAATTTAAGGAAAGCCGGATCCCGATCATGGCGGAAACGTGGGGTCAAGCAAATTACCAAGATATTTGATGTCTTGGGATGCACGGAGGAACAGAAGGTTCCATTCGCCACATTTATGTTCCGCGGTGAGGGCAGACTACTGGTGGGAGTCTGTGAAGCGTACCCAGCCTGACGCACTCAACATGTCCTGGGAAACATTTCAAAAACTGTTCAATGACAAGTAACTTTCCTGAAAGTATTCGTCATATGAAGGAGGTTGAGTTTATTAGACTGGAACAAAACAACATGACGGTGTCCCAGTACGAGGAGCGAAGTTTGCAGAGTTATCCAGGTTTGCACCTCATTTGGTCGAAATGAGGAACAAAGACAATGATGTTTGTTCTGAGAGGTCTAAAACCCGAGATTCGGCAATGATCTTATCTCTCATAAATTTCTTTATATTCAGATGTTTGTAAACAGGGCTCAATTATTAGAGCGAGATAATGAGTATGTGCAACCGAGGGACCACAACCAGGGTCATACCGGTGGCGAGCAGTCATCGAAGCAATGAAAACCAGCAGGGAGGAAAACATTCGACAAAGCGGTAACCACTCTGGTGGTCTAATCGTGGTCGTGATAATAAAGGACGAGTCGGGAGGAGATTTCAAGAAGAGAGGACAACAATGATAACGTGAAGACGTCAGCACAAACATCAACTGTTTCTAGGGGAGGAGAACGACCACCGTCGTATGTTACAAATGTGGGAAAGAGGGACATATCAGCCCAAACTGCCACACAACAATCCAAGGTATGTTATAACTGTGGAAGGAAGGTCATATAGCCGAGAGTGTTCTGTAGCGAAACCAAGTTCAGCGGGGATGGTGACTCCAAAAGTTATCCCGGATAAGTCGAAAATCAGCGGTTCCTGGAAGGGCGTTTGTCGTTACTGGCCAAAACGCGAGAAACCCGAACGAGGTGATCACGGGTAAGCTAATCTTGAATTCTTGCGAAGTTTATACTTTACTAGATACCGGTTCTACCCATTTCTTTTATCTCTCCTGCTTGTGCTCAACGTTTAAACTTGACTCGGAGAAATTGGACTTTAACTTATCTGTTGAAACTCCGTTGGGTGAAACCTTCGTTACATCTACAGTTTATAAATCTTGCATGATCCAAGTTGGTACTATCACATTACCTGTTGATCTTATCTCTTAAAGATACTTGCTTTTTGATGTGATTTTAGGAATTGATTGGTTAACCACTCATCATGCTAAAATTGATTGTTTTCGTAAGGTTGTTAGTTTTCATATTCCTAACCAACCTGTCATACGAATTCAAACTACTAAACCACTAAAATCAGTCACTGTCATATCAAGCCACAAAGCTATTCGTTTATTGAAAAAACGGATGTCAAGCTTTCTTAGCCCATGTTATGGATTTGAACAAAGACAAGTCAGATTTGAATAATATTTCTATTGTTAGAGAATTTCCCGATGTATTTCCTGAAGAACTTCCCGGTCTACCCCCGAACGAGAAATTGAATTCTTTATTGACCTTGAACCCGGTACAAAGCCCATTTCTAAAACTCCATATCGAATGGCCCCTATTGAACTTCAGGAGTTAAAAGTCCAACTACAGGAGTTGTTGGACATCGGTTTTTATTCGTCCTAGTACGTCTCCTTGGGGTGCTCCTGTTTTATTCGTAAAGAAGAAAGACGGGAGTATGCGACTTTGTATTGACTATCGAGAATTGAACCATGTCACCATCAAGAATAGGTATCCGCTACCTCGCATTGATGACCTGTTTGACCAGTTGCAAGGAGCACAATTCTTTTCAAAGATCGATCTTCGTTCTGGATATCATCAGCTGAAGATTAAAACTGAGGATATTCCAAAGACTGCCTTCAGAACTCGGTACGGGCATTATGAATTCTTAGTAATGTCTTTTGGATTGACTAATGCTCCTGCTGCCTTCATGGATATGATGAACCGTGTATTCAAAGAATATTTGGATCAGTTCGTTGTTGTCTTTATTGATGACATCCTCATCTATTCCAAAAGCCGTGAAGATCATGAGCGCCATTTGAAGCTGGTACTGCAAAGGCTTCGTGAAAACAAGCTATATGCCAAACTGAAGAAATGCGAGTTCTGGCTTGAGGAAGTAGCATTCCTGGGCACGTGGTGTCAAAACATGGAGTATCTGTCGACCCGGCGAAGATTGAAGCCATACAAAGTTGGGAGCAACCGAAGTCGGTAACCGAAGTACGTAGCTTTCTGGGCTTAGCTGGTTATTATCGGAGATTTGTGGAAGGATTTTCTCGAATCGCTACTCCGTTAACTCAGCTGACTCGGAAAGATACAAAATTCGTATGGAGTGAGGAATGCGAGAAGAGTTTCCAAGAACTCAAGAGGAGACTCATTTCGGCACCTGTTTTGACAATACCATCTGGTTCGGATGGATTTGTTATCTACAGCGATGCTTCAGGCAAAGGGTTAGGATGTGTTCTCATGCAACATGGGAAAGTCATAGCCTATGCCTCACGACAACTCAAAGAATATGAGAGGAATTATCCTACTCATGATTTGGAGTTGGCAGCAGTCGTTTTTGCGTTGAAGATCTGGAGACACTACCTGTATGGGGAGAAAGTGGAGATCTATACAGATCATAAAAGCCTCAAATATTTCTTCACCCAAAAGGAACTCAACATGCGGCAACGACGTTGGCTTGAGCTGTTGAAAGATTACGATCATACCATCCAATACCATCCTGGAAAAGCAAACGTAGTAGCTGACGCATTGAGTAGAAGATCATATGCGGGTACGAGTGCAATGTTTTTAACACAAAGGCCCATTTTGTATGACTTGCAAAGGATGGAGATAGAGATGAAGGCTCCAAGTACCCACATGATGATATCAAATATACGAGTAGAACCGACTTTAATCGATAAAGTTAAAGCTGCTCAAGCTACGGATATAGAGCTGATGCGTATGAAGAAGAAAGTGCAAGAAGGTGCTATTCCAGAAGCAAGAATCGATGAAGAAGGAATACTTCGAGTCAACTCCAGACTTTGTGTTCCTAACGATTTTGACTTGAAGCATAGAATAATGATGGAGGCACACAACACACCGTTTGCAATCCATCCTGGGAGTACCAAAATGTATCACGATCTTCGACATACATTTTGGTGGAGCAATATGAAAAGAGAGATCGCGGAGTTTATCTCGAGGTGTTTAACTTGTCAACGTGTAAAGGCGGAGCATCAAGTGCCAAAGGGTCCATTGCAACCACTTGAGATTCCGAAATGGAAGTGGGAACACATTACTATGGATTTTGTTACGGTCTTCCCAAGGTTTCTCAAGGCATAGATGCGATTTGGGTTATTGTTGATAGATTAACCAAGTCCGCTCATTTCTTGCCGATACGTGAGACTTATTCCCTTGAACGTCTTGCTAGTATGTACGTGAACGAGATTGTGAGATTGCATGGCATGCCAGTATCCATAGTTTCGGATCGTGACCCAAGATTCACTTCACGATTTTGGGTTAGCTTGCAGAAAGCTATGGGCACGGATTTACGATTCAGTTCAGCATACCATCCTCAAACGGACGGACAATCAGAGAGGACTATTCAAACTCTTGAAGATCTATTAAGACTTTGTGTCTAGATCTCAAAGGGAGTTGGGATAAGTACCTACCATTGGTGGAATTCTCCTACAACAACAGTTATCAGGCGAGCATAGGTATGGCTCCATTTGAGGCGTTGTATGGAAGAAAATGTCGTTCTCCAGTATGCTGGGACGAGGTGGGTGAAGCAACATTGTTGGGACCAGAATTGGTACGCATTACTACAGAGAAGATCCAAACGATTCGACAACGTATACAAACGGCACAGGATCGACAAAAGAGTTATGCGGATCTTCATCGGAAGGACGTGGAATTTAATATTGGGGATCATGTATTGTTACGTGTTGCACCATGGAAGGGAGTTACAAGATTTGGGAAGAGAGGAAAGCTCAATCCAAGATTTGTTGGTCCATTTGAGATTCTTGAGCGAATAGGAAATGTGGCATATAGACTCGCATTACCTCCAAGCATGTCTCGTGTTCATAATGTTTTTCACATATCTATGCTTCGTAAATATGTTAAAGACCCGAACCACATTATTGAGTTAGAACCAGACGAGATAGCTGAAGATTTAACGTACGAGGAGGTACCTGTTAAGATCTTGGATAGGAAAGAGCATGTCCTACGCACGAAGGTTATACCACAAGTTAAGGTTTTGTGGAGAAACCATGCTATTGAAGAAAGACCTGGGAGTTGGAATCAGAAATGAAAGCGAGGTATCCTCACCTTTTTGAAACATCAGGTACGTACGTCAATTTCGAGGACGAAATTTCATAAGGAGGGGAGGTTGTAAGACCCCAACTTATTAATGAATAAAATCAAATTTTCTCTAAATATTATTGTGAATAATAAGGGGTTAATTTGATATAATACTTTGGTTATGGGTGAAATGTGCAAATTTTGCAAAATAAGCAAGTGGTTATAAAATATTTATTTTTGGTCGGTGAATATTCGGTTGGTCGTGGAATATTCTTGCTGTCGGGGAATATTCGTACGACGACGCAGCCTTGTGTGGGCCCCATAACGGAAAGCGATTGGATGAAGAAAACGACAAGTATAAGTTGTTTATAAATAACGGCGTAGTTGTTACCGTTAATACTGTTGGAATACCCGGTGGTTAAAATACAGTAGCACACGGTATTGCACCAATTATTGATTCTTACGTAAGAAGGCACTACTCAATAATTGTTACAGTAGTTATTATTCAATATTTTATTTTATTGATTCAATAATTGCTGCGTTGATATTTTATATTATTGTTGTTTCAATAATTGTTGCTGCACAGTATTTTCATTTATCAGATCAATAATTCATATTATTTGAATAATATTATTAGATAACATTATTGGCAATGTCTAGAAAGTTCTGTCTAAGGAGAGGTTTGGTCATCTAATTGCGCGCCAGTAAGGAGAAATCCTTATTGGAAAGCCCCCTCTTTCCTGGGAACGGCCTGGTTGTCATAAATGTGATTCTGTAATATTATTTGTGAATAATTAATTATTGATTCATATGATAAGGAAATATTTATTTTATGTGGATATAAATGAGGGATATATTTTTGTGGTTAAAAATGAAGGAGTTAATGTTGAGGTTTTTATCAGTATTTTTGTCGGAATGGAGGTATTAAAAATCAGGGTTTTTGAGATATTTTGCGGGGTTATAATTTTTAATCCGACCGTTGGATCGTGGTAATTTTTGGATATGTTATACATATATAAGTTGAGTATATGTCCACAAATTTTGAACCGTTAAAAATGAACGTATGATTTATTATGAATTTTACAAGATGACTGGTTCAGAAATTGTTGAATTTTCGGAGTTTATCATTTTGGTGGAAAATTCTAGAATTGGTGGGCCCCACTTGTGGTTGGTGAAGAAATGTGCTGAATTATATTTCAAATGTGGTGGTGGGAATAGTAGCAGGTAAAGCCATCAGGTTGCAGGTCAAACCTACCAAAATTTTCCTATAAATAGAGGGCTAAGTTAGAATTGAAAATCACACCAGAAACAAGTTTTCTCTCTTTCTCTCTCTAGATTATTGAGTGTATTTTGTGAGTATTTAGATACTTTGAGAGTTTCTATTCATCAGAGCAAGTTTCTTTCAGCCTTATACCGGTATTCCGACCAGAAGTACTGATATTTTGAGGTAAGGGATATTATTTTCTTCTTAATGATATTATTTTCTTCAATATCATTATGCTGAAATATTGATATGAGTTTTTATCAAATTTGGAACTTTTTGTGTCGGGGTTACTATTCACGTATACGGCACTATTCACGTATACGGCACTATTCACGAATACGGCACTATTCACCGAAAAATAAAATTTTCCCTTTTTGTCCAAGATGTCTATTATGGTTACTATCTTTGATTGTATCCATGTTTTGATCTTTATTTTTGAATTCTGCTTCACAATTGATTATTATGAAGTATTATTGATCTTGGATAAACTGTTATACGAATCCCTACTATTTGTCCTTCTGTCTCATTGGATTCGTTCTCTTTAAGATATTTTTCATCATCCTCAGTCCTAAATGATGATATTACTGAATATCTTTGGCCTGTAGTGCAAAGATGTATAATTACTTGATGAATATCTTTGGCCTGTAGTGCAAAGATGAACAGGTGTTGAGATGAACATGACCGACTGATGATACAAATGAATATCTTTGGCCTGTAGTGCAAAGATGAATATTTGGTTAAAGATGATTATTAATTGATGTTACAGGGATAAAATATTGATGATGGACTTTTAAATCTTAGAAGATAGTAGAATTCTTTCTCTACTTGACTCTTCTAATGGTTTGCTGTTTCCGCTGCAGTTGTTGATCTAAAACTTGTTGTCGATTATATTTTATCAGATTTTTCCCTGTTGAAGACTAACGATAATTTGTTGTATATTATCTTAGTCATAATATTCTTTACTGGGCTAGTTGAGCTCACCCTTTTCCTTTTTGTTCCATTTTTCTTCTCAGGAGGTGAGAACATAGCAGGATCTAGTCGGGGTATGGAGTGATGGTTCTAGAAAGATGTATTAGCAGTCCTCACTATTTCTGTAAAATAGTGTTTGAATAATTGTAATGAGGATTTATTTGAGTGTGGATATTGTCTAGAAGACAATATTTGTATTTAAACTCACAGTATGTGTTGTCGTATTTTGCACGACAATTGTATTATTGAAGTTGTAGTTTGCTTTCTGTACCATGTATTTGTCAGATTTGTTGTATACCTATTGTCAAGTTGTATCAGTTTGATGTATGTATGATGGTAGAATGGGTGTATACCTAGGGGGACACAGTTGGTATCAGAGCTTAGGGATATGATCCCTGGCTGAGATGTGAGACAAGAACTAGGAGGGGAGAGACGGGGAATTCCTTCGCTAGTATGACCTGACTAAGTTTATTTGGTGTTTATTTGGTCGGTCAGAGTATAGGGATAATATATGACATGACTATTAACCCTTGTTTTATGGCAGTATTTAAGAATGGCAGCTGAGAACGTTAATAATGGAGTAAATCAGACCGTGGAGACACCTTTGATCACTACCCAGGGGAACGTGCAACAGGAAGGCAATATTCCTCCTGTAAACAACGTTACCGAGCAAACGATGAATGATGGAATGTTTAGGAGCTTTTTGCAGTTCATGCAAAATCAGACGAGGGAGACTCGTGTGCAGAATACGGGTGGAAATGATAACAACGCGCGGTTTGTCACAGCTAAGCAGTTCAAAGAATTGGGACCACCAGAATTTAAGGGAAAGCCGGATCCGATCATGGCGGAAACGTGGGTCAAGCAAATTACCAAGATATTTGATGTCTTGGGATGCACGGAGGAACAGAAGGTTCCATTCGCCACATTTATGTTCCGCGGTGAGGCAGACTACTGGTGGGAGTCTGTGAAGCGTACCCAGCCTGACGCACTCAACATGTCCTGGGAAACATTTCAAAAACTGTTCAATGACAAGTACTTTCCTGAAAGTATTCGTCATATGAAGGAGGTTGAGTTTATTAGACTGGAACAAAACAACATGACGGTGTCCCAGTACGAGGCGAAGTTTGCAGAGTTATCCAGGTTTGCACCTCATTTGGTCGAAAATGAGGAACGAATGACAAGGATGTTTCTGAGAGGTCTAAAACCCGAGATTCGCAATATCTTATCTCTCATAAATTTTCTTTATATTCAGATGTTGTAAACAGGGCTCAATTATTAGAGCGAGATAATGAGTATGTGCAACCGAGGGACCACAACCAGGGTCATACCGGTGGCGGCAGTCATCGAAGCAATGAAAACCAGCAGGGAGGAAAACATTCGGACAAAAGCGGTAACCACTCTGGTGGTAATCGTGGTCGTGATAATAGAAGGAGCGAGTCGGGAGGAGATTTCAAGAAGAGAAGGTACAACAATGATAACGTGAAGACGTCAGCACAAACATCAACTGTTTCTAGGGGAGGAGAACGACCACCGGTCGTATGTTACAAATGTGGGAAAGAGGGACATATCAGCCCAAACTGCCCACAACAATCCAAGGTATGTTATAACTGTGGAAAGGAAGGTCATATAGCTCGAGAGTGTTCTGTAGCAAAACCAAGTTCAGCGGGGATGGTGACTCCAAAAGTTGTCCCGGATAAGTCGAAATCAGCGGTTCCTGGAAGGGCGTTTGTCGTTACTGGCCAAAACGCGAGAAACCCGAACGAGGTGATCACGGGTAAGCTAATCTTGAATTCTTGCGAAGTTTATACTTTACTAGATACCGGTTCTACCCATTCTTTTATCTCTCCTGCTTGTGCTCAACGTTTAAACTTGACTCCGGAGAAATTGGACTTTAACTTATCTGTTGAAACTCCGTTGGGTGAAACCTTCGTTACATCTACAGTTTATAAATCTTGCATGATCCAAGTTGGCACTATCACATTACCTGTTGATCTTATCTCTTTAAAGATACTTGCTTTTGATGTGATTTTAGGAATTGATTGGTTAACCACTCATCATGCTAAAATTGATTGTTTTCGTAAGGTTGTTAGTTTTCATATTCCTAACCAACCTGTCATACGAATTCAAACTACTAAACCACTAAAATCAGTCACTGTCATATCAAGCCACAAAGCTATTCGTTTATTGAAAAACGGATGTCAAGCTTTCTTAGCCCATGTTATGGATTTGAACAAAGACAAGTCAGATTTGAATAATATTTCTATTGTTAGAGAATTTTCCGATGTATTTCCTGAAGAACTTCCCGGTCTACCCCCGGAACGAGAAATTGAATTCTTTATTGACCTTGAACCCGGTACAAAGCCCATTTCTAAAACCCCATATCGAATGGCTCCTATTGAACTTCAGGAGTTAAAAGTCCAACTACAGGAGTTGTTGGACATCGGTTTTATTCGTCCTAGTACGTCTCCTTGGGGTGCTCCTGTTTTATTCGTAAAGAAGAAAGACGGGAGTATGCGACTTTGTATTGACTATCGAGAATTGAACCATGTCACCATCAAGAATAGGTATCCGCTACCTCGCATTGATGACCTGTTTGACCAGTTGCAAGGAGCACAATTCTTTTCAAAGATCGATCTTCGTTCTGGATATCATCAGCTGAAGATTAAAACTGAGGATATTCCAAAGACTGCCTTCAGAACTCGGTACGGGCATTATGAATTCTTAGTAATGTCTTTTGGATTGACTAATGCTCCTGCTGCCTTCATGGATATGATGAACCGTGTATTCAAAGAATATTTGGATCAGTTCGTTGTTGTCTTTATTGATGACATCCTCATCTATTCCAAAAGCCGTGAAGATCATGAGCGCCATTTGAAGCTGGTACTGCAAAGGCTTCGTGAAAACAAGCTATATGCCAAACTGAAGAAATGCGAGTTCTGGCTTGAGGAAGTAGCATTCCTTGGGCACGTGGTGTCAAAACATGGAGTATCTGTCGACCCGGCGAAGATTGAAGCCATACAAAGTTGGGAGCAACCGAAGTCGGTAACCGAAGTACGTAGCTTTCTGGGCTTAGCTGGTTATTATCGGAGATTTGTGGAAGGATTTTCTCGAATCGCTACTCCGTTAACTCAGCTGACTCGGAAAGATACAAAATTCGTATGGAGTGAGGAATGCGAGAAGAGTTTCCAAGAACTCAAGAGGAGACTCATTTCGGCACCTGTTTTGACAATACCATCTGGTTCGGATGGATTTGTTATCTACAGCGATGCTTCAGGCAAAGGGTTAGGATGTGTTCTCATGCAACATGGGAAAGTCATAGCCTATGCCTCACGACAACTCAAAGAATATGAGAGGAATTATCCTACTCATGATTTGGAGTTGGCAGCAGTCGTTTTTGCGTTGAAGATCTGGAGACACTACCTGTATGGGGAGAAAGTGGAGATCTATACAGATCATAAAAGCCTCAAATATTTCTTCACCCAAAAGGAACTCAACATGCGGCAACGACGTTGGCTTGAGCTGTTGAAAGATTACGATCATACCATCCAATACCATCCTGGAAAAGCAAACGTAGTAGCTGACGCATTGAGTAGAAGATCATATGCGGGTACGAGTGCAATGTTTTTAACACAAAGGCCCATTTTGTATGACTTGCAAAGGATGGAGATAGAGATGAAGGCTCCAAGTACCCACATGATGATATCAAATATACGAGTAGAACCGACTTTAATCGATAAAGTTAAAGCTGCTCAAGCTACGGATATAGAGCTGATGCGTATGAAGAAGAAAGTGCAAGAAGGTGCTATTCCAGAAGCAAGAATCGATGAAGAAGGAATACTTCGAGTCAACTCCAGACTTTGTGTTCCTAACGATTTTGACTTGAAGCATAGAATAATGATGGAGGCACACAACACACCGTTTGCAATCCATCCTGGGAGTACCAAAATGTATCACGATCTTCGACATACATTTTGGTGGAGCAATATGAAAAGAGAGATCGCGGAGTTTATCTCGAGGTGTTTAACTTGTCAACGTGTAAAGGCGGAGCATCAAGTGCCAAAGGGTCCATTGCAACCACTTGAGATTCCGAAATGGAAGTGGGAACACATTACTATGGATTTTGTTACGGTCTTCCCAAGGTTTCTCAAGGCATAGATGCGATTTGGGTTATTGTTGATAGATTAACCAAGTCCGCTCATTTCTTGCCGATACGTGAGACTTATTCCCTTGAACGTCTTGCTAGTATGTACGTGAACGAGATTGTGAGATTGCATGGCATGCCAGTATCCATAGTTTCGGATCGTGACCCAAGATTCACTTCACGATTTTGGGTTAGCTTGCAGAAAGCTATGGGCACGGATTTACGATTCAGTTCAGCATACCATCCTCAAACGGACGGACAATCAGAGAGGACTATTCAAACTCTTGAAGATCTATTAAGACTTTGTGTCTTAGATCTCAAAGGGAGTTGGGATAAGTACCTACCATTGGTGGAATTCTCCTACAACAACAGTTATCAGGCGAGCATAGGTATGGCTCCATTTGAGGCGTTGTATGGAAGAAAATGTCGTTCTCCAGTATGCTGGGACGAGGTGGGTGAAGCAACATTGTTGGGACCAGAATTGGTACGCATTACTACAGAGAAGATCCAAACGATTCGACAACGTATACAAACGGCACAGGATCGACAAAAGAGTTATGCGGATCTTCATCGGAAGGACGTGGAATTTAATATTGGGGATCATGTATTGTTACGTGTTGCACCATGGAAGGGAGTTACAAGATTTGGGAAGAGAGGAAAGCTCAATCCAAGATTTGTTGGTCCATTTGAGATTCTTGAGCGAATAGGAAATGTGGCATATAGACTCGCATTACCTCCAAGCATGTCTCGTGTTCATAATGTTTTTCACATATCTATGCTTCGTAAATATGTTAAAGACCCGAACCACATTATTGAGTTAGAACCAGACGAGATAGCTGAAGATTTAACGTACGAGGAGGTACCTGTTAAGATCTTGGATAGGAAAGAGCATGTCCTACGCACGAAGGTTATACCACAAGTTAAGGTTTTGTGGAGAAACCATGCTATTGAAGAAATGACCTGGGAGTTGGAATCAGAAATGAAAGCGAGGTATCCTCACCTTTTTGAAACATCAGGTACGTACGTCAATTTCGAGGACGAAATTTCATAAGGAGGGGAGGTTGTAAGACCCCAACTTATTAATGAATAAAATCAAATTTTCTCTAAATATTATTGTGAATAATAAGGGGTTAATTTGATATAATACTTTGGTTATGGGTGAAATGTGCAAATTTTGCAAAATAAGCAAGTGGTTATAAAATATTTATTTTTGGTCGGTGAATATTCGGTTGGTCGTGGAATATTCTTGCTGTCGGGGAATATTCGTACGACGACGCAGCCTTGTGTGGGCCCCATAACGGAAAGCGATTGGATGAAGAAAACGACAAGTATAAGTTGTTTATAAATAACGGCGTAGTTGTTACCGTTAATACTGTTGGAATACCCGGTGGTTAAAATACAGTAGCACACGGTATTGCACCAATTATTGATTCTTACGTAAGAAGGCACTACTCAATAATTGTTACAGTAGTTATTATTCAATATTTTATTTTATTGATTCAATAATTGCTGCGTTGATATTTTATATTATTGTTGTTTCAATAATTGTTGCTGCACAGTATTTTCATTTATCAGATCAATAATTCATATTATTTGAATAATATTATTAGATAACATTATTGGCAATGTCTAGAAAGTTCTGTCTAAGGAGAGGTTTGGTCATCTAATTGCGCGCCAGTAAGGAGAAATCCTTATTGGAAAGCCCCCTCTTTCCTGGGAACGGCCTGGTTGTCATAAATGTGATTCTGTAATATTATTTGTGAATAATTAATTATTGATTCATATGATAAGGAAATATTTATTTTATGTGGATATAAATGAGGGATATATTTTTGTGGTTAAAAATGAAGGAGTTAATGTTGAGGTTTTTATCAGTATTTTTGTCGGAATGGAGGTATTAAAAATCAGGGTTTTTGAGATATTTTGCGGGGGTTATAATTTTTAATCCGACCGTTGGATCGTGGTAATTTTTGGATATGTTATACATATATAAGTTGAGTATATGTCCACAAATTTTGAACCGTTAAAAATGAACGTATGATTTATTATGAATTTTACAAGATGACTGGTTCAGAAATTGTTGAATTTTCGGAGTTTATCATTTTGGTGGAAAATTCTAGAATTGGTGGGCCCCACTTGTGGTTGGTGAAGAAATGTGCTGAATTATATTTCAAATGTGGTGGGTGGGAATAGTAGCAGGTAAAGCCATCAGGTTGCAGGTCAAACCTACCAAAATTTTCCTATAAATAGAGGGCTAAGTTAGAATTGAAAATCACACCAGAAACAAGTTTTCTCTCTTTCTCTCTCTAGATTATTGAGTGTATTTTGTGAGTATTTAGATACTTTGAGAGTTTCTATTCATCAGAGCAAGTTTCTTTCAGCCTTATACCGGTATTCCGACCAGAAGTACTGATATTTTGAGGTAAGGGATATTATTTTCTTCTTAATGATATTATTTTCTTCAATATCATTATGCTGAAATATTGATATGAGTTTTTATCAAATTTGGAACTTTTTGTGTCGGGGGTTACTATTCACGTATACGGCACTATTCACGTATACGGCACTATTCACGAATACGGCACTATTCACCGAAAAATAAAATTTTCCCTTTTTGTCCAAGATGTCTATTATGGTTACTATCTTTGATTGTATCCATGTTTTGATCTTTATTTTTGAATTCTGCTTCACAATTGATTATTATGAAGTATTATTGATCTTGGATAAACTGTTATACGAATCCCTACTATTTGTCCTTCTGTCTCATTGGATTCGTTCTCTTTAAGATATTTTTCATCATCCTCAGTCCTAAATGATGATATTACTGAATATCTTTGGCCTGTAGTGCAAAGATGTATAATTACTTGATGAATATCTTTGGCCTGTAGTGCAAAGATGAACAGGTGTTGAGATGAACATGACCGACTGATGATACAAATGAATATCTTTGGCCTGTAGTGCAAAGATGAATATTTGGTTAAAGATGATTATTAATTGATGTTACAGGGATAAAATATTGATGATGGACTTTTAAATCTTAGAAGATAGTAGAATTCTTTCTCTACTTGACTCTTCTAATGGTTTGCTGTTTCCGCTGCAGTTGTTGATCTAAAACTTGTTGTCGATTATATTTTATCAGATTTTTCCCTGTTGAAGACTAACGATAATTTGTTGTATATTATCTTAGTCATAATATTCTTTACTGGGCTAGTTGAGCTCACCCTTTTCCTTTTTGTTCCATTTTTCTTCTCAGGAGGTGAGAACATAGCAGGATCTAGTCGGGGTATGGAGTGATGGTTCTAGAAAGATGTATTAGCAGTCCTCACTATTTCTGTAAAATAGTATTTGAATAATTGTAATGAGGATTTATTTGAGTGTGGATATTGTCTAGAAGACAATATTTGTATTTAAACTCACAGTATGTGTTGTCGTATTTTGCACGACAATTGTATTATTGAAGTTGTAGTTTGCTTTCTGTACCATGTATTTGGCGACTCAGAATGGGTGTTGTATACCTATTCTGGGGGCGTCACATCTTTGATTCAATCTTATATCATGAATCGTTACAACAAAATGACTATACAAAGCCTTACATCATAACTACATATCCATATACATTGGATAGCTCAACTTACAATTCAACAACATGTTACGTTCAAAATATAAAATACATTTCTCATAAAATATAAGTAATCTTCGTGAATATGGATCTCTATAACTCACTTAGTACATATCTTTACCTTAAAATCTTGACCTGCAAAACTGGTTATTTGCAAGAGTGAGCTCGACAGCCCAGCAAAATCTAACAGTTTTCATGCATCACATAGCACATAATAACATGCTCAACATACATCTCATAATAATTAAAGTAACATGGCATACATGCTTTTAATTCACATAGCAAATATAAGGATTGAGTTCCTTACTCAATCATCATTATTTAACCAAAATAATGTAGTCATAAATTGACTTTAGCATTTCATGATTTTAACATGTATAACATATCATGTAATTTAAAACAGTTCATCAAGTTCACGTAGAAAATAGGAACCGAAAGACTTTCCTTGATCGTTGTTTACCAATAACAGTTTAACAGCTTACAGTTATCTGCACTTCACGTGCCCTACACAATTATATAATCATACACATCAACTATTAGTCACATAACAACACATAGTAATTGTAATGTAAACTCTACTCCACATCTCATAATCTTTCCTATTAATTAGCACACAATGTTCAATTATATTGTGTTAACTTTTCGCCTTATGACTCACTATATTTCTTCTTAGTCAAACTCGAAGTTCATTCAAGTGGCGACGGGGCGCGAATTCTAGCGCCGGGGCGCGAATTCCAGCGCTGGGGAGCAAACTTCTGGTCTAGTTTTGGCGCTGGGGCGCGAAATTTGACGTTGGGGCGCGAATTTTGGCGCTGGGGCTCCATTTTTGGCGCTAGGGCGCCAAAACTTGCAGAACCCAACCACGAAGAACAGAATAACTAAATTCTGGACTAATTACTACTGCTAACATCTAAATTAAGACGCAAAACTTATAAGAATTACTCATAAACATTTACTTATCAGACATATACCAATTTAGCACAACTTAACAACAATTTTAGAAGACCTAAATCATTGTACACACTATTTTAAAAACCAAAACTCCATTATCGATGTTTGTTTACACAGTGAACATGGTAACCAAAATTTATAAACTAATTTGATTCAATGAGACTACGATTCTCTGAATTTCATAACAAATCAATATACTCAACGTTCAATTTCATAATTAGCATATAATCACATACTAATTTTGTCATCATACAAAACATACGTTCATTCATGTTTTCTGTGACACCCCCAAATCCGGGTTACCTGACCCCCGAGTTTGGTGCTCATGATCCACAATATAAATAACATTTAACTACTCATTTAAATATAAATAGGATTACATCAGTCATTAACATAAGTTATTAATACATAAGTCACAGGTCCACTAACCTTAACATTATAGAAATATCCTTTTAGATATACAAAAAGGGTTTACAATACAATATAACATAATAATATTGTTCATTATAACTACTCCAACATCTTGCCTTTGCCTTTGATCTTCTTTGACCCGCTGGCCTCTTCGTTCCTAGCTGAAATATTTTATTTATAGCAAGGGTGAGCAACAAGTTTGCCCCGCAAGTTAAGACATGCAATAAAAGTATATGAATCAACAAGAACATACTATCTATTTTGATAGAATAAAACTAAAGTTCGGGAAACTTTGAAATAGCTGAACAAATCGTTAATCAATAACAATTCTTCTCGTATTCTAGGCAACGCAATAATTTGATAATGAAAGAGTACAACGCTTTCAAAGTTTCTACGATATTCTATTGAATAAACAAGAATCAATTCTACGCAATAACAAAGTGGAATATTTTCTAGATTTGTGATGAGTGATCCCACCAGATCTTAGAACTAATTTTCTCGGGTATCTATCAAAGATTTACTTTGATACATACGCAGGCGTATCAGATAACCATAAAGATTAAATTATATCCCTCTGCAAGTACTTAGAGCCGGCCAACTCCTTGCACCCTATATTATGCATAATACTTAACAGCGCGCAATGGTCGAATATACGACCCAAAATGTTCCCTTTATATAAAAGGTTGTTCTTCTCAGTCTCAGAATCAAAATTTTTGATTTAACAACGAAATACTGTGATTTCAAATTCTATCTACTTATTGATCTAGCCAAAACAATTGACATCGATCTATCAATAACAATTGATTTCTCTTCTCGTATTTATCAAGTTCTAACAATTATTCGTCTAACTATAATTAGCTAAGACATTTCTCAATATAATTTGACAATAAACAGGAATTATCTGTACTGTCAATATTAGTTTCTGCATATATAAATATCCAACAACAGTAATTTCACGAATATATATTTTTCGAATCAATAATTCAATTTGAATTTTAATCATGCACTAACTGCGAATAATCAACAATAAATTCCCTGGACATGGTATAAATATCAATAATTAACCAGTAAAATAATTAAATGAATATAACTCAAGGTTGAGTTAGGAAACTTGCCTTTCACGTTGATTACAGCTACACAATATAATTAACTGCGTTCGTAAGACATATATTCAACAATGTCGGTCTCACCATTAGCACAATATTTCATAACACGTAACACTGTACTTTACAGTCAAACTTCTCCTAGGCACATTACCACATAATCACATTAGTGTTTATAACATATATAAACACTTAACAAGTCTAACTATTTCGGTCTGGAAAGACCTCGGTCCATTCTCGGTGTTCTGGTCACCCTATCCGACAATTAACACATTGATTGCCAATTAAACTTGGTCTCTAAGCTTTAATATTATTTTAGATAAGTCAAATATCGTTTATAATATTTTTCGGAAGCTTTTAATAATTTATAAACAATTATTATAATTTCTAATAATTTTTAAAACACTTAAATTATTTTTAAATGATTTAATTATCAAATAATCTTATCATTATTAATATTTAAAAACATAAAAATATTAATAACATACTTGTCAAAATATCAAAGTTATTGTTAATAACTTAAAATATTTTAAAATCATCAATATTCTACATAAATAATTTTTAAAGTAATTAAAATCATTTTTAAATCATCACCATTAATATTTAAATATTATTTTAATTATTATCAAAATATTAAAAGTCATTAATTATAACTTAAAATACTTTTAAATCATTTTTCTCATCTTTAAATGATTTTTAAATCAATAAAATTATTTTTAATTCATTTATTTAATATCGTAATTAAATTAATCTAATATCATTTATTAATGAGAATTCTCCAAAAATATTGAAAATTATATTTTATAATTTAAAATATTTTCTAACACTTTATTCTTATTTAAAATAATTTTTAAATCATTAAAATCATTTTTATCTTATATATTTAATTTAATAATTAAATAAATCTAATATCATTAATATTAAATTATTAATGAAAATTCTCTAAAAATATTAAAAGTCACATTTTATAACTCAGAATATTTTTAAATACATTATTCTTATTTAAAATGATTTTTTATAATATTAAATCATTTTTCTCTAATTTATTTAATACACTAATTAAATAAATTAAATACTTTTAATATTTAAATAATTATAAATATTAAAAAAAATATTCCAATTGGTCAAAAATTATTTTTCATAATTTAAAATAATTTTTAAAACCATTTTTGGCAATTTTTAGAATTTATTTCTATTTTTTTTATTCATTTTCCGGAAATTCAGAAATTAAAATAATTAAAACCGTCGCTGTAGGTCTTTAGCGACAGAAAGCGTCGCTGTTGGTGTTCTTGAGCTCAAGAACACTGACAGCCGGCAATGAAAGGGTCAACGTTTTGACCGGCTAAAAATCTCGGATTAAAATCGTTTTTAGGCTAACTGAAACTTTGGTCATGAAGTGCAAATGTAATACTACATTTATCAATCAGCAACTTGATCATACGATCATCAGATCAAGAAGTTCTAGCCATCCTAAGTCGCTGTCAGACGTGTCCTGGGTTTCTGGAAAACCCAGGCAGTTCAAACATCCCATTTCGAGCTCAATTATCTAAGTGTTCTGTTAATTATTTATGTAATCTAATGGTCCAAATGTATACTCCTTGCATCAAGGAACAACACCACATCAAAAGATCAAATAAACGACAACCACATCACAAGTTAAATCACGGTCAAAGGCTGTCAGAATCAAGGCTCTTACAGTTTTTGGAAAATCCCAGAAATGCAAAGCGTGATCGAATGGCCAGGTTTGACCACTAATTACTTTCCATATGTTTATGATATAAGCTATCTTAAAGGATAGATCTATTGTCCACATAACCAGCTCTATTTATGATACAACAACAACATCATAACACAAAAACACGGACATATCTGGAAGATTAAAATCGCTGTCAGATGCTGAAATCCAACTTTCTGGGTTACCCAAAATATACTCGGTCATGCCCGGTCAACGGGTTTTGACCGTTAATAACTTCCAATCCAGACATCAAGTGGCTATACTACGACTTGCAGCTTACAGAACACATACAAGGCTACAAGTAACAACTTTAAAACAACAAAAATAGTAAACACAGAAAGATCTAGAGCGACTGACATTTCTTGTTAGACCACTGAAAATGTTCAAGAACAAATTTTTGTAAAACTCATTTTTTAAACCATTTGATACTATGGATCCATCATGGATCAACATATAACAACTAAAAACATATTATAACATAAGATTAAACACTAAAACACAAAAATTTTCTAAGCAACAAAGATCAAAATTTAAAATTTAATTTATACCTTCTAGTTTTCAATTCTTGATCTAAGCTCTCCAATATGTTATTGATTGATCAAAGGATGAAATTAGGACTGATCTAACTTAAGAAATTCGAAGCTTTAGAGAAAGAGAGTTGGTGAGAGCAATATGCAAAATGACAACTTTTTGTAACTTTTCTCTCTCCCAAATCTATATATATTGCTTCTATGTTGCTTGGATATGCTATAATTTGGCTGGGAGCTGATATTTTGAGTCACACAAGTCAACAAAGTTGTTCAACAACTAAAGTAGCTAACAATTATGCAAGTTACCAAATTAAATTAAACTAAAAGGGTATTTTGGTCATTATCAAATTAAATTTAATGGCATTCTTGTCAATTAGCCAAACCCTTAGGGTTTAAGGTTTGGGTTAGGGTTTAGGGTTTGGACCCTTTAGGGTTTAGGGTTTAAACCCTTTAGTTTTGTAATTAATTTCCAAAATTTTCCAAATTTCGGTTTCCAAAATAAAAAATTAATAATTCCAAATTACAATTAGGATTCGATAATTATATTAATATTTCCTAATCATAAAATTCAATCTTGCTAATTAGGATTAATATTCCTAATTAAAATTGCTTAATTTAGCGATTAGGGTCAAAATGGTCATTAGGGTTTATAACCCACGAATTAGGCTTTTAATTAGAAAAATAAATTTTCTAAATTACAAATAGGGTTTGTAAAATAGAAATTAAGATAACTAAAATATAATTAGGGCTTTCTAATCATATTAAAGTTTAATACACACAATAGGCTTGCCAATTAGGATTATGATTTCCTAATTTAGGGTTTAGGATTTTCAAATTTAAAATTAGGGTTTCCCGGCGTACAATTAGGGTTTTTAACCGTTCAATTGGTTTTCTAAATCTGAGATTATGGTTTCTAATCCCTTATTAGGGTTTATAAATTTTAACCCTTATTCGATCTATCATTGATCAAAAATTTTATACAATACAAACGTGTACTCATAAATATAATTATTTTAATTATATTTTCTATCGAATCCTTTTTCAGAAATTAGAAGTAGGATTCCTAAAGCTGTTAAGCACAACTCTACTCTAATTTTATTAGTCAATACACAAATTAACTTTCTTGAGACTCGTATCACATATACTTGTCACAAAATTGATAATTAATATTAATATTAATAAAAAAAAATTTATTCGCAAAATTTTGATTATTCAAAATCTCAGGTTATCACATTCACCCCTCCTTAAAAGGATTCCGTCCTCGGAATCACCGCTTTCTTATTCTCTATAATCTTTTAAAGTTATATCATTAATTCATTTTTATCAACCCAATATTAATTTGTGTTTCAAATTCTAACCTGTGACTTGAATCTATAAAAGAAAACAGTTCACATAAATATCTAACTCATATTACTTGCGTAATTAAATTTTTAAACGAAATCATTACCTGCTGCCACCTCCTGAGTAGCCATAGTGTCCTGCGCCGTCATGTTGAATGTACGGACAGTTGGTCTTCCTGGCTGTGCAGGTCCTCGAGTTGCCAAGGTTTCGCCACTGGGTCCCTTGTTGCCACTTTCTTTCTCCGCATTCTTCTTCAAACAGTTCTGAACGATATGATCAGTCGATCCGCATCCAAAGCAACCTTGAATTTTCTTCGGAATGGGGCAATTGGGTGACATATGCCCCTCTTGTCCGCAGTTATAGCAAACTCCTTTCTTCTTCAGGCAAACTCCAGCATGGTTCTTCCAACAATTCACACATGGCACCCTTCCTTTCCTATTATCTTTTGTCTTATTACCCGACTGGGAATTCTCCTTCCATTTCCTTTTGTTAGGGTTACTACCACCACTGCTTCCACCGTCATTGGTCTTCTTCTTCTTTTCCTGATGGAATCGAGACGCAGCTTTGCTCCCTCCTTCAGCAATTAACGCTTTCTCCATCAAAGCCGCGAACGTGTGGATCTGCAATACTGCTACCTTGTTGTATATTCTCGGCTTCAATCCATTCTCGAATCTTCTCGCCTTTCTCGCCTCTGTGTCCACCTGATGAGGTGAAAATCTTGCTAATTCGTTGAATTTAGCAGCGTATTCAGACACCGACATGTTCTCTTGCTTAAGTTCTAGAAATTTAACTTCCATCCTGGATTGCATACTTGGCGAGAAGTAGTTCTCGAAGAACAGTTCCTTAAATCATGTCCACAACACCACCTCTGTACCAGCTCTCGCTTGGTTCGTCTCCCACCAGTAATTAGCTTCTCCCTTCATTAAGTATGTCACAAAAGCTGTCTTCTGCTCTTCCGCCACTCGCGCAATGACGAATGCTTTCTCCATCTCCTTCACCCAAGTTTAGGCTTCAATCGGATCTGTGGTCCCTTTGAATTCAGGCGGTCCTACAGCTTTAAAGTCCTTGAAATTAGCCAATCTATCAGCTGGCTGATTTCTTGCTCTTCCTCTTGCAGCTGGAACTCTATTCTCCATAGCTTCGGCTATAATATTTGCAAAGTTTTGCATCGGGTCAGCTTGACCTCCTTCATTATTCATCGACTGTTCTTCTCGTTGGTTTCGATTCTGTCGTCTAGGCGGCATGATCTGATTTAAATAAAAATCTTATATTAATTCTCTTTCTTTACACAAATTCTTAACACAATAAGAATTCAACACATAATTCTCATATAAACGAATATTTATTCAAATAGTTCATAGCACATTTAGTACTTAACACATTACTATCCCTTTTTAAATCATACCAGGATTAACGACACAACTTTACATAAAAAGTTACAATTCTCCATTTACACATAGTTATTACCAGTTCGTCGAACTTACCACACTTATGAGTTCAGGAACTTGCCACAATTATATGAGTGTATGAACTTATCCTAGTCAGACCTTTGGCGTCCATCCGCTGAGAGGTTCAAAACATTTCATATAATTATGAGTCATTAACTTACCATAAGTATGAGTTTTAAAAACAAACAAATTAATCTTAATCTTATATTCATATAGAAAATAAGGATTTCATTCATACAAACATATATATATATATATATATATATATATATATATATATATATACATATGCTTACACATCATTCTCGATATTACAACACTTAATATCATAAACTTCTACCCAAAAGATACTATTACATATATCTAAGTTATCTACCGACCACTCCCTTCACCAGTCTTCTTCTTAATGGGACACTTGCTGAATCCGTGACCCGTCTGCCCACATGAAAAACACTTCCTCAAATTCGGCTTAGGACAATGTAGAGAAATATGTCCTTCCTACTTGTAGTTGAAGCACACGTTCTTCCACATCATGCATTCTCCCGCGTAAGTCTTTCCACACTTGATACAAGCTTGCTTCTTCTTCAGGCTTGATTTTTCAGATTTAGGGCTGTCTTTTTTCCTCTTTCTCTTCTTCTTGTCCTTCTTGCTGGTTCCTTCAGATGATCCACCACCTTCAGCCATCATTCTGTCCACCTGCGCCTTGTGCTCATTCCGTTCTTTAGTCATTTCGCGTAATGCTCGCTCCGTCTCCCACAATTCCTTCAAGAGAAACACTTTACTTCGGAGTTCCTGGACTTCTGCAGATAACTGATCTTGTTCTTCAACTTTAGTCTTATTCTTTAAATCCACCTTAGCTGGCTCAGACTCTGCCTCCTCATCTCTACTTAGATATATCTCAGGATAATCGTCATGATCGCTCCCAAGATTAACCATTGGTTCATCTTCTCCCACCTTCTCCACTGATTCGCTTTAAGCTGACACCTCAGCTTCTGGCACCGGTGCAACAGCCTCTAGCATCTCTGCACTCTTTTCACCTTCTCTAGACATCCTACAATCAATTTAAATAACATGATTAGTACTTCACCAGTACAAAATTCTCACTCTATGTGTCCACATATCTCACTATTGATGTACTTCGGCAATCCCTCACTCAGAACTCTACATGAGTTTTCTCTATCTCGCGTATGGTTATAATCCTAGGCTTTTCCCCCACCCCACTTAAAGTTTATAACCTACAGCTCTTCTACTAGCTGGTGACACCTTGGTCACTACAGCTCTGATACCAACCTTTGACACCCCCAAATTCGGGTTACCTGACCCTCGAGTTTGGTGCTCACGATCCACAATATAAATAACATTTAACTACCCATTTAAATATAAATAGGATTACATCAGTCATTAACATAAGTTGTTAATACATAAGTCCTAGGTTCACTAACCTTAACATTACAGAAATACCCCTTTAGATATACAAAAAGGGTTTACAATACAATATAACATAATAATATTGTTCATTATAACTACTCCAACATCTTGCCTTTGCCTTTGATCTTCTTTGACCCGCTGGCCTCTTCGTTCCTAGCTGAAATATTTTATTTATAGCAAGGGTGAGCAACAAGTTTGCCCCGCAAGTTAAGACATGAAATAAAGGTATATGAATCAACAAGAACAGACTATCTATTTTGATAGAATGAAACTAAAGTTCAGGCAACTTTGAAATAGCTGAACAAATCGTTAATCAATAACAATTCTTCTCGCATTCTAGACAACGCAATAATTTGACAATGAAAGAGTACAACGCTTTTAAAATTTCTACGATATTCTATTGAATAAACAAGAATCAATTCTACGCAATAACAAAGTGGAATATTTTCTAGATTTGTGCTGAGTGATCCCACCAGATCTTAGAACTTATTTTCTCGGGTATCTATCAAAGATTTACTTTGATACATACGCAGGCGTATCAGATAACCATAAAGATTAAATCATACCCCTCTACAAGTACTTAGAGCCGGCCAACTCCTTGTACCCTATATTATGCATAATACTTAACAGCGCGCAATGGTCGAATATACGACCCAAAATGTTCCCTTTTATATAAAATATTGTTCTTCTCAGTCTCAGAATCAAGATTTTTGATTTAACAACGAAATACTGTGATTTCAAATTCTATCTACTTATTGATCTAGCCAAAATAATTGGCATCGATCTATCAATAACAATTGATTTCTCTTCTCGTATTTATCAAGTTCTAACAATTATTCGTCTAGTCAGTGTAATTAGCTAAGACATTTCTCAATATAATTTGACAATAAACAGGAATTATATGTATTGTCAATATTAGTTTCTACAGATATAAATATCCAACAACAGTAATTTCACGAATATATATTTTCCGAATCAATAATTCAATTTGAATTTTAATCATGCACTAACTGCGAATAATCAACAATAAATTCCCTGGACATGGTATAATTATCAATAATTAACCATTAAAATAATTGAATGAATATAACTCAAGGTTGAGTTAGGAAACTTGCCTTTCACGTTGATTACAGCTACACAATATAATTAACTGCGTTCGTAAGACCTATATTCAACAATGTCGGTCTCACCATTAGCACAATATTTTATAACACGTAACACTATACTTTATAGTCAAACTTCTCCTAGGCACATTACCACATAATCACATTAGTGTTTATAACCTATATAAACACTTAACAAGTCTAACTATTTCGGTCTGGTTAGACCTCGATCCATTATCGGTGTTCTGGTCACCCTATTCGACAATTAACACATTGATTGACAATTAAACTTGGTCTCTAAGCTTCAATATTATTTTAGATAAGTCAAATATCGTTTATAATATTTTCCGGAAGCTTTTAATAATTTATAAACAATTATTATAATTTATAATAATTTTTCAAACACTTAAATCATTTTTAAATGATTTAATTATCAAATAATCTTATCATTATTAATATTTAATAATATAAAAATATTAATAACATACTTGTCAAAATATCAAAGTTATTGTTAATAACTTAAAAAAATTTAAAATCATCAATATTCTATATAAATGATTTTTAAAGTAATTAAAATCATTTTTAAATCATCAATATTCTACATAAATGATTTTTAAAGTAATTAAAATTATTTTTAAATCATCACCATTAATATTTAAATATTATTATAATTATTATCAAAATATTAAAAGTCATTAATTATAACTTAAAATACTTTTAAATCATTTTTCTCATCTTTAAATAATTTTTAAATCAATAAAATCATTTTTAATTCATTTATTTAATAACATAATTAAATTAATCTAATATCATTTATTAATGAGAATTCTCCAAAAATATTGAAAATTATATTTTATAATTTAAAATATTTTCTAACACTTTATTCTTATTTAAAATAATTTTTAAATCGTTAAAATCATTTTTATCTTATTTATTTAATTTAATAATTAAATAAATCTAATATCATTAATATTAAATTATTAATGAAAATTCTCTAAAAATATTAAAAGTCACATTTTATAACTCAAAATATTTTAAAATACATTATTCTTATTTAAAATAATTTTTCATAATATTAAATCATTTTTCTCTAATTTATTTAATACATTAATTAAATAAATTAAATACTTTTAATATTTAAATAATTATAAATATTAAAAAAAATATTCCAATTGGTCAAAAATTATTTTTCATAATTTAAAAAAAAATTAAAACCATTTTTGGTAATTTTTAGAATTTATTTCTATTTTTTTATTCATTTTCCGGAAATTCTGAAATTAAAATAATTAAAACCGTCGCTGTAGGTCTTTAGCGATAGAAAGCGTCGCTGTTGGTGTTCTTGAGCTCAAGAACACTGACAGCCGGCAATGAAAGGGTCAACGTTTGACCGGCTAAAAATCTCGGATTAAAATCGTTTTTAGGCTAACTGAAACTTTGGTCATGAAGTGCAAATGTAATACTACATTTATCAAACAACAACTCGATCATACGATCATCAGATCAAGAAGTTCTAGCCATCCTAAGTCGCTGTCAGACGTGTCCTGGGTTTTCCAGAAACCCAGGCAGTTCAAACATCCCATTTCGAGCTCAATTATCTATGTGTTCTATTAATTATTTATGTAATCTAAAGGTCCAAATGTATACTCCTTGCATCAAGGAACAACACCACATCAAAAGATCAAATAAACAACAACCACATCACAAGTTAAATCACGGTCAAAGGCTGTCAGAATCAAGGCTCTTACAGTTTTTGGAAAATCCCAAAAATACAAAGCGTGATCGAATGGCCAGGTTTGACCACTAATTACTTTCCATATGTTTATGATATAAGCTATCTTAAAGCATAGATCTATTGTCCACATAACCAGCTCTATTTATGATACAACAATAACATCATAACACAAAAACACGGACAGATCTGGAAGATTAAAATCGCTGTCAGACGCTAAAATCCAACTTTCTGGGTTACCCAGAATATACTCGGTCATGCCCGGTCAACGGGTTTTCACCGTTAATAACTTCCAATCCAGACATCAAATGGCTATACTACGACTTGCAGCTTACAGAACACATACAAGGCTACAAGTAACAACTTTAAAACAACAAAAATAGTAAACATAGAAAGATCTAGAGCGACTGACATTTCTTGTCAGACCACTGAAAATGTTTAAGAACAAATTTTTGTAAAACTCATTTTTTAAGCCATTTGATGCTATGGATCCATCATGGATCAACATATAACAACTAAAAACATATTATAACATAAGATTAAACACTAAAACACAAAAATTTTCTAAGCAACAAAGATCAAAATTTAAAATTTGATTTATACCTTCTAGCTTTCAATTCTTGATCTAAGCTCTCCAATATGTTATTGATTGATCAAAGGATGAAATTGGGACTGATCTAACTTAAGAAATTCGAAGCTTTAGAGAGAGAGAGTTGGTGAGAGCAATATGCAAAATGGTAACTTTTTGTAACTTTTCTCTCTCCCAAATCTATATATATATTGCTTCTATGTTGCTTGGATCTGCTATAATTCGGTTGGGAGCTGATATTTTGAGTCACACAAGTCAACAAAGTTGTTCAACAACTAAAGTAGCTAACAATTATGCAAATTATCAATTTAAATTAAACTAAAAGGGTATTTTGGTCATTATCAAATTAAATTTAATGGCATTCTTGTCAATTAGCCAAACCCTTAGGGTTTAGGGTTTGGGTTAGAGTTTAGGGTTTGGACCCTTTAGGGTTTAGGGTTTAAACCCTTTAGTTTTGCAATTAATTTCAAAAAATTTCCAAATTTCGGTTTCTAAAATAAAAAATTAATAATTCCAAATTACAATTAGGATTCGATAATTATATTAATATTTCCTAATCATAAAATTCAATCTTGCTAATTAGGATTAATATTCCTAATTAAAATTGCTTAATTTAGCAATTAGGGTCAAAATGGTCATTAGGGTTTATAACCCACGAATTAGGCTTTTAATTAGAAAAATAAATTTTCTAAATTACAAATAGGGTTTGTAAAATAGAAATTAAGATAACTAAAATATAATTAGGGCTTTCTAATCATATTAAAGTTTAATACACACAATATGCTTGCCAATTAGGATTATGATTTCCTAATTTAGGGTTTAGGATTCCTGAATTTAAAATTAGGGTTTTCCGGCATACAATTAGGGTTTTTAACCATACAATTGGTTTTCTAAATCTGAGATTATGGTTTCTAATCCCTTATTAGGGTTTATAAATTTTAACCCTTATCCGATCAATCATTGGTCAAAAATTTTATACAATACAAACGCGTACTCATTAATATAATTATTTTAATTATATTTTCTATCGAATCCTTTTCCAGAAATTAGAATTAGGATTCCTAAAGCTGTTAAGCACAACTCTACTCTAATTTTATTAGTCAATACACAAATTAACTTTCTCGAGACTCGTATCACATATACTTGTCACAAAATTGATAATTAATATTAATATTAATAAAAAAAAATTATTCGCAAATTTTTGATTATTCTAAATCTCGGGTTATCACATTTTCACTGTAAAACCAAATTCTTTTCTTTCATATATAAATTAGCATACAATCTTGTCTATATACTAAAGATGCAATCATATATATATACTAGTATAATAACCACTATTATACATACACATGACCCTCTAACCAATTATACAGACATGGTTTTACAGAAGGTTTGGTAAAAACCATTTATAGAGAGCGTAAAACATAACAACACATGTAAAGCTTATTAACACATACGAAATTATAACCTAAAGGTTATGGAAAAATACCTTTTGAAGCTTGGTTAATCCTTGTTAATCACAACAAATAGTTTGAAGAACTTAGACTTTCTCTTATTGCTTCTCCTACTCAGATTCTCTCTCAAATTCTTTCTTTTCTTTCTTAGGTTCAGTCTTAGACTAGGCTACTAACAGTAAGCGTAAACCCAAAAACTGATAAAAGTATACGCTTAATAAAATTGATTTGGCAATAATAAGCCTACTTATTATATCAGTTATAAAGTTATAACGTATAGGTTATACATATATTATTTATATTTTATTTATTTAATTTATATTATTAATAAATCAAATTTAAAAATCCAAAAGCCATAAGGCTCCGTTTGGCAAAACTCTTTAAAATTAAAGACTTACTATATTTAAGCCGTGTTTGGCAAAATAAATTAAAACTACTTTAATTTATTTTAATAACCACTTATAATATAGTTATTTGTCACACTTCTAATTAATTAAGTTTTCATACTTAATTTAATTAATTCTAATAACAATTCATTGCATAATATAATAATTTATTTAATCATTATAAATTCTCTAACTTAATTATTAAATTAAATTAGATTACTATTTCAAAATAATTACTTTCCTTAACTCATTAATTATTTATTAAACAAATAAATAATCAAATCACATCAAATCAATTAAACAAATACTTATTCAACAATAAACATATCCATTAAATATTTATATAATTCAATAAATATTTAACTATTATAATAAAAATCTGGATTGTTACAGTAGTATTGCATTATATCAACAATTACAGACTCTGTGTAAAAGAAAAATCATTTCTAGCCATACTGCTAACAGGCGCTGCGGTGCCACAGTTTGCACTGTGGAAGGCGCTGCGGCACGGTGTTGGCACTGCGGCGTGAATCACAGGCCGTGGGCCGGCACTGCGGCTCTAATTTTGGCACTACGGGGCGAAGTTTGGGCTACGACACTGATTTTAGCGCTGAGGCGCCGAGTTAAAGAAATGTGAGCACGAAGAACATAACAAAGCTACTTTTTGACTATATCTTAATTTCTAACACTAATTTATCATGTATAACTTACATAAATTACACATAAACGTTACCCATCATATATATACTGGTTTAAAATAACTAAACAACAATTTTAGAAAAATTAAATCCTTGAATGCTATGTTTTAAACCAAAACTCCATTTTTTGACGTTGTTTGACAATGTTAACATTGTAACCACAATTATACACCAAATTCAATTCATTCGAACTACGTTCTCTTTATTTCTTACCAAATTGACATATTCAAGGTTCAATTTCACAATTAGTTCACAATCCAATATTAATTTTTTTGGTACTCCTACAAGCCATGTTCATACATATATTCACTGTAAACAGTTTTCTTCCTTTTTAAACGTAATTAGCATACAATTCCTTATCTAAACATAAGCTCTAGCATTAAAATTACTTACAATTGTAATAATTTAGTTTATACAATAATTCAAGAGAATTTGGATTCACAGAGGACAGAAAATACATGACGTAAAACATATTGAAACATATATGTATATATAATATTAAGGTTCGGAAAATACCTTTAATTGCTCGGTAATAAACTTTGATAAACTCAAAAAATTGCTTTGGAATACTCAGCCTTTTCTCTCAAACCCTCTCTAGTCTCTCTCAATTTCCTCTACTCTTTCTCTTCTTAGTATCAATACAGACTAACTAACAGTAAACGTAAGATAAAACAGGCGCTCCCAAAACGTATGTAACTGCCATATTATTATTAATATAATAATTACATATCAGTTATAAAATATTATATATACTATTTTGATTTATTTTATTTATATTATTTATATTATTTAAAAATCCAAAATCCAAAAGCAATAAGGCTCTGTTTGGCAAAATTCTTTAAAAATTAAAGACTTAATATCTTTAAGCCTTGTTTGGCAAAACTAAATTAAACTCTTTTAATTTATTTTAATAACCCATTTAGAGCATAGTTATTTGTCACACTTTTATTATCAAATTAAATTAAAAATATTATAATATTCCATATAATCCCTATCAACTTTTTAATTTAATTATTAAATTAAATTAGAATATTATCTCATAATAATTAATTGTTTTAACTCATTAATTATTTATTTAACAAATAATTAACCAAAGCAAATCAAATCAAATTAAACAAATATTTATTCAACAATAAACACGTCCATTAAATATTTATATAATTCAATATATATTTAAAAATTATAATTTAAAATTCTGGATTATTACATCATTCCCTCCTTACAAGGATTCTGTCCCCAGAATCACAAATCAAACAAATCATTCGTCAAACACGGGGTGTAGGCTATGCCCGTTTAATATTCATGTACACTCAACCCTCGCATCGGTTAAAGTGTTTAATGATTACCTTTCATTCTAACATTCTTTATTCGACTCCCATTCGGCTTTTGATAATCTTATTACCGTTCGTTACAGCTTTCTTGATACCATTCGTATCTTACTTAATACTTTCGTTATTCATTACATGAACCCTACGCTCATTACTCATTCCTAATGTCGAAGCCATAACGTTCGTTGTATACTAAGACTGCTTGCAACTGCGTTACATTTACGTTCATTACCTTTTTAGTCTGTTAATCTCTTTTAACCATTTCGTTTAACATGTACTAAAGGTTGAAAACACTTGATTAAGTGTCATATTAGTTGAACATTATGTTCTTTATCTTCCCTTACGTTTCTCCCAAGAGTTGAGCAATTAAAAGCACTTCTCTGGCTTTTCCTTCACACCGGCGCTGCGGCGCCACTCCCTTCTATATTTCTCACACCGCGGTGCGAGACTCCAGTGTCTGGCCTCCAATCCGGTGCTACAGAACCACTTTATAAGGCATGCCTGGCACAACGACGCCAAGCCCTAACCTTAGAAAATATTTATAAGTGTTAAATCTAATTTGAGACGCTTACTTCCTGATCTCATAACTCCTTCGTTATAACTTAGAACGAGGTCGTTCCAAAGTCATTCTATTCCTTATCTTACGTACTTCAATACCCCTTGGGTAGAACTTCATTTTAAATTCGTTAAAGTGCCATTCGATTGGCTTAATCTTCACCCTTTGTTCATTTTTTACGTTTTTAGCGTTCTTCATTCGCTCGTCCGTAATTCGGTCATCCAAACTCAAAACTCATTCGTTCTTGAGTCCACGAATCGCGTTTTCTACATTCTCTTACTTTCTTATGAAACCCTACATGTAAGACCCCAAATTATTAATAAATAAAATTTAATTTCCTCTATTTATTATTCTAAAATAGTAAGGGTTGATTTGATTAATGTGGTTAGTTATGGGTAAAATGCGCAAATATTTTAAATAAGCAAGTGGTTATAAAATATTCATTATTGTCGGGGAATATTTGTTTAGTCGTGGAATATTCTTGTTGTCGGGGAATATTCGTACGACGGCGCAGCCTTGTGTGGGCCCCATAACAGAAAGCGATTGGATGAAAAAAACGACAAAAATAAGTTGTTTATAAATAACGGCGTAGTTGTTACTGTTAATACTGTTGGAATACCCGGTGGTTAAAACACGGTAATACACGTAGCACACGGTATTGCACCAATTATTGATTCTTACGTAAGAAGGCACTACTTAATAATGGTTACAGTAATTACTGTTCAGTATTTTGTTGATTCAATAATTGCTGCGTTAATATTTTATATTACTGTTGTTTCAATAATTGTCACTACACAGTATTTTTTATTATCGGAGCAATAATTCATATTATCTGAATAATATTATTAGATAACATTATTGGCAATGTCTAGAAAGTTCTGTCTAAGGAGAGGTTTGGTCATCTAATTGCGCGCCAGTAAGGAGAAATCCTTATTGGAAAGCCCCCTCTTTCCTGGGAACGGCCTGGTTGCCAGTACTGTGGTTCTGTAATATTATTTGTGTATAATTAATTATTGATTTATATGATGAGAAAAATAGTGATTTTATGTGGATATAGATAGAGAAAAATTTTAATGTGACAATTGTTGAAAATTAATATTTTATCTTTTTCTGATAAAATAATTCATTTAAATATATTATTTTAATAATATATTGATGGTGGTATTTTTACAATGAATGTGGGATATATGAGTATATGAGGAGAAAGAGTATTTTTGTGGCATTAAATGATTAACACATGTTTTGTGTGTTGGTGGACATAAATCTTGACCGAAAATTTATTATTGACTGTAAAATCGTCCGTTTATGAATTTCGATCAATTTCTGTTTAGAATTTGGAAAAACTTTCTTCTGCAAAGTTGTAGAGAATTGAATTTCCTATAAAAACACGCGAGATTCGAATTTTCTGATAAAAGGGCTATTTATTATGAATTATTGAAGTTTCAAAGTTCTGAAATAATTGATTTTTGGGAGTTTTAGTTAATTATTTTGAGAAAAACGTTTTTTATATTTTTTTGGACATCATAAACATGTGCAAGCTGGCTGATTTCAGATTTTCTAAGGTGGGCTTGAAAATTTATATATATATATATATATATATATATATATATATATATATATATATATATATATATATATATATATATATATATATATTACTATATTAAATTTTCTGCTTTGGTGTTCTAAGCATTTTCCTATAAATAGGGTGCTTAGGTTAGAATTAAAAATCACACCAGAAACACAAGTTTCTCTCTATTTCTCTCTCTATATCGAGCGTATTCTTGTGAGTATTTGATACTTTGAGTGTTGCTTTACGGTGCAAGTTTCCTTCAGCACTATATCTAGTATTTCAGTCAGAAGTACCGTCTTTCCGAGGTAAGGTATGTTATTTTATTCGAAAATGATATTATTCTTCAATATCATTATGCCGAAATATTGGTTAGAGTTTTTATCAAATTTGGAACTTTTTCTTCTTTTCGTCCAAAATATCTATTCTGGATACTAGCTTTGATTGTATCCATGTTTTGATCATTCTTGAATTTTACTCCACTATGATTATTTATGAGGTCTTTTTTTGAACATGGAATAGCTGAAATACGAATCCTTAATATTTATTATTTTGTTTCACTGGATTCGTTTCCTTAAAAATATTTTTCATCATCCTCAGTCTTAAATGATGATATAACTGAATATCTTTGGCCTGTAGTGCAAAGATGAATGATTTCTGATGAATATCTTTGGCCCGTAGTGCAAAGATGAACAGGTGTTGAGGTCAACATGACCAACTGATGAATATCTTTGGCCTGTAGTGCAAAAATGACTATTTGATTCAAGATATTTATTGATTGATGTTACAGGGATAAAATGTTGATGATGGGCTTTTAAATTCATAGATAATCGTAGATTTCATTCTCTACGTAACTTCTCTATGAATTATTATTTTTCGCTGCGAATATTGATTAAAAACTTGTTGTCTATTGTATTCTATTAAATTTTTTCCTGTTGAAGACTAACGATAATTTGTTGTATATTATCTTAATCATAATATTCTTTACTGGGCTAGTTGAGCTCACCCTTTTCCTTGTTGTTCCATTTTCTTCTCAGGAGGCGAGAATGTAGCAAGTACTCGTCGGGATATGGAATGAAGGATCTAGGAAGTTGTTTTAGTAGTCCTCACCATTTTTTTTTGTAAAATATTGTACCAATAATTGTAATGAGGACTTATTTGAGTGTGGATATTGTCTAGATGACAATATTTGTATTTACACTCACAGTTTTTATGCTGTATTAATAAAGTTGTAGTTATTTCTGTACCATATTATTGACGACTCAGAATGGGTGTTGTATACCTATTTTGGGGGCGTCACACTACACGTTCGGTGTAAGATCCCAACTTATTAATAAATGAAATTAAATTTCCTCTATTTATTATTTTGGAATAAAAAGGGTTAATTTGATTAATGTGGTTAGTTATGGGTAAAATGCGCAAATATTTTAAATAAGCAAGTGGTTATAAAATATTCATTTTTGGTCAGTGAATATTCGTTTGGTTGTGAAATATTCTTGCTGTCGGGGAATATTCGTACGACGGCGCAGCCTTGTGTGGGCCCCATAACAGAAAGCGATTGGATGAAGAAAACGCCAAGTATAAGTTGTTTATAATTAACGGCGTAGTTGTTACCGTTAATACTGTTGGAATACCTGGTGGTTAAAATACAGTAGCACACGGTATTGCACCAATTATTGATTCTTACGAAGGAAGGCACTACTCAATAATTGTTACAGTAGTTACTGTTCAATATTTTATTTTATTGATTCAATAATTGCTGCATTGATATTTTATATTATTGTTGTTTCAATAATTGTCACTGCACAGTATTTCCCATTATCAGATCAATAATTCATATTATTTGAATAATATTATTAGATAACATTATTGGCAATGTCTAGAAAGTTCTATCTAAGGAGAGGTTTGGTCATCTAATTGCGCGCCAGTAAGGAGAAATTCTTATTGAAAAGCCCCCTCTTTCTTGGGAACGGCCTGGTTGTCATAAATGTAATTGTGCAATATTATTTGTGAATAATTAATTATTAATTTGTATGATAAGGAAATATTTATTTTATGTGGATATAAATGAGGGATATATTTTTGTGGTTAAAAATGAAGGAGTTAATGTTGAGGTTTTTATCAGTATTTTTGTCGGAATGGAGGTATTAAAAATCTAAGTTTTTGAGATATTTTGCGGGGTTTATAATTTTTAATCCTACCGTTGGATCGTGGTAATTTTTGAATATGTTATACATATATAAGTTGAGTATATGTCCACAAATTTTGAACCGTTAAAAATGAACGTATGATTTATTATGAATTTTACGAGATGACTGGTTCAGAAATTGTTAAATTTTCAGAGTTTATCATTTTGGTGGAAAATTCTAAAATTGGTGGGCCCCACTCTTGGTTGGTGAAAAAATGTGCTGAGATTTTTATTCAAATGTGGTAGGCTTGAATAGTAGCAGGTAAAGCTATCAGGTTGCAGGTTAAGTCTGCTTCGGCGTGCTAATATTTTCCTATAAATAGAGGACTAAGTTAGAATTGAAAATCACACCAGAAATAAGTTTTCTCTCTTCTCTCTCTAGATTATTGAGTGTATTTTGTGAGTATTTAGATACTTTGAGAGTTTCTATTTATCAGAGCAAGTTTCTTTCAGCCTTATACCGGTATTCCGACCAGAAGTACTGATATTTTGAGGTAAGTGATATTATTTTCTTCTTAAATGATATTTTTTCTTCAATATCATTATGCCGAAATATTGATATGAACTTTTTATCAAATTTAGAACTTTTTGTGTCGGGGTTACTATTCACGTATACGTTACTATTCACGTATACAACACTATTCACGAATACGACACTATTCACCGAAAAATAAAATTTTCCCTTTTTGTCCAAGATATCTATTATGGTTACTATCTTTGATTGTATCCATGTTTTGATCTTTATTTTTAAATTCTGCTTCACAATTGATTATTATGAAGTATTATTGATCTTGGATAAACTGTTATACGAATCCCTACTATTTGTCCTTCTGTCTCACTGGATTCATTTTCTTTAAGATATTTTTCATCATCCTCAGTCCTAAATGATGATATTACTGAATATCTTTGGCCTGTAGTACAAAGATGAATGATTAACTGATGAATATCTTTGGTCGTAGTGCAAAGATGAATAGGTGTTGAGATGAACATGACCGATTGGTGATACAAATGAATATCTTTGGCCTGTAGTACAAAGATGAATATTTGGTTAAAGATGATTATTAATTGATGTTACAGGGATAAAATATTGATGATGGACTTTTAAATCTTAGAAGATAGTAGAATTCATTCTCTACTTGACTCTTCTAATGGTTTGCTGTTTCCGCTGCAGTTGTTGATCTAAAACTTGTTGTCGATTATATTCTATCAGATTTTTCCCTGTTGAATACTAATGATAATTTGTTGTATATTATCTTAGTCATAATATTCTTTACTGGGCTAGTTGAGCTCACCCTTTTCCTTTTTGTTCCATTTTTCTTCTGAGGAGGTGAGAACATAGCAGGATCTAGTCAGGGTATGGAGTGATGGTTCTAAAAAGATGTTTTAGCAGTCCTCACTATTTCTGTAAAATAGTGTTTGAATAATTGTAATGAGAACTTATTTGAGTGTGGATATTGTCTAGAAGACAATATTTGTATTTAAACTCTCAGTAATTGTGTTGTCGTATTTTGCACGACAATTATTATAATGAAATTGTATTTGTTTCTGTACCATGTATTCGATGACTCAGAATGGGTGATGTATACCTATTTTGGGGGCGTCACAGTTGGTATCAGAGCTTAGGGATATGATCCCTGGCTGAGATGTGAGACAAGAACTAGGAGGGGAGAGACGGGGAATTCCTTCGCTAGTATGACCTGACTAAGTTTATTTGGTGTTTATTTGGTCAGTCAGAGTATAGGGATAATATATGACATGACTATTAACCCTTGTTTTATGGCAGTATTTAAGAATGGCAGCTGAGAACGTTAATAATGGAGTAAATCAGACCGTGGAGACACCTTTGATCACCACCTAGGGGAATGTGCAACAGGAAGGCAATATTCCTCCTGTAAACAACGTTACCGAGCAAACTATGAATGATGGAATGTTTAGGAGCTTTTTACAGTTCATGCAAAATCAGACGAGGGAGACCCGTGTGCAGAATACGGGTGGAAATGATAACAATGCGCGGTTTGTCACAGCCAAGCAGTTCAAAGAATTGGGACCACCAGAATTTAAGGGAAAGTCGAATCCGATCATGGCGAAAACGTGGGTCAAGCAAATTACCAAGATATTCGATGTATTGGGATGCACGGAGGAACAGAAGGTTCCATTCGCCACCTTTATGTTCCGCGGTGAGGCAGACTACTGGTGGGAGTCTGTGAAGCGTACCCAGCCTGACGCACTCAACATCTCCTGGGAAACATTTCAGAAACTGTTCAATGACAAATACTTTCCTGAAAGTATTCGTCATATGAAGGTGGTGGAGTTTATCAGACTGGAACAAAACAACATGACGGTGTCCCAGTACGAGGCGAAGTTTTCAGAGTTATCCAGGTTTGCACCTCATTTGGTCGAAAATGAGGAACGAATGACAAGGATGTTTCTAAGAGGTCTAAAACCCGAGATTCGGCAATATCTTATCTCTCATAAATTTTCTTTATATTTAGATGTTGTAAACAGGGCTCAATTATTAGAGCGAGATAATGAGTATGTGCAACCAAGGGACCACAACCAGGGTCATACCGGTGACAGCAGTCATCAGAGCGATGATAACCAACGAGGATGGAAAAATACGAACAAAGGCGGTAACCACTTGGGTGGTCAGCGTGGCCATGATAATAGGAGAGGTGAGTCAAGTGGAAATTTCAGAAAGAGGAGATTCAACAATGACGGGAAGACATCAGCAGCTGCACCAGCACCAACAACAAATTCTAGGGGAGGAGAACGACCGCCAGTTAGATGTTACAAATGCGGGAAAGAGGGACATATCAGCTCAAACTGTCCACAACAATCCAAGGCATGTTACAACTGTGGAAAAGAAGGCCACATAGCTCAGGATTGTTCTGTAGCAAAACCAAGTTCAACGGGGATGGTGACTCCAAGGGCAGTCCCAGATAAGTCGAAATCAGCGGTTCCTGGAAGAGCGTTTGTCGTGACTGGCCAAAACGTGAGGAACCCGAACGAGGTGATCACGGGTAAGCTAATCATAAACTCTTGCGAAGTTTATACCTTATTAGATACCAGTTCTACCCATTCTTTTATCTCTCCTGCTTGTGCTTAACGTTTAAACTTGACTCCGGAGAAATTGGACTTTGACTTATCTGTTGAAACTTCGTTGGGTGAAACCTTCGTTACATCTACAGTTTATAAATCTTGCATGATCCAAGTTGGCACTATCACATTACCTGTTGATCTTATCTCTTTAAAGATACTTGCTTTTGATGTGGTTTTAGGAATTGATTGGTTAACCACTCATCATGCTAAAATTGATTATTTTCGTAAGGTTGTTAGTTTTCATATTCCTAACCACCCTGTCATACGAATTCAAACTACTAAACCACTAAAATCAGTCACTGTTATATCAAGCCACAAAGCTATTCGTTTATTGAAAAATGGATGTCAAGCTTTCTTAGCCCATGTTATGGATTTGAACAAAGACAAGTCAGATTTGAATAATATTTCTATTGTTAGAGAATTTCCCGATGTATTTCCTGAAGAACTTCCTGGTCTACCCCCAGAACGTGAAGTTAAATTCTTTATTGACATAGAACTCGGTACAAAGCCCATTTCTAAAATCCCATATCGAATGGCTCCTATTGAACTTCAGGAGTTAAAAGTCCAATTACAGGAGTTATTAGACATCGATTTTATTCGTCCTAGTACATCTCCTTGGGGTCCTCCTGTTTCATTCGTAAAGAAGAAAGACGGGAGTATGCGACTTTGTATCGATTATAGGGAATTGAACCATGTCACCATCAAGAATAGGTATCCGCTACCTCGCATTGATAACCTGTTTGACCAGTTGCAAGGAGCACAATTCTTTTCAAAGATCGATCTTCGTTCTGGATATCATTAGCTGAAGATTAAAACTAAGGATATTCCAAAGACTGCCTTCAGAACTCGGTACGACCATTATGAATTCTTAGTCATGTCTTTTGGATTAACTAATGCTCCTGCTACTTTCATGGATATGATGAACCGTGTATTCAAAGAATATTTAGATCAGTTCGTTGTTGTCTTTATTGATGACATCCTCATCTATTCCAAAAACCGTGAAGATCATGAGCGCCATTTGAAGCTGGTACTGCAAAGGCTTCGTGAAAACAAGCTATATGCCAAATTGAAGAAATGCGAGTTCTGGCTTAAGGAAGTAGCATTCCTTGGGCACGTGGTGTCAAAACATGGAGTATCTGTCGACCCGGCGAAGATTGAAGCCATACAAAGTTGGGAGCAACCGAAGTCGGTGACCGAAGTACGTAGCTTTCTTGGCTCAGCTGGGTATTATCGGAGATTCGTGAAAGGATTTTCTAGAATCGCTACTTCGTTAACTCAGCTGACTCGGAAGGATACAAAATTCGGTTGGAGCAAGGATTGTGAGAAGAGTTTTCAAGAACTCAAGAGGAGACTCATTTCGGCACCTGTTCTGACAATACCATCTGGTTCGGATGGATTTGTTATCTACAGCGATGCTTTAGGCAAAGGGTTAGGATGTGTTCTCATGCAACATGGGAAAGTCACAGCCTATGCCTCGCGACAACTCAAAGAATATGAGAGGAATTATCCTAATCATGATTTGGAGTTGGCATCAGTCGTTTTTACGTTGAAGATTTGGAGACACTACCTGTATGGGGAGAAAGTGGAGATCTATACGGATCATAAAAGCCTCAAATATTTCTTCACCCAAAAGGAACTCAACTTGCGGCAACGACGTTGGCTTGAGCTATTGAAAGATTACGATCATACCATCCAATATCATCCTGGAAAAGCGAACGTAGTAGCTGATGCATTGAGTAGAAGATCATACGCGGGTACGAGTGCAATGGTGTTAACACAAAGGCCCATTTTATATGATTTACAAAGAATGGAGATAGAGATGAAGGCTCCAAGTACCCACACGATGATATCAAATATACAAGTAGAACCGACTTTAATTGATAAAGTTAAAGCCGCTCAAGCTACGGACATAGAGCTGATGCGTATGAAGAAGAAAGTGCAAGAAGGTGCTATTCTAGAAGTAAGAATCGATGAAGAAGGAATACTTCGAGTCAACTCCAGACTTTGTGTTCCTAGCGATTTTCACATGAAGAATAGAATAATGATGGAGGCACACAACACACCGTTTGCAATCCATCCTGGGAGTACCAAAATGTATCACGATCTTTGACATACATTTTGGTGGAGCAATATGAAAAGAGAGATCGCAGAGTTTATCTCGAGATGTTTAACTTGTCAACGTGTAAAGGCGGAGCATCAAGTGCCAAAGGGTCCATTGCAACCACTTGAGATCCCGAAATGGAAGTGGGAACACATTACCATGGATTTCGTTACAAGTCTTCCCAAGGTTTCTCAAGGCATAGATGCGATTTGGGTCATTATTGATAGATTAACCAAGTCTGCCCATTTCTTGCCTATACGTGAGACTTATTCCCTTGAACGTCTTACTAGTATGTACGTGAATGAGATTGTGTGATTGCATGGCATGCCAGTATCCATAGTTTCGGATCGTGACCCAAGATTCACTTCACGATTTTGGGTTAGCTTGCAGAAAGCTATGGGCACGGATTTACGATTTAGTTCAGCATACCATCCTCAAACGGACGGGCAATCAGAGAGGACTATTCAAACCCTTGAAGATCTATTAAGACTATGTGTTCTAGATTTCAAAGGAAGTTGGGATAAGTACTTGCCACTGGTGGAATTCTCCTACAACAACAGTTATTAGGCAAGTATAGGTATGGCTCCATTTGAAGCCTTATATGGACGAAAGTGTCATTCTCCAGTATGCTGGGACGAGGTGGGTGAAGCAACATTATTGGGACCAGAATTGGTACGCATAACTACAGATAAGATCCAAATAATTTGACAACGTATACAAACGGCACAGGATCGACAAAAGAGTTATGCGGATCTTCATCGAAAAGATGTAGAATTCAATATTGGGGATCATGTATTGTTATGTGTTGCACCATGGAAAGGAGTTACAAGATTTGGAAAGAGAGGAAAGCTCAGTCCACGATTTGTCGGTCCATTTGAGATTCTTGACCGAATAGGAAATGTGGCCTATAGACTCGCATTACCTCCAAGTATGTCTCGTGTTCATAATATTTTTCACATATCTGTGCTTCGTAAATATGTGAAAGACCCGAACCACATAATTGAGTTAGAACCAGACAAGATAGTCGAAGATTTAACGTACGAGGAGGTACCTGTTAAGATATTGGATAGGAAAGAGCATGTTCTACGCACGAAGGTTATACCACAAGTTAAGGTTTTATGGAGAAACCATGCTATTGAAGAAATGACCTGGGAGTTAGAATCAGAAATGAAAGCGAGGTATCCTCACCTTTTAGAAACACCAGCTACGTACGTCAATTTCGAGGACGAAATTTCATAAGGAGGGGAGGTTGTAAGACCCCAACTTATTAATAAATAAAATTAAATTTTCTCTATTTATTATTTTGGAATAGAAAGGGTTGATTTGATTAATGTGGTTAGTTATGGGTAAAATGCGCAAAAATTTCAAATAAGCAAGTGGTTATAAAATATTCATTTTTGGTCGGTGAATATTCGTTTGGTCGTGGAATATTCTTGCTGTCGGAGAATATTCGTACGACGGCGCAGCCTTGTGTGGGCCCCATAACGGAAAACGATTGGATAAAGAAAATGACAAGTATAAGTTGTTTATAATTAACGGCGTAGTTGTTACCGTTAATACTGTTGGAATACCTGGTGGTTAAAATACAGTAGCACACTGTATTGCACCAATTATTGATTCTTACGACGGAAGGCACTACTCAATAATTGTTACAGTAGTTACTATTCAATATTTTATTTTATTGATTCAATAATTGCTGCATTGATATTTTATATTATTGTTGTTTCAATAATTGTCACTGCACAGTATTTTCCATTATCAGATCAATAATTCATATTATTTGAATAATATTATTAGATAACATTATTGGCAATGTCTAGAAAGTTCTGTCTAAGGAGAGGTTTGGTCATCTAATTGCGCGCCAGTAAGGAGAAATTCTTATTGGAAAGCCCCCTCTTTCCTGGGAACGGCCTGGTTGTCATAAATGTGATTGTGTAATATTATTTGTGAATAATTAATTATTGATTCATATGATAAGGAAATATTTCCTTTATATGGATATAAATGAGGGATATATTTTTGTGGTTAAAAATGAAGGAGTTAATGTTGAGGTTTTTATCAGTATTTTTGTCGGAATGGAGATATTAAAAATCAGAGTTTTTGAGATATTTTACGGGGGTTATAATTTTTAATCCGACCGTTGGATCGTTATAATTTTTGGATATGTTATACATATATAAGTTGAGTATATGTCCACAAATTTTGAACCGTTAAAAATGAACATATGATTTATTATCAATTTTACGAGATGACTGGTTCAGAAATTGTTGAATTTTCTGAGTTTATCATTTTGGTGAAAAATTCTAGAATTGGTAGGCCCCACTCTTGGTTGTTGAAGAAATGTGCTGAGATTTTTATTCAAATGTGGTGGGCTTGAATAGTAGCAGGTAAAGCCATCAGGTTGCAGGTTAAGTCTACTTCGGCGTGCTAACATTTTCCTATAAATAGAGGGCTATGTTAGAATTGAAAATCACACCAGAAACAAGTTTTTTCTCTTTCTCTCTCTAGATTATTAAGTGTATTTTGTGAGTATTTAGATACTTTAAGAGTTTCTATTCATCAGAGCAAGTTTCTTTCAGCCTTATACTGGTATTTCGACCAGAAGTACTGATATTTTGAGGTAATGGATATTATTTTCTTCTTAAATGATATTTTCTTCAATATCATTATGCCGAAATATTGATATGAACTTTTTATCAAATTTAGAACTTTTTGTGTCGGGGTTACTATTCACGTATACGTTACTATTCACGTATACGGCACTATTCACGAATACGGCACTATTCATCGAAAAATAAAATTTTTTTTTTTGTCCAAGATGTCTATTATGGTTACTATCTTTGATTGTATCCATGTTTTGATCTTTATTTTTGAATTCTGCTTCACAATTGATTATTATGAAGTATTATTGATCTTGGATAAACTGTTATACGAATCCCTACTATTTGTCCTTCTGTCTCACTGGATTCGTTCTCTTTAAGATATTTTTCATCATCCTCAGTCCTAAATGATGATATTACTGAATATCTTTGGCCTGTAGTGCAAAGATGTATGATTACTTGATGAATATCTTTGGCCTGTAGTGCAAAGATGAACAGGTGTTGAGATGAACATGACCGACTGGTGATACAAATGAATATCTTTGGCCTGTAGTGCAAAGATAAATATTTGGTTAAAGATGATTATTAATCGATGTTACAGGGATAAAATATTGATGATGGACTTTTAAATCTTAGAAGATAGTAGAATTCTTTCTCTACTTGACTCTTCTAATGGTTTGCTGTTTTCGCTGCAGTTGTTGATCTAAAACTTGTTGTCGATTATATTCTATCAGATTTTTCCCTGTTGAATACTAATGATAATTTGTTGTATATTATCTTAGTCATAATATTCTTTACTGGGCTAGTTGAGCTCACCCTTTTTCTTTTTGTTCCATTTTTCTTCTCAGGAGGTGAGAACATAGCAGGATCTAGTCGGGGTATGGAGTGATGGTTCTAGAAAGATGTTTTAGCAGTCCTCACTATTTCTGTAAAATAGTGTTTGAATAATTGTAATGAGGACTTATTTGAGTATGGATATTGTCTAGAAGACAATATTTGTATTTAAACTCACAGTAATTGTGTTGTCGTATTTTGCACGACAATTATTATAATGAAGTTGTATTTATTTCTGTACCATGTATTCGGCGACTCAGAATGGGTGATGTATACCTATTTTGGGGGCGTCACATTCGGGTTCATTTACTAACTTTCTAATTCTCGTTCCTCTTTTGCAAAATTTTTGCCATAACTTCGTTATAGCTCAGTTTAATCAGTTCTTCATGAACGTTTCTACCGTTCCTAACTAAGCAATACACATCTAACTTATACGCAATGGTTTTAAACGTGTCCATCAACAACAATTATTCTATGATGGTTTTAAATTTGTCCATCAACAACGTTCTTCGCGTGTTCTTCGTGTTCTTCGTTCGTTCTTCATTTTTAATCGATATTTTGGATTACGATTTCACTTTTATTTAGAAATTGATGTTATAGAACACCATTCCTTACTTATTTCACCTACTCATTCGTTTAATCAATTCGGATCGTTCAAATTCATTATTAATCTTATACTTCCTTCAGAAATTTTTAACATAAATTTCAAATTTCTTATTTCTTCTTTTCTCATAATTTCAACCATATGAAATCATCTCTGACATCATCTACTTCTTATCTTCATTAAGTTATGTTTTAAACATACAAAACTTAAAGAAAATTAATTCATAAGTTTGATTCATGATACCTTTCTTCTTTAATCTCCTTCCGTCGAACAAAGTTTGCACATGAGCTTCCTCTCTCTCTCAAATGTTAGACAATTTTCAAAATTCCAAACAAATGAAATAAGCTTCCTATTTATAGAAAATCAAGGTTAGGAGTATTTTAGTCATTTCGCCCCAACCTCCTTACTATTCACACCTCCTCATTCCACCTTCTTACTATTCACGAAGCTTCCCTTGGAAATTTCGTGGTTCCGTCTTTCGGGTTTCGTCCGACAGTTTTTAAAAATTGCGATTCTCGGAATCCAAATATTTCTGGATATTTCGTCTTTCCTTTACCGATTAACTTTTACGTATTCTTCGGATTTTCGAAAAACTAAAAAACACATTTTGGTGTCAAGTGTTTTTCTTCATGTTTTCCCCTAACGTAATTAAATGAGTAAAAAGTACATAGCAGTACTTTTCGTTATTTTTTTTGTCCGATTTCTATATGTTTTTCGAAAAAAACTTTTATCGGCTTATTTAACTTTTCATGAAATATTATCGTCAAATCTTTCGACGGAATGTTATTTCGACATACCGAACTCTCGGAAAGGCTTAGGTTATTCAAACCCTAAACCTTAGGGTTTCGTTGGGTGAATAGTGCCTATTTCGTCTTTTTCCCCAGAAATATTTTTGTTCCCAAAAATTTTTTATTTTCGTCTTAAAAATTCTTATTCGTTCAGCCTAGTTCGTAGCCAAAATCCTCCCAATTTATAATCATCCTAGGTTATAGAATGATTAATAAACACATAGCATATAATATCATTAATAAAAATTTATTTTATTAATAACTAATTCTTTAAACTTAAATTCTGGACAATCCGAATTTTCGGGTTGTCACAAAGCATGTGTAGTTTAGACCTATGGATCATATAACATGTGTTTAATGATCAAACATAAGAAAATTTGAATTAAACACTTAAAGTCTTGATTAAATGAGAATAGATGATGATCTATGTTAATGATAGAATATAAGATCAAACTTAGTTACTCACACATTAACATATGTGTTTTGCATGATTATTTATATAGGCGCAGGTCGAGTGTGCACTGACCTTCTACAGGAGCAACCATGTTCTGGTTTGAACAAGGAGCAGCGCGGCTGCGCCACCCTGCAGTAGGATCAGATTTCTATTATTGTTTTATGGTTTCATGCATGCGTATGTTATTACACTAATCTGTAATACATGTCTAGTATAGTAGTCATGTGTTAATAAGCATGTTATTGAAAGGATCCTATGATGAATAAGTGTTTATAACTTTAACGTCAAATTGTGATTTCAACTATAACATAGTGTGTTAGAAACTAATTTTCATATGATGGCATAAGTATAAGATTATGCGACTAGAAGACTAGCAATATATGTTAGCATTGATAAAATACACTTATGTATGATAGTAAGTTAAGATAGTAGGTGTACATGTTGAACTTATATAACTAATGTGATTATACATGAATAGGATATCATAGTGCATTGCATTGATATTAAGCTTTACTTTGGTAAACTACGCTTGAGGCAAGTATTCGAACCTTACTCTTTATTGAGTGATATTTGAACTTGTGCAATTATTGATCGTACAAGTAAATCTTTGAAGAAATAATTTTTTGTAATGAAATTTCAAACTTTGATTCGAACGATATATATATTGTGAAAGAAACTGTCTAAGCTATTGATTTAGCTAGACTATTGATATTTGATCGAAAGCTATCCAAACCAAATTAACTTGTTGCGGACTCTTATAACTGAGAATAACAACCCTTTTAGTAAGGGAATTATATATTGTCGGGAAACCGACGTACGTACTTGAGAAAGATTAAATGTAATGCATTGACATAGGGTACTTTAGGCTGATCACCTGGTGTACTCATTTTATAGAATTGTCAGTACTATCACTGTTAATTCTAGGAGAAGTTCATAATCCTTAGTGACTTCTCAATATTCATTACTTTGAAATCTTGAATTGATAAATCTTTGAATATTATTGATATTTCTGTCCATAACGACTATTGTGGATAATCATTGATACTTCTTGCTATCTTGAACTGTCTTTATTATTGTACCTTGAGAAATACAAAACTACTTTGAGTAGCATTATTGCTATATTACTTGTTAGGCAAATTTGTTGCTCATCCTTGCTTTCCCTGAAAATATTTCAGTTAAGGCAGAACGTGGTGAGCCCTCTGACAAGGACAAGGGTAAAGAGAAGGCTTTGGCGTAGTTATTCCATGATGCTAGAATGTATTATTATCTAGTTGTAGAAGAACTTATTTATAATAAGCTATGCTTGGTTTAAGTTGTATTGGATTATGTATTAGTTATGTCAAAACGATGTTTAATTACGTTTAAGGTATTGCAAGAGATGTTTAAGTTACGAACCCTTGGGACGAGAATAATTATATTATAACGGTATAATTTATTCTATTATTCCGCTGTGATGATTTTACTATGTTATTAGAGTTAGTACGTGACAACCAAATTTGAGACAAGTGTGGTCTGAATTTGGCGGCGTCACAGGTTGGTATCAGAGCTGTAGTTATAAACATTAGGAGTGAGAGTCCTTAGATTATAGCTTAGGAGAACTTAGAAGATAGAGAGGGATGAAACTCATGTAGAGTTTTCTAGAGAGGGACTTAGTTTGTTATGAAATATAATTTCATTATATACAATGAACTTATATTATTTAACATTCTAATGGAGTTGTTATTTGTTTGTCTTATGTTAGTGGTTGTAGGATAACTCACATGGGAGGACCTAGCCGAGTGGTAGGGGAGGAGCCGCGTGACATCCACGTGGTATATGAGGCACCATCGATAGTGGAGCCCATAACAGTAGTGGCCCCTATTGATGAGAATGACGACGAGGAGGAGATGGAGCCTTTACCTGAGGAGTCTGATCCAGAGGAGGAGTCTATGGAGGAGGAACATGAGCCTATGGAGGACTCCGACGAGGCTACTTTTAAGGATCGGATGTTGGAGGAGTATGAGGAATAGATTTTGGAGTTAGGATGTAGAGTTGAAGAGTTAGAGGCTGAGGCTAGGGGGAGGAAGTCTGTGTTCCAGAAACTGAGGGACGAGGACCATTAGAGGAAATTATTGATGCAGGAGATAGAAGTGGAGATTGCTCACCGTAAGGAGGCAGTGATCCAGATGGGCACTTTGTTTCACTGATCGGTGGCTAAAAATGTAGAGTTGGCAGGAAAGTTATAAGAAATGGAGCAGAGATTGTTGAGCGAGAGGACGAAGAAGGAGGCTATTCGTACTTAGTTAAAGATGGAGGTGATGGATAGGATTCACTTCGAGGAGAAGTAGGAGGAAGCCAATGATAGGGTGAATGATCTATAGGATGAGGTGCGGTGCAAGAGAAGGAAGATGAACATGATGGGCTATGCTCTACGCACGGCCATGGAGAGGTTGATCGATGGATTAAATCACTACCCTGATGAACAAGGACATATCCGACATACCATAAGCTGAGATATGGTGGTGCACATTACTTAGAAGGAATACTAGAGTGCTGTGGAGCGTGGGGTGTTAGATTGAGTCTAGAGAAAGAAGCTTAGTAGTTGTATTGTATTTATTTATGTGCTATTTAATCTGTTGTAGAAATCTCAGTCTTTTGTGTAAGATGTGAGATAATTCTAAACCCCAAACTTTTGAAATATTAGAGGGGTAGTATGATAGTGTTGTCCCCGTCTTTTGTGATAATAGGGGATACGTGTTATCATTTATAACAGTATGCTAGAGAGGATCATGTAGTCGTAACAATTTGTCATATGAATATAAATGATCTTATTTCAGAAACATGTTATAAAATTTTATTTATTTTAGAAATGTCTAAGTAATATAAATAGATAATAAAATGAAAATTTTATGATGCAGAAACATGCCGCCCAGACGTAGAATAACTGCACCGAAAGAGTCGGTTAATGATGAGAGAGGTCCAGTAGATCCGATACAGAGGCTTGTAGATTTTTAGGAGAAGCTCTTAGAGGAAAAATTGAACCGGTACCACCCATTCCCCACATAGTTCCAGTTACAATCTTTAAGGACTTTAGGAATGTAGGACCTCTGAAATTCGTAGGAACTACAGACCCTATCATGGCTTAAACATGGATCAATGAGATGGAGAAGGCATTCACCATTGCACGTGTGGGTGAAGACCAGAAGACAGCTTTTGCAACCTACATGATAAGAGGCGAAGCAAGCTACTGGTGGGAGGCGAATCAGCAGAGAGCGGGAGAAGGGATAGTCACTTGGGAGAGATTCAAGACTCTGTTCTACGAGAATTATTTCCCGAAGAGCATGAAAAACAATATGGAGGTAAAGTTCTTAGAACTTAAGAAAGGACATATGATGGTGGCGCAATACGCGGCTAAGTTCAACGAACTAGCCCAGTTTGCTAAACACCATGTGGTAGATGAAGAGAGGAAAGCTAGGCGATTTGAGCAAGGACTGAAGCCTTGGTTGTTTAACAAGGTGTCAGTTCTTCAGATCGATTCTTTTACGACATTGCTAGAAAAAGCCATTATTGCATAGGGAGGAAGTGAAGCATTAAGTTTGTATAACAAAGAGAAGAAGGGAAAGAGCACCGGTGGAGAGAACCGAGGAGGACGCAGCAGCGGAGGTAGTAATTTAGGAAAGAGGAAGTGGGAGAATAACAACAACAATAAGAATTTTAACAATTAAGTGGGGAAGTTTCGAGGGGAGTTTAAGAAGAAGGTAGAAGGATGTCCAAAGTGTGGGAGGTATCACCAGGGTGAGTGTTGGAAAGGGCGCAGTGTATATTACAGCTGTGGCCAAGACGGGCATATTTTGCCAAACTGCCCGAAGTCGAAGAAGATCAAAGGGTGTTTCGCTTGTGGTTCGGCGGACCATCTGATCAAAGACTGCCCAAAGAAAGGAAGTAGCAGAGGAAGCTGCCAACAAGTAGGGAGTGGCAAACTAATGATTGGCGGATCGACACCATCCAACCGTTGAACTGCCAGAATATTTAATATGACCGTTCAGGACGCCATAGCTGCGAAGGACGTTGTGTCAGGTATCATCCTGATCAATGATATAAATGCCTATGTATTATTTGATTTGGGTGCCACCTGTTCTTTTGTATTTGAGGAATTAGTAGTTGACTTAAAATACCTCGAGAACGATTAGGAAATCCCTTGAACACAGAAGTTGCGAACAAGGAAGTAATTTTTGCAGAGTATATTTACCGAAATTGTCGTGTAAATATTAGAGACCATGAACTAAGCATAGACTTGATCCCGATAAGATTGGGAGAGTTTGACGTAATATTAGGAATGGATTGGTTGTATAACCATGCTGCGATAATTGATTATCAAAATAAAAGTGTGAACCTTCAGACTCTGAATAAGTCTAAGGTGGTGTTTTATGGTAGCTCATCGCTTAAGCAATCATGTTATCTTACGATGATGCAGGCCAAGAAGTTGATAAGACAAGGATGTGTAGGTTACTTAACGTACATTGTTGACACTCGGAATAAGGGAGTAGAAATAAAGGATATATCCATAGTGAGAGAATTTCAAGATGTATTTCCAGACGATTTGTCTGGTCTCCCGCCAGACAAAGAAATTGAATTCGTAATAGACTTAGCACCGGGAACTGCACCGATTTCATATGGTGCCAGTAGAAATGAAGGAATTAATGATACAATTACAAGAGTTGCTGGATAAGGGTTACATACGACTGAGTGTGTCTCTTTGGGGAGCACCCGTGTTGTTTGTAAAGAAGAAGGTTGTATCGATGAGGCTCTATATCGATTATCGGGAATTGAATAGAGTGACGATTAAGAATAGATATCTGTTACCAAGGATTGACGACCTTTTCGATGAACTGAAAGGAGTCAAGTGTTTCTCGAAGATAGATTTGTGAACGGGTTATCACCAGTTGAAGGTGCGGGAAGAGGATGTATCAAAGACGGCATTTCGAACACGTTACAGACATTTTGAATTTTTGGTAATGTCATTCGGGTTGACGAATGCTCCGGCGGCATTTATGGACTTGATGAACCAAGTCTTCAAGCCATTTTTAAATAAATTCGTAGTAGTTTTCATCAACGATATTTTAATCTACTCAAAGACGGAGGAAGAACAAAACGAAAATCTGAAGATGGTTTTGGAGGCACTAAGAAAAGAGAAGTTGTATGCGAAATTTTCTAAGTGTGAATTTTGGATGGAGAAAGTTTAATTCTTAGGACACGTGGTGGATAAGGATGGAATTTCAGTAGACCCTGCGAAGGTAGAAGGAGTGAGTAGTTGGGAGAAACTGAAGACGCCAACTGAAGTAAGAAGTTTCTTAGGGTTACCTGGGTACTATCGAAGATTTATCCAGAATTTTTCTAAGATAGCAACCCCGTTAACCAATCTAACGAGGAAGACGGTGAAGTTCGTGTGGACGGACAAGTGTGAGGAAAGTTTTCAGGAGTTGAAGAAAAGATTGAGTGAGGAACCTATATTGTCACTACCAGATGATATGGGAGAATTTGTGTTGTATAGTGATGCATCGCATAGAGAACTAGACTATGTGCTAATGCAACATGGCAAAGTTATTGCGTATGCTTCACGATAATTGAAGGATTACGAAAAACGATACCCTACTCATGATTTAGAGTTAGCGGCAGTAGTTTTTGCGTTGAAAATTTGGAGACACTATTTGTACGGAGAAAGATGTGAGCTATACACGGACCACAAGAGTCTGAAATATATCTTCACACAGAAGGAGTTGAACATGCGTTATTGGAGGTGGTTAGAATTAATCAAGGATTATGACTGCGACATTCTTTATCACCCGGGGAAGGCGAACATAGTGGCTGACGCGCTAAGCATGAAAGGAAGGGAGAAGTTATGTCAATTGATAACTCAGGAGAAGTTAATAAGGGATATGGAGAAATTAGAGATAGAAGTAAAAGAACTAGAGAGGTATGAGGAAAAATTGTTTGCAGTAGAAGCTCGTCCAACCTTGTTGGACAGAATTAAGGAATCAAAAGAAAAGGATGAGGAGTGCGAGAGAATCAGAAAGAGGATCACAGAAAATGAAGAGGAAAAATTCAAGATAGATAGAAACGATATTTTGAGATTTGAAGGGAGAGTGTGGGTACCATCGGTAACAGAGTGGAGGAAAGAAGTTTTGCATGAGGCACACAACACAACATATTCAGTTCATCCATGAGGCATGAAGATGTACCGGGATTTGAGGAAACATTTTTGGTGGCCTAAAGTGAAACAGGAAATCGCAGAGTGCGTTAGTAGATGTCTTACTTATCAACGGGTCAAACCCGAGCACCAAAGGTCGAGTGGTCTACTCCAACCATTGGAAATACTGGAGTGGAAATGGGAGCATATTATGATGGATTTCGTGGTAGGACTTCCAGTCATGCAGAAAGGTTTTGACGCCATTTGGGTTATCGTAGATCGACTAACAAAGACGGCCCATTTTCTACCGATCAAGATCCGATATAGTTTGAACCAGTTAAAGAATTTGTACGTAAAGGAAATTGTTTCACGACATGGAGTACCGGTATTGATTGTCTCGAACCGAGATTCGCGCTTCACGTCAAAATTCTGTAATAGCTTACAAGAGAGGATGGGAACACAACTGAGGTTGAGTACTGCTTATCATCCGCAGATGGACAAAAAAAGTGAGCGAACGATACAAATGTTAGAAGACATGCTTACAACTTGTGTGATGGACTTCAAGGGAAGTTGGGATGGTCACCTACCCCTAGTAGAATTTGCATACAATAATAGTTATCATGCGAGTATAGGCATGCCACCGTACGAAGCTCTTTACGGAAGGAAGTGTAGAACACTGTTGTGTTGGGATGAAGTTGGAGAGCGAATGATATTAGGGTCGGAATTAGTTCAACAAACCGCAAATGTGGTGACATTGATAAGAGCTCGACAAGTAGTTGCACAAGATTGCCAAAAGAAGCACGCATATTTGCATCGTCAGGACCGCGACTTTGAAGTCAGAAGTCACGTTTTCTTAAAAGTATCTCACTGGAAAGGAAAAATACAATTCGACAAGAAAGGAAAATTGTGTCCGAGGTTCATAGGACCATTTGAGATACTAAAGCGAGTGGGCGAAGTGGCGTATAAAGTTACATTACCACCTGAGTTGGAGCACATCCATAACGTGTTTCACATTTCTGTATTGCGTCCGTACAAGCCTGACTACAAACACGTGATTTCTTACGAGCCAATCCAAGTAGAGAAGAATCTAGCATATGAAGACATTTATGTCCAAATATTAGATAGGAAAGAGCAAACAATAAGGAATAAGAGTATATCTCCAACAAAAGTGCTTTGGCGAAACCACGACGCCGAGGAGGCCACATGGGAATTAGAAGATAAGATGCGAAGGGATTATCCCCATTTATTTGTGTAACCTTGTACCAATTCCGGGGGGAGGATGTAATAACCGAGAATTTCATGAATAAATAATTATCTTGATATAATAAGAAAATAAATATTTACTTGAATATAAATATTGATGTGTAGTAAGACGAGTAGTTTAATTAAGTTAAATTGAATTTATAAGAATGTGGATTATGTTGAGAATTGTGAAAATGCCTTGTGTGGCATGAGAATGGAATTAATTTAATTAAGAAGTGAAGGATTAATTAATAGTATATTATTAATTAATTGTTATTGTGAGCAAAGTAAATTACATAATTAAAGTATGTATTATTTATTGTGTAAGATATGTATGGATATCTAGTTCCTACTTTAAAAAGAAAGTGTATTGTGACACTTTAGTTTAACTATATAATATATAAAAACTATATAGTAAAGTGTAAGAAATTATAAGTTGCATAAATAATTGCTTATGTGACAATAAGAATGAGTGAGAACATTAAAAGATGTACTATGTTAAATAATTATAAATCATTTCAATAAGTGAGTCCAATTTGAATAATAGAGTTATAAGGAGATATTAAATTATTAGTGACCAATTAAATTAAGTCCATATATGTTATAAATATTTATTTGACTGGACTAATATACATGGATTATATGATGTGAGTACATAAAGAATCCCTAACTTTCCATTGTGTAGTAGCATTAACACATTAAAATTTTATTTTGGGAATATAAGAGAACAAACTAAGCATTATAAACACAATTGCTGAGATTTAATACATGTGTCCCACATTAAGAGTCCCAAACAGTGATGCACAATAGCCTATCTTCTTCACTGTGTAAAACTCCAGCTTCATAGCGTTAGCAGTGATGATGGCTATGAAATGGGCAGTTGGTCAACTCCCTTCTAACCATTGTTCTCTTCCATTTTCCTGTGAATCAAACCATGGTGTAAGAACAATGTCTGGACAATGAGTTCTCTATATATAGCCCCCTCCTTCTAAATTCTTAGTTGCTTGAAATAAATTATCTGTTACGAGTAAACTGAGAGTATGAGTTGCTAAGCTTTGAGGGAGTGCAATTAGTGCATTGAGGAATTCATTTAAGCTTCAAAAAGGTATAAATTTTGTTCTTGTGTTCTTCATTTTGAGTTTGTCAAATTCTTATAGTTTCAAGAATTCTCTATTATTTGATATAGAATAGTATGCCATTGTGTTGTCTGAGTTTGTTTGCAACTCTAGGAGCTTTGTAGTTTATCTGGATACAGGTTTGTCATGGGTTGTGGTTAAGCTCTGCAAAAGCAGAGCCTTCATTTCTTTATTCTGTTCGAAGTGGAGCGGTCGCGCCACTTCTATAGTACATGACTGCACGGCCACGCCGGCTGCCAGCCATGTGCACTGCTTTTATGGTCATGTGTCATTCTGAGCATGCTATGTCAGTAAGAATATGCATATAAATAACCTTAACATGTGGACTAAGGTTGTTATGTATATAGTAAGCCATGATAAGTTTGTTTTAATTTGGATATTCAAAGAAGGCTTAAAGATTGGAAAACTAGAAATTATATACACAGAGTAATATACATTCTGACCTTGTGAACATGTGTAAATAACTTAGATATGTATGTAAAGAAGTCTAAGATGAGGCATATGTTTGCTTCATGTATGATAAGTTTTGATAGCTTGGCTTTAAAGGACCTTCTAAAGGAAAACTTGAAGTATTGAAAAACAAATCATAATGAACATTGTGCCTATAAGATCTGATCTTTCTAGCTCATATAAATGACTTGAGTAGGTACACAAATGAGTATGAAAGTATGATTTAGACAATGTGGACTTATCTTGCATGCTTAAATAAATTTACTAATGGAGGCTTAAAATTTCAAAAGAAAACAAAACTTGATAAACTATATACGCTTGGAGTTAAGATCCGTGAGCATGCTTGTGTAGTCTAATGTAGGAGTATGATGTATAGTGAATGAAGTGACTTTGCAATGCTTGGTGGCTTAACATGAGCTTTTCACAAGAAACCTTGAAAACTAGTGTTGTGAATAACTACATTACAAGTATTCTAGGATTTGGCATACATGACTAATCTGGTGCAAGCATATGTAGTTTAGACCTATGGATCATATATCATATGTTTAACGATCAAACATAAGAAAATTTGAATTGAACACTTAAAGTCTTGATTAAATGAGAATAGATGATGATCTATGTTAATGATAGAATATAAGGTCAAACTTAGTTACTCGCACACTAACATGTGTGTTTTGCATGATTATTTATACACGTGTAAGTCGAGTATGCACTAACCTTCTACAGGAGTAGCCATGTTCTGGTTTGAACAAGGAGCAGCGCGGCCGCGCCACTCCTTAGTTCAAATCCAGCGCGGCCGTGCCACCCTACAGTAGGATCAGATTTTTGTTGTTGTTCTGTGGTTTCATGCATGCCTATGTTGTTACTCTTATCTGTAATACATGTCCAGTATAGTAGTCATGTATTAATAAGCATGTTATTGAAAGGATCCTATGATGAATAAGTGTTTATAACTTTAAAGTAAAATTGTGATTTCTACTATGACATAGTGTATTAGAAACTAATTTTCATGTGATGACATAAGTATAAGATTATGCGACTAGAAGACTAGCAATATATGTTAGCATTAATAAAATATACTCGTGTATGATAGTAAATTAAGTTAGTAGGTGTACATGTTGAACTTATATAACTAATGTGATTATACATAAATAAGATATCATAGTGCATTGGATTGATATTAAGCTTTACTTTGGTAAACTACGCTTGAGGCAAGTATTCGAACCTTACTCTTTATTGAGCATTATTTGAACTTGTGCAATTCTTGATCGTACAAGTAAATCTTTGAAGGAATAATATTTCGTAATGAAATTTCAAACTTTGATTCAAACGATAATTGTTCATTTATATATTGTGAAAGAAACTATATAAGCCATTAATTCGGCTAGACTATTGATATTTGATTGAAAGCTATCCAAACCAAATTAACTTAGTGTGGACTCTTATAACTGAGAAGAACAACCCTCTTAGTAGGGGAATTATATATTGTCGGGAAATTGACGTGCGTACTTGAGAAAGATTAAATGTAATGCATTGACATAGGGTACTTTAGACTGATCACCTGGTGTACTCGTTTTATAGAATTGTCAGTACTACCACTGTTTATTCTAGGAGAAGTTCATAGTCCTTAGTGACTGCTCAGTATTCATTACTTTGAAATATTGAATTGATAAATCTTTGAATATTATTGATATTTCTGTCCATAATGACTATTATTGATCATCATTGATACTTCTTGCTATCTTGAACTATCTTTATTATTGTACATTGAGAAATACAAAACTACCTTATGTACCCTTATTGTTATATTACTTGCTGGGCAAATTTGTTTCTCATCCTTGCTTTTCCTAAAAATATTTCAGTTAAGGCAAAACGTGGTGAGCCCTCTGACAAGGACAAAGGTAAAGAGAAGGCTTTGGAGTAGTTATTCCATGATGTTAGAATATATTATTATCTGGTTATAGAAGAACTTATTTATAATAAGCTATGCTTGATTTAAGTTATATTGGATTATGTATTAGTTATGTCTAAATGGTGTTTAATTACGTTTAAGGTATTGTAGGAGATGTTTAAGTTACGAACCCTTGGGACGAGAATAATTATATTATAACGATGTAATTTATTCTACTATTCTGCTGTGATGATTTTAGTATGTTATTAGAGTTAGTACGTGACAACAAAATTTGAGACAAGTGTGATCTGAATTTGGGGGCGTCACGGTTTCACAATTAGGGTTAGGATTTGTAAATCTAGGGTTAGGGTATTCTAATTTTGATATTATGTTTCCTAACATAGATTTTTACACAATTACTAACAAGCACGACAAAACATTTTAACAGTGTAAGCACGACAAAGCAGCTTGTCAAAATTCATATACCAAATAGTTCATTTTCGGAAGAAAAAAATTAAGCAAGACGTGTAAAGCATGACGTATCAAGCACGTCCATTTTTGGACAAAAATTTATTTGACTTAATTGTATAATAGAGTATATAATAACACAAAACGCATTCAGAACAGAGATATTTTATTTAATAATACTGTATTTACATAACCGAGTCTTATTAGGGTTTTGGGGTTTCACATTTACTATGTAAACAGGCGCTGCAGCGCCAGTTTGCAAAAACAGTTTTCTAGTTCGTGAATTCTACATTTTTTCTCCAAAAACTCAATTCTATGCTAACAATTAAGCCCAAAAAATTTGTATAAAACACATATCAATCATATATATCAAATCTAAGCAATTAATAACAGCATAAAGGTTTGGCTCTGATACCATTGTTAGGTTTTGTGAAAATCATAGACGCAATCAAATTTCGAAATTAATGGAAGCATGACAAAATCAGATTTTAAAATTTTCATAAACTAAATACCCGGATCATTCTTTATGCATGTTATTAATTAGAACGACGAAAAAGAAGTTATAGAGCCATACCCTTGTAGATACGAGCTGAAAGTAATATGCATACAAGCCAATCATGTATGATGATAAAGCATATACTTTGTAATAAATCTTATTTATTTATTAATAAAAAAATTATTTATTAAAGTCATTTAAATATCTACATGGTGTTATTTTAATAATATGTGATAAACCCATAGTTTTAAGCAATGTTTTTAGAATCATGATGAGATCATGCTAATTAGATCTAAATTATTAGATATCTTAAAACTAAAATGTTTTCAATCAATGGATTACTAAAAAGGGGATTAGTTAATCCAGATAGATTGGTACATATGTTGCTTGCTCATTTAGCCCTAAAAATGCATTAAATGTGATATGTGTTTTTTTATTTTACTAACGTATACTAATCAAACTAAATTGCTTTGTTATAAATGTCAGGAGAAAGTGAAATGTATAAGGATATACATGTAGTAAGTGAGGAATCGGTGAACCAAATAGAGGTCTTACTGAACCCTATAGCAGTAGAGCCGGAAGTGGTGGTAATCGAGTCAGGAGACTCGGAAGACTTAAACCTCATGTCCATGTTCGATGGCATGTCGGAGGAGGAGGTAGAGGTGGCATCTTTTAACACCATATCACATGCAGAAGAGATGACTCTGGGGGAGTCACTGAAGGTATTGTTCATGGCCTTATTGGATAGAAATATCCAGCTGGGGAAGGAGGTCAAAGATTTGAAGGAAGAAGTCCAGGAAATCCTGGAAGATAAGAAGAGCATGGAGTCTATGTGGGAGGAGGAGCATGGTGAACGGATTTTAGCGAAGGACAAGGTCCACGAGTTGAAACTGAAAACCTTTGAGCTCAGGCAGGAGCTAAAGGTTAAGAAGCAAAAGATAGGGATGTTGTTCTATATTCATAGGAGTTCGCATGCGAATTTTCAGTAGCATGTAGCTGGGTATCAGATAGAGGTAGGGCAGACTCGGCATGCTATCAGCCGAAATATTATTGTCAGTCTGGCCAACAAAGATTTTGAGAATGCCATAAGGTAGATGTAACCTAGTAGTAGCTAGAGTAGAGTTAGATATGTATATATGTTGTATCTAGTAGTGATGTAAAACCCTCTTTTATATATAAAAGGGTAGTCTTTTGTAAATTCCAATTTTTGGAAAGCAATTGCGGGATACTAATGTAATCAGCTAAGGCTGTGTAATGGCGAATGCTATAGTATTATACTACAAAAAGTAAATCAATATAAGCCTTTTTATGGAATATATTGTGCAATGAGTTGAAGTTATTATTTAATAATGAATAATAACTAACTAGCAAGAAGAAAGTAATAATGACGTGTTGTTTATCTTAATAGCAAAATGCCGCCAAGAAGGAGACAAAGAAATCAAGATGCTAATGTAAATCAACCGGAGGGAGGTCCAGTTAATCCAATGCAAGAGTTTGTTAACCTTTTAACGTCTTTTTTTAATAGGAACGGGGCTAATATACCCGTAAATCCTACGGTAGTACGAGCTACTACTTTTAAGAATTTTAAGAGTGTCGGTCCGTCGAAGTTCAAAGGAAACCCCATAGAAGCCAAAATATGGGTGAAGGAAATGGAGAAGGCATTTATTATTGCAAATGTTGATGGAGGGCAAAAGGTTTCTTTTGCCACTTATATGATGAAGGGAGAGGCCAATTTCTGGTGGGAGGCGAACCAGACTAGGACCGGTATATAAAATCTTATGTGGACACGGTTTAAGGAGATTTTTTTCGAGAACTACTTTCCCACGAGTATGCAGGGGAGGATGGGGATGCGGTTTTTGGAGTTAAAATAGGGGAAATGACAGTTCCCCAATACGCTGTCAAATTCAATGAATTGGCGCAGTTTACTTCACATCAGGTGGACATAGAGGTGAGGAAGGCTAGGAGGTTTGAGTAGGGCTTGAAACCCTGGCTCTATAGCCAAATATATGTGTTCCAAAGTATTTTTTTGAGACCATACTAGAGAAGGTAATAATTGTCGAAGGTGGTATAGAGGCTTTAAGCCAATACCACAAGGAGAAAAAGAACAAGGGAAAGGTAGACGGGGAAGTAAAGCTCGAGGGAGCTAGTGGTAGTGGCGAAGGCCAGAAGAGTAAGGGATTTAACTTTGGGAATATCGGAGCGAAGCAAGGGGATCCTAAGAGAAGGATGGAGGCATGCAAGAACTGCGGGAAGACTCACTTAGGAGTCTATCTCAAGGGGAATGCCGTATGTTACAACTGTGGACAGGAGGGGCACATTTCGCCTAACTGTCCAAATTTAAAGAAAAACCATGGATGCTTCGTGTGTGGATCAACCGATCACATGGCGAATAACTTCCCGAAGAAGGGGACGGACGAGAAAAAGGGCGATAATAGCGGTAAGTTAGCTATTGGTGGTCCAGCACAGATGGGTAGGCCGATGGCCCGCACGTTTAACATGGCGGTCCAAGATGCTTTTACATCCGGGGATGTAGGTGCAGGTATTATCCTGATCAACGACATAAATGCTTACATGTTATTTGACTTGGGTGCTACTTGTTCTTTTATAGCATTTGATTTTACTAGATGTTTAGGATTACTTCCCAAAAGATTGTCTGTACCTTTGAATATCAAGGTAGAGAACGAAGAAATAATTCCTGTTGAAGATATTCATAGGAGTTATTGCGTAGATATACGAGGTTTCAAATTTTCAGTAGATTTGATACCGATAAAGTTGGGAGAATTTGATGTAATTCTCGGGATGGATTGGTTGTTTAACCATGGTGAAATAATAGATTGCCAAAAGAAATCTATAAACATTAGAACATTGAGTCAGCCTCATTTAGTGTTCTATGGTAATAAATCGTCGGGACGTTTGTGTTGTCTTACTATGACACAAACGAGGAAATTGTTGAGGAAGGGATGTGTAGGTTATTTGTGCCATATTGTTGATACCTAGAGAGTGAGAGCAATGATGGAATAAATACATGTAGTGAAAGAATTCATGGATGTATTCCCAAGTGAATTATCGGGTCTTCCACCAGATAGGGAGACCAAATTCGTGATAGACATTGTGCTAGGGGCGACACTAGTTTCCAAGGCATTGTACTGTATGGCGCCAGTGGAGATGAAGGAGTTGATGGTATAGTTAAAAAAATTGTTGGATAGGAAGTACATCAACTGAGTGTTTCGCCGTGGGGAGCACCGGTACTGTTTGTGAAAAAGAAGGACGGATTGTTACGACTTTGTATCAAATACCGAGAGTTGAACAAGTTAACGATAAAGAATAAATACCCATTGCCCAGGATCGATGATCATTTTGATCAGTTGAAAGGGGCAAAGTATTTTTTTAAAATAGATTTGCGAACGGGGTATCATCAGTTGAAGGTTAGGAAGGAAGATGTACCTAAGACGGCATTCAGGACTCGTTACGGCCATTACGAGTTTCTGGTGATGTCGTTTGGGTTAACGAATGTACCAGCTACATTTATGGATATGATGAACAGAGTGTTCAAACAATACTTGGACAAGTTTGTCGTGGTGTTTATAGATGATATTCTAGTCTATTCTAAGATGCTAGAAGATCATGATGAGCACTTAAGGATAGTGTTGGAAACACTAAGGAAGGAGAAGTTATATGAGAAATTCAAGAAGTGTGAATTTTATGCTAGAAAGGGTACAGTTTTTAAGACATGTTATCGACCGAGAAGGAATTTCAGTGGATCCAGTGAAGGTAGAAGTAGTGATGAGTTGGGAACAGCCAAAAATGCCGACTGAGGTACAGAGTTTCTTTCCTAGGGTTAGCGGGTTACTATCAGAGATTTATCCAAGATTTTTCGAAGATAGCTACTCCATTGACTAACCTGACAAGAAAGACGGTGAAGTACGTATGAATAGAGAAATATGAAGACAGTTTTCAAGAACTTAAGAAAAGGCTGAGTGAAGCACATGTATTATCTTTACCTGACGATACAAGAAATTTTGTAGTTTATAGCGATGCTTCGCATAGAGGACTGGGTTGCGTGCTCATGCAACATGGTAAGGTCATTACGTATGCATCACAACAGTTGAAGGATTATGAGAAAGTTTATCCTACTCATGATCTAGAACTGACTGCGGTAGTGTTTGCCTTGAAGATATGGAAGCATTACTTATATGGGGAGAAATGTGAGATATACACGGACCATAAGAGTCTAAAATATATCTTCACACAGAAAGAGTTGAATATGAGACAAAGGAGATGGATGGAGTTGATAAAGGATTACGACTGTGAAATCCTATATCACCCCAAAAAAGGTAATGTAGTGGCTGATGCCTTGAGTAGGAAGGGTCGGGAAACGTTATCTATTTTAACGGCTCAAAATGAGTTAATAACATAGATGGTTAGGATGGAGTTGGAGGTAAAATTATTGAATGAATTGGGACAAAGATTGTTTACAACTGAGATTCAATCTACCATTTTAAAGAGAGTCAAGGAAGTACAACTCAGAAGTGAGGAGTGTGGCCAGATGAAAAAGCGGCTAACCGTGGAAAAAGATTTAAATTACAGTCTTGATAATGAGGGATTATTAAGATTTGAAGGAAGAATTTGGGTTCCGAATGAGACAGAATTAAAGGAGCAAGTGTTATAAGAAGCTCATAGTTCGAGGTACTCGATTCATCTTGGTAGTACTAAGATGCATCAAGACATTCGACAGAGTTTTTGGTGGCTGAACGTGAAGAGAGAGATCAGAATACGTAAGTAGGTTCTTGACTTGTTAAAAAGTTAAAGCCGAACATCAGCGACCAAGCGACCAATTTGGGTTCCGAATGAGACAGAATTAAAGGAGCAAGTGTTATAAGAAGCTCATAGTTCGAGGTACTCGATTCATCTTGGTAGTACTAAGATGCATCAAGACATTCGACAGAGTTTTTGGTGGCTGAACGTGAAGAGAGAGATCAGAATACGTAAGTAGGTTCTTGACTTGTTAAAAAGTTAAAGCCGAACATCAGCGACCAAGTGGCTTATTACAGTCAATGGAGATTTCGGAGTGGAAGTGGAAACATATCACGATGGACTTTGTGGTGGTACTTCCAATTACTAAGAAGGGGTATGATGCGATTTGGGTGATAGTGGATCGGTTGATGAAATCCGCTCACTTTTTTCTAATAAGGGTTAAGTATAACTTAGACTAGTTAGCTAAACTTTATGTTAAGGAAGTCATTTCCAGACATGGAGTACCAGTTTCGATTGTGTCAGATCGTGATCCACGATTCACATCAAACTTTTGGAGGAGTCTGCAAGAACAGATGGGAACGCAACTAAAGTTGAGTACGGCTTATCATTCACAAACTGATGGGCAAAGCGGGAGACCAATTCAAATGCTAGAAGATATGCTGAGATATTGCGTCATGGATTTCAAAGGTAGTTGGGATGATCATCTACCGTTAGTAGAGTTTGCGTATAACAATAGTTATCATGCGAGCATAGGCATGCCGCCTTACGAAGCACTATATGGAAGGAAATGCAGAACACCATTATGTTGGGATGAAGTGGGAGAATGTCGAATGCTAGGACCAGAATTGGTGCAGCAGACAGCAGATGTAGTGAAGCCAATATGAATGCGTTTGTTAGCAACTCAAGACAGACAAAAAAATATATGGATTTATATCGAGTGAATAGAGAATTTGAAGTAGGCTCGTATGTATTTCTAAAGGTCTCTCCCTGGAAAGGAAAGATACGCTTTGGAAAGAAGGAAAAGTTAAGTCCAAGGTTTATAGGACCTTTTGAGATATTAAAAAGGGTAGGAGAGGTAGCCTACGTGGTAGCATTACCTCCAGACCTAGAAAGGATAATAATGTGTTCCATATATCTGTATTACGTCCTTATAAGTCAGATTATAAGTACGTGATAGAATATGAACCTATTCATATCGAGAAGGACTTGACGTATGAAGAAGTGCCTATTCAAATTATTCATAGAAAAGAGCAAGCTCTGAGGAACAAAGTTATACCTTCGGTAAAGGTGATATGGAAGAACCACGATGCCGAAGAAGCAACGTGGGAACTTGAAGAAACGATAAAGAAGAATTACCCTCAGTTATTTGTTTAATGTAAGACGAGATTCTGGGGACATAATCCTTATAAGGGGGGAAGGATGTAACAATCGAGAAATTTAGATTTATTGTAAAATAATTTTATTTAATTAAATAATAAATAAAATTATATTATATTTTATTGTAATGTGTTAGTAAGATGATGGTTGTTCTATAACCTAAGAATAGTAGAATGTCGTAGTATTTTGGCTACGTGAAGGAATTATAGTGTTTGAATTTCTAAGACGAAAATAAAAGCTTTCCGAGAAATTTTCCACAAAACACTCTTCACGGATTTTTGCTTGGGAATTATTTTTGAACTTCCGAGAAATACGTAATGATAGAATAATAAGGGAGGATGGATTATGCAATAATAATTCAAAGTACGGTAAATGTAGTTTTTCGTCTGCGTACTAAATTTGAGAACGATAAAGGAACGTAAGGATTGGAATAATGATGATCGTATAATAGTGAGTATTATATGAGTCAATGAATACGAGTACGATACAAAGTATCGTATTAGTATATGAAAGTTGGTATAATGTGTATGACGAAAGAATATATGAAATAGTATACATAAGGGTTACGAGGATTTTACGTTAAACACTTAAATCTTATTGCATTGGATTTGTAAGATTTGTGTAGGAATCTATGTATGCCCAATAGGAATTGTGTTAAAGCCCAATGAAATGAAATGCAAGCCCAACGTTAGGCCCAAATTTAATTAAACTAAAGCCCAAACTAAGAACCGAATCCGTGGATCAAATCGACGGGTCAACGGGCAAGAAAACCAATGGGGCAACCCATGTGGGCACTATAGGTGACTCATGGTTGACCAAGTGTGGTGGCCAAGCAAAAGATAAGATGAGTGGTTAGCAAGAATTGAATAGTAAAGAGGTGATTAAGGAGGTGGAGGGCCTAAGTTACTAAACTACCCTCACCTAGCAAATCTTATAAATATAGAGCTTTGGATTTCATTTGTTGCTTGTTTGAAATACACCAACACCTTATCATATACTATGAGAGAAAGTGAGAGTTAGACTTGCTATATTCAAGAGAAGAAAGAAGAAGAATCAAGTGAACTTTAAGGGTAAGAAACCTCCAGTCCTTTAATCTCCCTCTCTTCAATAGTTGCTTGATAGAGAAGTGTTGAATAATGGAGCATGTATGATAAGAAGTAATAAGAATGACTATTAATGGACTTAAACTTTAATAAGTTATATGTAAGGAAATCCTACTTTTTATAAGTATTGGATTAATGAGGAACTTGTAAGAAGTTGTCATATAAATGATTTGATGAAATATGTTTGGTTATGATGTGATAAGGGGTTTTATAACCACTTATTTGGATATTAACTGACTTGAATTTGTTGCTTAAACTCATTTTATTGTATAGATTTTTATGTATTTGTGCTCTGTTTTGTAGTTTCAGTACTGGTAACTCTTTTGGTGATATTGGAGCTAAGCTGTGCTCATGGCTATGATGAATAGATGATGGAAAGGAAAATGGAGCTGAGCATATTGCTAGAGGTTGGAATGAAGATTTGGAGTGAAATACTTGAGCAGAAGATTACAGCAGAACAAGGAAGGCCCAGCTGATGCACGACGCAGCTGCGCCCGGACACAGCGCAGCTGCGCAAGACATACTGCCCAGATCCTGCACAGCGCAGCTGCGCCCTATCCAAGGCTTATCACAGCACAGCTGCGCCATTCTTAATTGGGAAGTTGACTTTTAGTTCAGCTATCGAATTGGTTTATTACTTGGAGAAGGATATTACGACTTAGTCTCCTATTTAATTAGACTTATTATCATATATAAAAGGGATTGAACCCCTTGGGGGGGATGAAGGAACTACGATTTTCTTTCTCTCTTGAATTTCAATAATAGATTAGTGTAGATTAGTGTAGTTACTTTCTAGATTTGATGATATTGAAGACTTGAAGCATTTGGAAGGCATTAGAGATTTAATAGTGGATCAGGAATACAGATTTGCTTTCTAATTCTCTACTCTTGTTCTTTCTTTGATTCCAAATTGTATTGATGATGTTTATTCAATATGTGGATGGTAGACTTGATTCAGTTATGATTTAAACTCTGTTCTGAGATTGCAATGGATTCTATGGATTAGTTTATTCTGATATGTTTCGTTGTTAGCCTTATTGATTTCTATGGGATTGTCTAATTAGATTCATGCTTATTTGCTTAGTTGATTGGCCATCAATTACTGTGATAATCCATATGGACTCGAGAGACGAAGTATGTGTTTAGATCTGATCTTATTAGCTTATGATTGTATATTCTTCATTGTGATATGATGTATGATTTGTGCTTAGGATAGACATATACCGAAGCACCATTCGTAGTTAATTAAGGACTTGGGCTTAAACCCTAATTATTTATAAATCACATAGACATATAGTGGTTTAGGTAATGTGGGTGTTCATGTGAATTCTATCAACTGTGGATTATATGTGATATGGGTATGGTACATTGAGAGATGGCTATACTTTACTTTCGTGTTCTTGACTAACAATCCGATAAAATTAGTTTGGCTTAACAGGGAGTGTGTTGATTTAAATGAGTTAATAGATGAAATTGTGATCCCAGGTCTTCATTATCTAGTCTCACTCTATGAATAGTTAGGTTTATTTAATTTCATAGTTTACTTATAAAAGATCAAATCATTTGCTTAATTAAGATTGAAGCGGTTACGGGTTAGTGCTTGGTGAACTTTATTAGTTAATTCTCCGTGAAAACGATACTCTACTTTCACTTTATTACTTGTTGACCACGTATACTTGCATGTTGTGTGTAACTAGATTTTACTCAACAGGATGTTAGAATGATGGAATGAATCCATTTTGAACGGTGTAAAAATATCAAGTAACGAAGTTCTAGCGAAATTTACGGGATTAGACGATAATCGTCGAAATCGTTAAATTCTCGGAATGAAAGTCAAAAGTTAGCATTTAACTTGAAAACATTGGTTTTCGATGGAGATTAGTCTCAATTGGCATTCTAGAGTTATGGACTCAAAAATGACCAAATTCCGACTTAGAACGAAGAAACGAGCTTTGAACATTCACGAACGCTTAACGTTTTCGTAATAATGAACTAATTGGTTAATTTTGAGTTAAAAGATTCAAAAATAAAATATTTTCTAATGACATCGTAGAGCACATGATTTGTGAGCTAACGGCTTTTGAACAATCTAATTCGGACTTATAATGAATAAGTTGTGAGTCCGAGAAGTTTACAAGAAAAATCAAAACTGTCAACTGTTTGTGCCACAGGGCCGGCGCCGCGGCGCGGCCCAAGGATTAAAAAGTGGCGCCGCAGCGCCAGGCCGAGCCCATACCTACTAAAGATTGGTGCTGCAGCGCAACCATTTGTACAGAGAGTGGCACTGCAATGCCAAAGCCGAATCTCAGCCACTGCTGACTCACGCCGCTACGTGAAATAAAGAAGGAAAGATGGCGCCGCAGCGCCATCACTAGGGTAAAGCTAGAGAAGAAAGAACATGAATGAAAAGAAAATGGAAGTTAATTGATGGTGAATTATATACTTAATACACCTAAAGTAACATCGTTAATGATGGTAATAACCTTAATAATACAACTAAATGTTGACGAACGATACGTAAACGTAAGAAACAATGTAAGACGATTATCCGTAACAATGATAAATAATCTAAAACATTATTAGAATGAGAAGAAGGGTATGATATAGTAGTAAACATACTTGATTATAAATGACCTAATGTGGTATGTTATGTGATCGTGTATTATAGAATCCGTACAGAATCAATGGAAAAGTATAATTACGGTAGAAGACGCTAAAGGCAAGTATTCCGACCCTTGTTTAAATTCTTTGGACAAGCTTTGTAATTCATGTACCTTATGCATGAATTGTTGTATGATGAAGTCAAAGCCAATTCCTTCGGCTAGACTTAAGATGTTTTATGGATTTCTTATAATCTATCGAACTATTGTCAAATGTTGTCAAGTTTTGCCAAACTATTTTGGTATGGTTTTCAAAGGAAGACTGAGTATGCATAAACAAATTTTTTGTCATCAAACGACAGGCACGTGAGGTTGCCAAACCTTAAACGTACATACTTTTAAAGAAAGTAGTGTTGTACAACATTGGGTACTATAGGCTGATCACCTAGACGTGCTCATAAAGTATGTCGGGCTTACGAACTTGGTGTCAGGTTGTCCTTTTCAAGGAAAGAATGAAATGGTAAAGATCATGGACCAATATTAATGTTTAATGAATGTTGTTCATTGTGTAACATTTTAAAGAAAAGAGAAGTGCTATTTTGAATTATCGACAGTATTTTGTAACTATTGTTCAGTTATTAAATATATACGATTTATATGATTCAAGCTTATTGTTTAATTGAAATTGTCATACTTCCTGAGCTAGTTATGCTCATTCTTGCTTGACCCATATGAATGCAGCTAAGACCGAGCGGACTGAAGGTTCTGGTAAAGATAAAGAAAAGGCCAAGGCCAACTAATAGGTTGCCTTTGTAATAGAATATGATGAATGTTGTTATTGTTTGATATTATGACAAGCAAACATGTAATGGTTATAATGAACTTGGGAATGGTAATATTATTTTAGAATATATATATATAAGACATATTTATTCTTTTGAGGAATTTCAATTGAATGTATGTATGAACTGTAGCACCATATGTCGGGTTAGAAGATGCCCAAATTTGGGGGCGTCACAGGTTGGTATCAAAGCATTAGGTTATAAAACTTAAGGGATAAAAGAACCTTAAGTTATAACCTTAAGAAAAGTTAAAGAAGTAAAAGATGAAGTTAACCTTAAAAATGCATTAAATGTGATGTGTTTTTATTATTTTACTGACGTGTACTAATAAAACTAAATTGTTTTGTTGTAGATGTCAGGAGAAAATGAAATGTATAAGGATATACATGTAGTAAGTGAGGAATCGGTGAACCAAATAGAGGTCCTACCGAACCCTATAGCAGTAGAGCCGGAAGTGGTGGTAATCGAGTCAGGAGACTCGGAAGACTTAGACCTCATGTCCATGTTCGACGGCATGTCGGAGGAGGAGGTAGATGTGGCATCTTTTAACACCATAACACATGCAGAAGAGATGACTCCGGGGGAGTCACTAAAGGCATTGTTCATGGCCTTATTGGATAGAAATATCCAGCTGGGGAAGGAGGTTAGAGAGTTGAAGGAAGAAGTCCAGGAAATCCTGGAAGATAAGAAGAGCATGTAGTCTATGTGGGAAGAGGAGCATGATGAGCGAGTTTTAGTGAAGGACAAGGTCTACGAGCTGAAAATGGAAACCTTTGAGCTCAGGCAGGAGCTAAAGGTTAAGAAGCAGAAGATAGGGAGGATTCAACAGGAGTTATTTCTTCGTTCGCTACCTTAATATTCAAAGGTACAGGCAATCTTTCGGGAAGTAATCCTAAACGTCTAGCAAAATCACATGCTATGAAAGAACAAGTAACACCCGAGTCAAATAACACGTAAGCATGTATGTCGTTGATCGGGATAATACCTATAACTACATCCCCAGATGCAACTGCATCTTGGACCGTCAAGTTAAAGGTGCGAGCCATCGGCCTACCCGTCTGCGCTGGACCACCAATAGCTAACTTACCGCTATTATCGCCCTTATTGTCGTTCGTCCCCTTCTTCAGGAAGTTCATTACCATGTGATCGGTTAATCCACACATGAAGCATCCATGGTTTTTCTTCAGACTTAGACAATTAGGCAAAATGTGCCCCTCATGTCCACAGTTGTAACATACGGCCTTCCCCTTGAGATAGACTCCTAAGTGAGTCTTTCTGCAGTTCTTGCACGACTCCATCCTTCTCTTAGGATCCCCTTGCTTCACTCCGGAATTCCCAGAGTTAAATCCCATCCTCTTCTGGCCTTCACCACTACCACTGGCTCCCTCGAGCTTTACTCCCCCGTCTACCTTTCCTTTGTTCTTCTTCTCCTTGTGGTATTAGCTTAAAGCCTCGATACCACCTTCGACAATTATTGTCTTCTCTAGTATGGTCCCAAAAGAATTACTTTGGAACACGGATATTTAGCTATAGAGCCAGGGTTTCAAGCCCTGTTTAAACCTCCTAGCCTTCCTCACTTCTATGTCCTCCTGATGTGGAGCAAACCGTGCCAATTCATTGAATTTTATAACGTATTGGGGAACTGTCATTTCCCCCTGTTTTAACTCTAGAAACCGTATCCCCATCCTCCCCTGCATACTAGTGGAAAAGTAGTTCTCGAAGAAAATCTCCTTGAACCGCGTCCACGTAAGATTTTCTATATCGACCCTCGCCTGGTTCGCCTCCCACCAGAAATTGGTCTCTCCCTTCATCATATAAGTGGCAAAAGCAACCTTTTGCCCTTCATCGACATTTGCAATAACAAATGTCTTTGCTATTTCCTTCACCCACGTTTGGGCTTCTATGAGGTCCGTAGTTCCTTTGAACTCCAGTGGACCGACAGACACTCTTTAAACCCTTAAAAGTAGTAGCTCGTACTACTGTAGGATTTACGGGTATATTAGCTCCGTTCCTATTAAAAGCAGTCGTTAAAAGGTTAACGAACTCTTACATCAGATTAATCGGACCTCCCTCCGGTTGATTTTGTAAGAACCCGAATTTTCAGAAAATATTAAAATAAGAATTTAGTAAATAGAATTCTTAAAGCATGAGATGTGTTCAAACGATTATATATATATATATATATATATATATATATATATATATATATATATATGTGTGTGTGTGTGTGTGTGTGTGTGTGTGTGTGTGTGTGTGTGTTACGAGATATGTGGTATTGTGTTACATAGGGTAATATGAGTTATGTAATATGTAATGTTATGTGTAATGAATATATATTATTACTATATATTTATTATATATTGTAGAGAGGAATTAGTAAGAAGATGAATAAAATTTATCTATTGATGATTAAATAATTTATGTGAAATTAATTTATTATAGAAAGTTGGTGACATTAAAATATCTCTGATAATCATCAATTTCTTGAGTGTATGTATGAGTAAGTATCAAGTCTAAGACAGTACAATCATATCCTTTAATGGTGGATGTATAAAAGTTGGGCTAAACGATTCCTTCAGAGAGCGGAGGTATATACGAATTAGTAACCGATCTAACTCACTGTGAAAACAGTGTAAACGAGACGGAAACTAATTTATTGGTCGTTTGTGGAAAACCACTCGGTGTACTATATTGAATACCATTAAAGACTCGATGTGTGCTAGGTTTGGACTTGTGTATATTTACGTTGATGACGATAGAAGAAAACCAATATATATATATATATATATATATATATATATATATATATATATATATATATATACACACGTGAATATTGGTTAGAGATTTATGTATTAGATTAATAATTGAGATGTGGCTAAATGTAATGGTTGAAAAGTTGTCTTAGGACGATCGAATACTTATACGCATAGTGTATAACTTAAATAATTAATAGAGTAAATATTAATTATTCTAAGTGTAAAGGTTGTACATATTATATGTACGTAATTATTTAAGTAAGCTAAATAATTTAGCATTATGATAAAATGTGACATAAACTTTATATTAAATAAATAACAAAAAAATGTGGAATTGGGGGAAAAGCCAAACGTGGCCTAGACCCCTAATATTTTATTATAGAAATAATGAGCTTGAGTTATATGTAACTCCAGTAAATGGAATAAATGAGCCTTTTGTGGTCTGAGTATTAAAGTTAAACTAGACTGAAGGTTTAACTAAAATTATTAAAAGAGAATTAATAATGATCATTATGATATTTAAGGGTGATAGGAAATAATGGGTTGAAAGTACTCAACTAAATTATATTTAGCCCAGTTAAAATATTATTTGGACTAGCTCAATGTACATGGGATATAAGATTTATATTGGTGTATATTTAAAATATAAGTATACTTTCAATATGTGGGTAGGTACATATATGTGTGTTTATGTGCCCATAACTTAAATTAAGGTAGCAATATTAAATCATTATAATTGATTTAATAAGCCCAAAAGGAATTAACTTTAGAAGAATGAGACCCATTTTACTGATAAATTAGAGAGTAATAAGCCTTGTCCCAAAATTAGTGTCACACGTATTATAACTGCCGTGAGATAGGCCATTGGCCTATCCTATTCCTTCATTATTAAGAAGTAGAGCTGATGATGATGTAGGGAATGGAGGGAGATGGAGTTGGTCACCAAATCTTCTCAATCCATTGGCTTCTTCTTCCTCCCTTTGAATTAATTCAGTGTGCAAGAGTAATAACTGAGTATTAGATTAGCTATAAATAGAGCCTTCTTATTCTCCTTCATGTTTTGAAATGTCTGAGTTTTGCTAATTAGAAGTCAGTAGAATTGGAGAGTCAGTAGAATGGGAGGATTAAGGAGCTATAGTTAGCCAATTCCAAGCATTCAAGAGGTAATCTTGCTAACATATATGTTCTTGAATCCAAGTTCGTCAATTTCTAGAAAAGTATAATGAAATACTTGCTTTTAAGTCGAAACGTTTATGGCTAAGGATTGTTGCAATCTATTAATTGTTGCTAGATGTTGTTAATACAGTTAGAAAAGAAAACAATGAGAGTTAAACGAACCAATTTGGTTGAGAAACGAATTCGTAGTGAAAGAATTATCTAAACTTTTCAAAACATGAAAATTTAGTATGAATATGAGTTTTGAATTAATCTTTGGGTTAGTTAATGTGTTTGAAGTGTTATAATTACTCTGTAGATGGGTAGCTAAGAGTTTAACGAGTCCAACGAATCGAAAACCAACTAATTCGGACTTAAAACGAAGAAGTTATGAAGATTTGACGTAAAAACATTAAGGAAACTGTAATCTGGGCATGCCTCGTGCGGGCGCACCACCCGTGCATGCGGGCGCGCAGCTGGGGCTGGCCATTGTCATGGGCGCATGGTAATGGAGTGGAAAAGGGGCGCGGCTGCGCCCCATGTGTGATGACTGTGACTACTTTGACCTATTTTGGTAAAATAGCCATAACTTTTACATACGAACTCCGATTGAGGTGATTCAAGATGATCCAGAATGAGGACGAATAGAAATACAATTTTTAGTCTTTACGTTTTTTAATTTGATGTCGTTAGGAAGGCTCAAAATAGTCATCTTTGTGACTATTACGTATTCAAAGGCGATCAGAGGGCGTCGATCGAGCACATACGCAAGTATAGTGCTCCCGACAATAGAATATGTTATTCTAAATGATAAAACATGAATATGCATGATAATGGACATGTCATATGGCTAAGATTACTTTACTCAAAATGGAATGCTTTAGCATGACTTAGTATATATTTTAAAAAGAAACTTGATGATTTCAAAAACAAACCTTGACGAACTTTAAGTCATTTGAGTTCTGACTTTGTATTGAGCATATGGCGGAGTCATGTGAGCATAAAATGTGATCTTAAGTTACCTCGTATAAGATAACTTGCATAGCTTGGATAATATGTGTTTTCAAAGAGAAATTCAAGTTTAAAAACTAAAAATCATGAGCATGGTGTCGCCTACATTTCGACCTTGTAAGTATGTGTAGAAATATGGACAAATGAATATGACATATGATTCGAAGTTGCCTTGCATGATTAGGTTGGCATGACATAGATTTGAAGAAAAGAAAACTTAGACGATTTGAAACCAATATTCATGAGCATTGTGTTGTCTAAACTTCTAAACTTCTAGGATGACATACTAGTAATTTTTGGGTCTTTAAACATGATAGGATGTGTATGCCTTTGAACATGAATGATACGTGCACACAACTAGATAGACGTAATATGAACTATGCATGTCTTAAAGTAAGTTTTCAAGTGATAAACCATGCTAGTCATATGACTACTCACAAGCATGTCTAATATGAGTTATATGACTACCCTATATGTTTAAGAATCAAGCATGTTGGAGTTTGTGGTTTTATAACCTTAAATGGCCTTAATAAATAATGGAACCATGTCCGGCGTAAACGCACAGACAGGATATTCCGACAGAATAATAAATAATGGAACCAGGTCCAGTGTAAAACACACAGACAGGATGTTCCAACAAAATAATAACAAGACGGAACCAGGTCCGGTGTAAAACAAACAGACAGGATGTTCCAACAGAATAATAATAAAAACGGAACCAGGTCCGGTGTAAAACACACAGACAGGATGTTCCAACAGAATAATAATAAAAACGGAACTAGGTCCGGTGTAAAACACACAGACATGATGTTCCAACAGAATAATAGAAGAATGTCACCAAGTATAGGGTAGATCGCGTATACAGGTTATTCCAACAGAATAATAAGAAATGGAATAACAACAGTTCTCTTCATGAATAAGAAAGAATAACACCCCTTACCGTTTTAAAGAAGAGCTGAAATAAGGAAGTAGTTAAGGTGTAGAATACTCTTCTTCTCTCTCTCTATAGTTTCTCTCTATAGTTTCTCTCTCTAGAGTTCAGTGAATTCGTAAGAAATAAAAAAGGAATGAGCTGATATTTATAGAAAAATAGAATGCATAGTAACTAATCCATGATCGGTCCAGATTGATTACTTTAATCTGACGGTCCATATTTAAAGAAAAATCTTTTAAATAAAATATAATATATTCTATTTATAGAATAACTTTAATAAAGTATTTTGTTTTATATAAAAAGATGTTTCTGTTTTATTACGTTAATAATACGAATAAAACAAAACGTCATTATCGCTAAATAATTCATATTATTAACTGACAATAATTAAATCAAACTGAGTGACTTCTCACATAAGCATTAATAATCAATACCGTGTGCTACTATGCAATCACACGTATTACTGTACTTTTACTACCGAGTAGTTCAACAGTATCAATGGTAAAACTTCCGCCGTTATTTTTAATAAAATATTTTTGTCGTTTTCTCAATCCGACAATAATTTTGTTGTGGGGTCCACCAATGATTGTGCCGTTGTATGAATATTCCCCGACCAATCGAATATTATATAACAACTTGCGTACTTTGCAAAATTTATAAATATTACCCACAACTATAACATTATATCAAATTAACTCTATAATATTCAAAAATAATATTTATAGAAAATTCATCTTTATTTATAAAAGTTGGGGTCTTACAACCTCCTCTTCTTATGAAATTTTGCCCTCGAAATTAGGGTACGTACCTGGTATGTCGAAGAGGTAAGGATACCTTGATTTTATTTCAGATTCTAACTCCCAAGTCATTTCCTCAACATCGTGGTTTCTCCACAAAAATTTGACTTGAGGTATAACCTTGGAGCGTAGAATATATTCCTTCTTATCCAAGATTTGAACAGGAACTTCTTCATACGTCAAATCCTCCGCTATTTCGTCCGGTTCTAACTCAATAATGTGGTTCGGGTCTTCCACATATTTGCGTAACATGGATATGTGAAAAACGTTATGAACACGAGACATACTTGGCGGTAAAGCGAGTCTATAAGCCACAGTTCCTACTCGATCGAGGATTAAAAATGAACCGATGAATCGAGGATTGAGCTTTCCTCTCTTTTCAAATCTCATAACTCCTTTCTATGGAGCAACACATAAAAACACATGATCTCCTACATCAAATTCCACGTCCTTTCGATGAAGATCAGCATAACTCTTTTGTCGATCTTGTGAGGTTTTTATACATTGTCGGATCGTTTGAATCTTTTCTGTAGTCATACGTACCAACTCCGGTCCCAACAACGTTGCTTCACCCACCTCATCCCAGCATACTGGAGAATGACATTTTCTTCCATACAATGCTTCGAATGGAGCCATGCCAATACTTGCTTGATAACTGTTGTTGTAGGAAAACTCCACCAATGGTAAGAACTTGTCCCAACTTCCCTTGAAGTCAAAGACACAGAGTCTTAATAAATCTTCCAGAGTTTGAATAGTCCTCTCTGATTATCCGTCCGTCTGAGGATGATATGCCGAACTAAATCGTAAATCTGTGCCCATAGCTTTTTGTAAACTAACCCAAAATCGTGAAATGAATCTTGGGTCTCGATCAGAAACTATGGATACTGGCATACCATGCAGTCTTACATTCTCGTTTATGTACATACGAGCAAGACGTTCAAGTGTATAAGTTTCTCGTATCGGTAAGAAATGAGCAGACTTGGTCAATCTATCAACAATGACCCAAATCGCATCTATACCTTGAGAAACCTTAGGAAGACCGGTAACGAAATCCATGGTAATGTGCTCCCACTTCCATTCTCGAATTTCAAGTGGTTGCAATGGACCTTTTGGTACTTGATGCTCCTCTTTGACTCGTTGACAAGTTAGACACCTTGAGATAAACAACGCTATCTCTCTCTTCATATTGCTCCACCAAAATGTATAACGAAGATCATGATACATTTTGGTACTTCCAGGATGGATTGAAAACGGTGTGTTGTGCGCCTCCATCATGATTTTATACTTTAAATCAGGGTTGTTAGGAACACAAAGTCTGGAGTTGACTCAAAGTATTCCTTCTTCATCGATTCTTGCTTCCGGCATAGCACCTTCTTGCACTTTCTTCCTCATACGCATCAGCTCTAGGTCTGTAGCTTGAGCAGCTTTAACTTTATCGATTAAAGTTGGTTCTACTCGTATATTCGTCATCATCACATGGGTCCCTGGAGTCTTTAACTCTATCTCCATCCTTTGCAAGTCACACAAAATGGGCCTTTGTGTTGACAATATCGCACTCGTACTTGCATATGATCTTCTACTCAATGCGTCAGCTACCACGTTCGCTTTTCCAGGATGGTATTGAATGGTATGATCATAATCTTTTAACAGTTCAAGCCAACATCATTGTCGCATGTTGAGTTCCTTTTGAGTGAAGAAATATTTGAGGCTTTTATGATCCGTAAAGATCTCCACCTTCTCCCCATACAAGTAATGCCTCCAAATTTTAAGTGCAAAGACAACAGCTACCAACTCTAGATCATGAGTAGGATAATTCCTCTCATATTCCTTAAGTTGTCTTGATGCATAGGCTGTGACTTTTCCATGTTGCATAAGAACGCATCCCAACCCTTTGCTCGAAGCATCACTGTAGATGACAAATTCCTCCGAGCCAGATGGTATTGTTAGAACAGGTGCTGAAATGAGTCTCCTCTTGAGTTCTTGAAAACTCTTCTCACATTCTTCGCTCCAACCGAACTTTGTATCTTTCCGAGTCAGCTGAGTTAATGGAGTAGCGATTCGAGAAATCCTTCCACGAATCTCCGATAATAACCAGCTAAACCAAGAAAGCTACGTACTTCGGTCACTGATTTAGGTTGCTCCCAGCTTTGAATAGCTTCAATCTTTGCCGGGTTAACCGATATTCCACGACTTAATACTACGTGCCCAAGGAATGCTACCTCCTCCAACCAGAACTCGCATTTCTTCAACTTGGCATAAAGCTTGTATTCACGAAGCTTTTGGAGTACCAGCCTCAAGTGTTGCTCATGATCTTCACGGCTTTTGGAATAAATAAGGATGTCATCAATAAAGACGACACAAAGTGATCCAAATATTCCTTGAATACCCGGTTCATCATATCCATGAAGGCAGTAGGAGCATTAGTCAATCCAAAGGACATGACTAGGAATTCATAATGCCCGTACCGAGTTCTAAAAGCCATCTTTGGAATATCCTCAGTTCTAACCTTCAGCTGATGATATCCAGAACGAAGATCGATCTTTGAAAAGAATTGTGCTCCTTGCAACTAGTCAAACAGGTCATCAATACGTGGCAATGGGGACCTGTTTTTGATGGTGACATGATTCAACTCCTGATAATCAATACAAAGTCGCATACTTCCATCTTTCTTCTTCACGAATAGCACAGGAGCACCCCAAGGAGAAGTACTAGGACGAATAAAGCCAATGTCTAACAATTTCTGCAGTTGGATCTTTAACTCCTGAAGTTTAATAGGAGTCATTCGATATGGTGCTTTGGAAATGGGTTTTGTACCGGGTTCAAGGTCGATACAAAATTAAATTTCACGCTCTGGGGGTAGGCCAGGAAGTTCTTCAGGGAATGCGTCAAGGAATTTATTAACAATAGAAATATCATTCAAAACTGACATATTTTTGTTTAGATCCGTGACATGAGCTAAGAAAGCTTGACATCCGTTTTTCAATAAACGAATAGCTTTATGGCTTGAGATGACAGCGATTGATTTTAATGGTTTGGTTGCTTGCATTCGCATACTAGGTCGATTAGGAATATGAAAGCTAACAACCTTACGAAAACAATCAATTTTTGCATGATGAGTAGTTAACCAATCAATCCCTAGAATCACGTCAAATGCAAGTATTTTTAATGAAATAAGATCGACAGGTAATGTGTGGGTACCAACTTGCACCAAACAAGACTTATAAACTGTGGATGTAATGAAGGTTTCTCCCAATGGAGTTTCAACAGATAAATTAAAGTCTAATTTCTCCGGAGTCAAATTTAATCGATGAGCGCAAGTAGGAGAAATAAAAGAATGGGTAGAACCGGTATCAAATAAAGTATAGACTTCGTTAGAGTTTATGATAAGTTTACCCGTGATGACCTCATTCGGGTTCCTTGCTTGCTGGGAGGTCACAACAAACGCTCTCCCTTGTACTACCAGTTTTGACTTTTCTGGGACGGCCTTTGGTGTCTCCATCTTGGCTGAACTTGTTTTTGGTAAACGACCTTCTCTTCCACAATTATAACATGCTTTAGACGGCATCGCGCAGTTTGGACTGATGTGCCCCTCCCCTCCGCATTTGAAACATATGATAGGTGGTCGTTCTTCTTCCTTAACAACGGGTGCTGGTGTTGACGTCTTTCCATCATTGTTGAATCTCCTCTTCTTGAAATGACCATTCTTATTGTTTTGGCCCTGATTACCACCGAAGTGGTTACCATTTCTGGCCTGTTGATTCCCTCCACGCTTGTTGTCACCGCTTCGATGACTGCTCTCACTGGTATTATCATTTTGTCGACTGCTCTCTTTTGGTTGCGTTGACTCGTTATCGCGCTCCACTAACTGAGCCCTATCACAACATCTGAATACAAACACAGTTTACGAGAAATAAGATGTTGACGTATCTCAGGTTTCAAATCTCGTAAAAACATTCGCGTCATTCGCTCTTCATTTTCCACCAAGTGGGACGCAAACCGGGACAACTCAGCAAATTTAGCCTCATACTGCGACACGGTCATATTATTCTGCTCCAATTTGATGAACTCCACCTCCTTCATGTGACGAACACTTTCGGGAAAGTATTTGTCATTGAACAGCTCTTGAAACTTCTCCCAAGACATCTTCAGTGCGGCAGGTTGAGTGCGCTTAATCGATTCCCACCAGTAATCTGCCTCTCCTCGCAACATAAAGGCGGCAAAGGGAACCTTTTGCTCCTCGGAGCATCCCAAGACATCAAATATCTTGGTAATCTGCTTTATCCATGTTTCCGCTATAAGTGGTTTTGGCTCTCCCTTAAACTCTGGTGGTCCCAGCTCCTTGAACTGTTTAGCGGTGACCGTCCAAAAGTTTTCAGTGTTTCCACCTATATTTTGGACAGGAGCCGCTCTCGCCTGTTGTTGCATGAACTGCATAAAGTTTCTGAACATTCCATTATTCATCATCTGGTCAGTGTTGTTGTTTGCATGAGGATTGTCACCTTCCTGATGCACATTATCCTGATTATTGATATGTGGTGAATCAACAGTCGCCTGTGCTCCATTGCTATTCTCAACATTCTCAGATGTCATTTTCAGATACTGTCACAAAATAAAAGTTAATTGATATGTCATATATTATCCTTATATTATGACCGACCAATTAAATACCATGCAAATAAACTTAGGTAGGTCATACTAGCGAAGGAATTCCCCGTCTGTCCCCTCCTAGTTCTATTCTCACATCTTAGCCAGGGATCATATCCCTAAGCTATGATACCAACTGTGACGCCCCCAAAATTAGGTATACATCACCCATCTTGGGTCGTCAGATACATTGTATAGAATACAAATACAACTTACTAATACAACTGTCGGGTACAATATGACAAAATATAAACTGTGAGTTTGAATACAAATATTATCTTCTAGAGAGTATTCATACTCAAAAGGAGTCCTCATTACATTTATTAACACAGTATTACATAGAATAGTGAGGACTACTAACTAATACTATCATTCGGACCATCACTCCGTTCCCCGACTTGCCCCAGCTACGTTCTCATTTCCTGAAGAGAACAGTGAAAGAAAGGGTGAGCTCAACTAGCCCAGTAAGAAATATTATGACTAAGATAATGCAGAATAAATTATCATTAGCCTTCAACAATGTTAAACTGATAAAATATAATAGACATCAAGTTTAACTGCAGTGGAACAAGCAATCCATTAAAAGAGTCAAGTAGAAAATAAACTCTACTATCTTTTATAATTTAAAACGTTTTTCAACATTGTGATCGCTGGGACTCAGCTTAATAAAATAATTCACAACATCAAATCACCCCTGCACTACGGCCAAGGATATTCGTGTATTCATTAATGGTCATGATCATGCCAACAACTGTCCATCAATGCACTACGGGCCAATGATGACTTTTACCACATCATTTGTAACATTACGGTCATGATTATACCGAATAATCCCTGGTCATAATCATACCAAGTCCATCTATGCACTACAGGCCACAGATGACTTTCAATATTTTATAAACATGGGGATGATGACAATGATATAAGAATTCAATAAAACAAGTTCAAGAATTAATTTATCCAAGAATTAACAACGTCCAAATTGTCAACATGATACTGCTTTGTGGAGTAAAATTCAAGAATACTTAGAAGAATATTTTCATGAAAAGATACTGGATGAACCGCAATTATCAAGGATATTCCACTGATTTCATGGAGTATAGAAGTCAAAACTTAACCAACTGAGTATAATAAAGAATTGAATAACAAAAGAAATCACCCGGCATGCGATAGACCGCACAGACAGGTTATTCCAACAGAATAATAAATAATAAAACCAGGTCCGGCGTAAACGCACAGACAGGATATTCCGACAGAATAATAAATAATGGAACCAGGTCCGGTGTAAAACACGCAGATAGGATGTTCCAACAGAATAATAACAAGACGGAACCAGGTCCGGTGAAAAACACACAGACAGGATGTTCCAACAGAATAATAATAAAAACAGAACCAGGTCCGGTGTAAAACACACAGACAGGATGTTCCAACAGAATAATAATAAAAACGGAACCAGGTCCGGTGTAAAACACACAGACAGGATATTCCAACAGAATAATAGAAGAATGTCACCAAGTATAGGGTAGACCGCATATACAGGTTATTCCAACAGAATAATAAGAAATGGAATAACAACAGTTCTCTTCATGAATAAGAAAGAATAACACCCCTTACCGTTTTAAAGAAGAGCTGAAATAAGGAAGTAGTTAAGTAGTAGAATACTCTTCTTCTCTCTCTCTATAGTTTCTCTCTATAGTTTCTCTCTCTAGAGTTCAGTGAATTCGTAAGAAATAATAAAGGAATGAGCTACTATTTATAGAAAAATAGAATGCATAGTAACTAATCCATGAACAGTCCAGATTGATTACTTTAATCTGACGGTCCATATATAAAGAAAAATCGTTTAAATAAAATATAATATATTCTATTTATAGAATAACTTTAATAAAGTATTTTGTTTTATATAAAAAGATATTTCTGTTTTATTACGTTAATAATACGAATAAAACAAAACGTCATTATCGCTAAATAATTCATATTATTAACTGAAAATAATTGAATCAAACTGAGTGACTTCTCACATAAGCATTAATAATCAATACCGTGTGCTACTATGCAACCACACGTATTACTGTACTTTTACTACCGAGTAGTTCAACAGTATCAATGGTAAAACTTTCGCCGTTATTTTTAATAAAATATTTTTGTCGTTTTCTCAATCCGACAATAATTCTGTTGTGGGGTCCACCAATGATTGTGCCGTTGTACGAATATTCCCAGACCAATCGAATATTGTATAACAACTTGCGTACTTTGCAAAATTTATAAATATTACCCACAACTATAACATTATATCAAATTAACTCCATAATATTCAAAAATGATATTTATAGAAAATTCATCTTTATTTATAAAAGTTGGGGTCTTACATTTATACAGTAATTCGAATAGACTGAATCATAACATAATTTAATTCAAGGATATGTAATTGATTCAAGTTAACATATCAATAAAAGATTTATTTTCAAAGGAGATTGAAAAAGTTTAAATTATTCCGCATATTTATATAATATCGAATGTGATGTAAAACAGGAATAGTAAATGACCAAGTTGTGAAACTTATAAAAGTTTGGGGTCATTGTACAGATCCTGGTAATGAAAAGAATTTATATTCTAAATTGTAATAAGCAAAGTTATATTCATTAAGTTATGAATGAAAAATATAAATAGTTTGACGATAGTAGTATCGTGGCAGACCGAATCCGTGGTTCGAAGGGACTCGGATTTGGGGGCGTCACAGGTTGGTATCAAAGCTGTAGGTTATAAACTTAGGTAAGTGTACCTTAGGCTATAACTTGAGAGAGAGAACGATAAGGATTAAAATTTTTTAGTGAAGATTCAAAGAAGAATCTTGAAGTATCTAAAAGAATGATAATTCAGGAGTTTCCTGACTCTGGCAATAAAAATGTTAAGATGATGTCTAGATGACAAAGATAATGAGAATGAACTCGAGTGGAGTTTTGTTGATAATAGGGAAAGAACCCTAAGGTAATTGATGACCACGACGTGATCAGATAGAGCTGTGAAGTGATAAATAGTTTGTAACAACTAAGTATGTATAGCTTGATGCTATAAGAGATTATACTATGAAATGGTACGATGTGAACTCATGAGGAGTTGTATGTTATGAGATACGAAGAATTCGTATCGAGCAAAAAGCAAGTTAAGTGTAAGATAGAGTTAAGGGGGATTTCAGTTGAGGACTTATGTGGGAGCTGAGTTGTACAAACCTTTGTGTGGGCGGAGGCTTTGTGCTCACGCTCGGTTCCTCATAATGATAATCAATGGAATGTCAGTGTCGCGCTATCGATATGCTTATGGTGAGAAGGTGATTCTTTTCTCATATCCTATTTGATATATAGAGACTATTAAGATTAAGATAGAGAATATAAGGAAAAGTTGCGAGTTTTTAAAACTCATACTTATGGTAAGTTCGTGACTCATAATCATATGAAATATTTTTGAACCCCTCAGCTAATGGACACCTATGGTCTGACTAGGATTTAGTTCTTAAACTCATATGATTGTAGCAAGTTCCTGAACTTCCAAAGTGTGGTAAGTTTGATGAACTATATCGGGTATATATATGTTATGAATTAAGAGATTTTGGTATAGTAAAGATTGAAGTTGATGGAGAAGTGTGGATTTTCTAAATCTTCTAGCTCTGTTAGATTTTCAAAAATTTATTGACTTCATGCTAGTGTTTGCACTCTGTTTTCTTGAGAAAAATGTTGGGTCAAGTGACTGAACCAATGAGTTTTAAAAATAACGCCGTTATTCTTATGTCTATGCTAATTGTCTCGGCTAAGATAACAATAATTTGAGAATTTTCAAAATGTATTTCTAACCATTTACATCATTTGATATGGTGTAAAAATGGTAAACAATGGAGTCATTAATGCAGTCGAACCTAGTGTTTGTTGTGATCGAAAGATCGTCAGCCCACTATGGTATGATGTAATATGACAAAGTCACCTAATGGCGGAATCCTCAACGTACTACTAATCTGGTACGGTATCATGACGTCATAAAATAATTTTTTGATTTTCTTTCGAATTATGAAAAGTTGGCTAAATTATTTCGATTGATGTCCGAATTGTTGATAAAAATCTAAGCTATTTGATTCGGCTAGACGACTATTGAAAAGTGATTATAAAATTCAAGCGTTCTTGTGTATTTGTGTCGAACTAGATTTCTCTGGTGCGAATTCAGTCGTTGAAAAGCTGAGGTGAACAACCCTATAAGAGGACATATTTTTGGGGGCAATGGTTCCGACCGTAACGCATGTAGTCGTTACAAAACACTACGTTGTGGCCCAACGTAGTGGTACAATAGGCTGGCCACCTAGTGTACATGTGGAGGGTGTTTTCAGTCTTTGTGATAGATAAACACTCTAGTTTGTAGTGCGAAGGATTGTGATGAAGCACTGGTTCATGGTCTTGTGACCCCTCAGCATAAATTGGAATCCGAGTTATTCATACTACTTTTCGATTATTGAAAAATAGTGGAAGACTCTTATTCTTATGTATGATGAAGGTAGTGAGTAGAATGTTCCTTAGAAAAGAGAATGTGGTAGAATGTAGATGAGCAAGTTATAATAAAACTTCTGAAAAGAGAATGAATAAAATTATTCAAAAGAATATGTAATATTCAAAATAGCACCGAGTAAGAAGAGGTTTCGGTGATTCCGAGGACGAAATCCTTATAAGGGGGAGAGGAAATAAGAACCCAAATTTTTAGAAAATATTAAAATAAGAATTTAGCAAATAAAATTCTTAAAGCATGAGATGGGTTCGAACGAGTATATATATATATATATGTGTGTGTGTGTGTGTGTGTGTGTGTGTGTGTGTTACGAGATATGTGGTATTGTGTTACATAGGGTAATATGAGCTATGTAATATGTAATGTTGTGTGTAATGAATATATATTATTATTATATATTTATTATATATTGTAAAGAGGAATTAGTAAGAAGATGGATAAAATTTATCTATTGATGACTAAATAATTTATGTGAAATTATTTTATTATAGTAAGTTGGTGACATTAAAATATCTTTGATAATCACCAATTTCTTGAGTATATGTACGAGTAAGTATCAAGTCTAAGACAGTGTAATCATATCCTTTAATGGTGGATGTATAAAAGCTGGGCTAAACCATTCCTTCAGAAAGCAGAGGTATATATGAATTAGTAACCGATCTAACTCACTGTGAAAGCAGTGTAAACGAGACGGAAACTAATTTGTTGGTTGTTTGTGGGAAACCACTCAGTGTACTATATTGAATACCATTAAAGACTCGATGTGTACTAATTTTGGACTTGTGTATATGTACGTTGATGACGATAGAAGAAAACCAATATATATATATATATATAAGTGAATATTGGTTGGAGATTTATGTATTAGATTAATAATTGAGATGTGGCTAAATGTAATGGTTGAAAAGTTGTCTTAGGACGATCGAATAATTATACGAATAGTGTATAATTTAAATAATTAATAGAGTGAATATTAATTATTCTAAGTGTAAAGGTTGTACATATTATATGTATGTAATTATTTAACTAAGCTAAATAATTTAGCATTATGATAAAGTGTGACATAAACTTTATATTAAATAAATAATAAAATAATGTGGAATTAGGAAAAAAACCAAACGTGGCCTAGACCCTTAATATTTTAATATTGAAAGAATGAGCTTGACTTATATGTAACTCCAGTAATGGGATAAATGAGCCTTGTGTGGTCTGAGTATTAAAGTTAAACTAGACTGAAGGTTTAACTAAAATTATTAAAAGAGAATTAATGATGATCATTATGATATTTAAGGGTGATAGGAAATAATGGGTTGAAAGTATTCAACTAAATTATATTTAGCCCAATTAAAATATTATTTGGACTAGCCCAATGTACATGGGATATAAAATTTATATTGGTGTATATTTAAAATATAAGTATAATTCCTATATGTGGGTAGGTACATATATGTGTGTATATGTGCCCATAACTTAAATTAAGGTAGTAATATTAAATCATTATAATTGATTCAATAAGCCCAAAAGGAATTAACTTTAGTAGAATGATACCCATTTTACTGATAAATTAGAGAGTAATAAATCTTGTCCCAAAATTAGTGTCACGTGCATTAGAACTGCTCTGAGATAGGCCATTGGCCTATCCTCTTCCTTCATTATTAAGAAGTAGAGCTGATGATGAAGTAGGGAATGGAGGGAGATGGAGTTGGTCACCACATCTTCTTAATCCATTGGCTTCTTCTTCCTCCCTTTGAATTAATTCAGTGTGCAAGAGTAATAACTGAGTATTAGATTGGCTATAAATAGAGCCTTCTTATTCTCCTTCATGTTTTGAAATGTCTGAGTTTTGCTAATTGGAAGTCAGTAGAATTGGAGAGTCAGTAGAATGGAAGGATTGAGGAGATATAGTTAGCCAATTCCAAGCATTCAAGAGATAATCTTGCTAACATATATGTTCTTGAATCCAAGTTCTTTAATTTCTAGAAAAGTATAATGAAATACTTGCTTTTAATTCCAAAAGTTTATGGCTAAGGCTTGTTGAAATCTGTTAATTGTTGCTAGATGTTTTTAATACAGTTTGAAACGAAAACAACGAGAGTTAAACGAACCAATTTGGTTGAGAAACGAATTCGTTGTGAATGAATTCGCTAAACTTTTCAAAACATGAAAATTTAGTATGAATATGAGTTTTGGATTAATCTTTGGTTTAGTTAATGTGTTTGAAGTGTTATAATTACTTTGTAGATGTGTAGCTAAGAGTTTAACGAGTCCAACTAATCGAAAACCAACTAATTCGGACTTAAAACGAAGAAGTTATTAAGATTTGAAGTAAAAACATTAAGGAAACTGTAATCTAGGCAAGCCTCGCGCGGGCGCTCCGCCCGTGCACACGGGCGCGCCGCCCGTGCACACATGTGCGGAGCTGGGGTTAGGCATTGGCGCGGGCACACGGTAATGGAGAGGAAAAGGGTCGCGGGCGCGCCCCATGTGTGATGACTATGACTACTTTGACCTATTTTGGTAAAATGGCCATAACATTTTCATACGAACTCCGATTGGGGCGATTCAAGATGATCCAGAACGAGGACAAATAGAAGTACAACTTTTGTTCTTTAAGTTTTTCAATTTGAGATAGTTAGGAATGCTTAAAATAGTCATCTATGTGACTATTACGTATTCGGAGGCGATCAAAGGGCGTCGATCAAGCACATATGCAAGTATAGTGATCCCGACAATAGAATATATTATTCTAAGTGATAAAACATGAATATGCATGCTAATGTAAATTTCATATGGCTAAGATTACTTTACTTATAATGGAATGCTTTAGCATGACTTAGTATATATTTTAAAAAGAAACTTGAAGATTTCGAAAACAAACCTTGACGAACTTTAAGTCATTTGAGTTCTGACTTTGTAGTGAGCATATGGTGGAGTCATGTGAGCATAAAATGTGATCTTAAGTTACCTCGTATAAGATAACTTGCATAGCTTGGATAATATGTGTTTTCAAAGAGAAATTCAAGTTTAAAAACTAAAAATCATGAGCATGGTGTCGCCTACATTTCGACCTTGTAAGTATGTGTAGAAATATGGACAAATGAATATGACATATGATTCGAAGTTGCCTTGCATGATTAGGTTGGCATGACATGGATTTGAAGAAAAGAAAACTTAGACGATTTGAAACCAATATTCATGAGCATTGTGTTGTCTAAACTTCTAAACTTCTAGGATGACATACTAGTAATTTTTGGGTCTTTAAACATGATAGGATGTGTATGCCTTTGAACATGAATGATACGTGCACACAACTAGATAGACGTAATATGAACTATGCATGTCTTAAAGTAAGTTTTCAAGTGATAAACCATCCTAGTCATATGACTACTCACAAGCATTGGTAATAAGAGTTACATGACTACCCTATATGTTTAAGAATCAAGCATGTTGGACTTTGTGGTTTCATAACCTTAAATGGCCTTAATTTGTTGAGATGTCTAACTTAGAACCATATTATGCAAGACGGAACCTAGATTAAACTTGAAAGTTCCAAAAGGACCCTTAACATGTTAATATATGTTATATATATAAGGATCGGCAAGCTAGGCCAAACAAGTGTTTGCTCAGCCCTTGTTTAAAATGGGAGCCGCGCGGCCGCGCTTCTCCTTAGTACAAATCAGGCGCAGCCGCGCCATCCTGCAGTTGTGAATAAGTTCTGTTTTTAATCTAAAGTTCAAGGCATGCTTAAATGATTACTTTAATTTACAATATATGACCAACATGCTATTTAATATGTAGGAAGCATGCTAGATGATAGAGATGAATGATAATTAGGACATTCAATTGTTAAAGTCCAAAGGAATGTTTTCAAGATATAAAGCAACGATACGTTGTTTGAATTCGTGATCTGATTTGTGCTATAAAAATATAGGATAGGTGATGTGGTATGGAATTATAACTAAGTTAAACGTTTATGTGTACGTTTGAACTTACCTATATGAGTTTAAAGGTGTTGAACACTTAGTGAGTCAAGTGTGTGGTAGCTATATATGAATGTTGATGTCATATACAAGTGGTTAAGGTATACCTAGACATACCTAGCTATTCTAAGAGTATGATGAGAAAGTGAAATATAGGTTTTACAAACCTAGTTAGGAAACAATGTAACATTGTTCTTATATTAAAAGTGCATGAAATATGTTACTAATGGATATGAATCCATGATTATATAACTGTGTAGGGTTACACGAAGTGCAATTAGATATACGCAGTTAAGTTATAGTTCATAAACTACGAATCAGGCAATTCTTTCAGTTCCTATTTGTGATATGAATACGATAACTTTTAGTTGAGCTATATTATGCTATGCAAATATTGATATATATGAAATGCATATGATATATGTATAAAATGTGAAAGTTAATCTTTTATGATATGTTTGTGATATAAATCTCTATGCCTATTATGTGAGAAGTAACATGCGTAATAAATATTAATGGATTATAAATGCATGTGCTGCATATGCTATTATATGCTACGTGCTGCATGAAAACTGTTAGAATTGCTGGGCTGTCGAGCTCACCCTTGCAAATAACCACTTTTGCAGGTTAAGGACACACGGTAAAGGTTACGTGCTACTCGATTGATAAAGTTTAATTTCACATCAAAGGAGATTGATTTGTTTAATCAAATATATGCTATCGAACCATGTTTAGGTTATAGGAGATGTACATGATAGTGGTTTACAATGTGTAATACATGTTAAGTTATAATATGTGATACATAGAGAAATTCGAATTGAGATGTAAATATTTATACAGTAATTCGAATAGACTGAATCATAACATAATTTGATTCAAGGATATGTAATTGATTCAAGTTAAGATATCAATAAAAGATTTATTTACAAAGGAGATTGAAAATGTTTAAATTATTCCGCATATTTATATAATATCGAATGTGATGTAAAATAGGAATAGTAAATGACCAAGTTGTGAAACTTATAAAAGTTTGGGGTCATTGTGAAGATCCTGGTAATAGAAAGAATTTATATTCTAAATTGTAATAAGCAAAGTTATATTCAATAAGTTATGAATGAAAAATATAAATAGTTTGACAATAGTAGTATCGTGGCGGACCGAATCTGTGGTTCGAAGGGACTCGAATTTGGGCGCGTCACAGATTTATATTAGCATCTTGATTTCTTTCTCCTTCTTGGCGGTATTTTGCTGTTAAGATAAACAACACGTCATTATTACTTTCTTTTTGTTAGTTGGTTATTATTCATTATTAAACAATAACTTCAACTCATTGCACAATATATTCCATAAAAAAGCTTATATTGATTTACTTCTTGTAGTATAATACTACAGCATTCGCCATTACACAGCCTTAACTAATTACATTACTATCCCGCAATTGCATTCCAAAAATTGGGATTTACAAAAGACTACCCTTTGATATATAAAATGAGGGTTTTACGTCACTACTATATACTACATATGTACATATCTAACTCTACTCTAGCTACTACTAGGTTACATCTGCCTTATGGCAGTCTCAAAATCTGTGTTGGCCAGACTGGTAATAATATCTCGGCTAATAGTATGTCGAGTCTGCCCTACCTCTAATGGATACCCAGCTACCTGCTGCTGAAAATCCGCATGAGAACTCCTGTGAATATAGGACATCCTCCCTATCTTTTACTTCTTAATCTTTAGCTCCTGCCTGAGCTCAAAGGTTTCCAATTTCAGCTCGTGGACCTTGTCCTTCGCTAAAAATCATTCATCATGCTCCTCCTCCCACATAAACTCCATGCTCTTCTTATCTTCCAGGATTTCCTGGACCTCTTCCTTCAACTCTCTGACCTCCTTCCCCAGCTAGATATTTCTATCCAATAAGGCCATGAACAATGCCTTCAGTGACTCCCCTGGAGTAATCTCTTCTGCATGTGCTATGGTGTTAAAAGATGTCACCTCTACCTCCTCCTCCGACGTGCCATCGAACATGGACATGAGGTCTATGTCTTCCGAGTCTCCTAACTCGATTACCACCACTTCTGGCTCTGCTACTATAGGGTTCGGTAAGACCTCTATTTAGTTCACCGATTCCTCACTTACTACATGTATATCCCTATACATTTCATTTTCTCCTGACATCTACCACAAATTAATTTAGTTTGATTAGTATACGTCAGTAAAATAATAAAAACACATATCACATTTAATGCATTTTTAGGGTTAACTTCATCTTTTACTTCTTTAACTTTTCTTAAGGTTCTTTTCCCCCCTTAAGTTTTATAACCTAATGCTTTGATAACAACCTGTGATGCCCCCAAATCCGGGTATCTTCCAACCCAACATATGGTGCTACACGGTGTTACAGTTCACACATACATTCAATTAAAATTCCTCAAAAGAATGAATATGTCTTATATATATTCCAAAATAATATTACCGTTTCCAGGTTCATTATAACCATTACATGTTTGCTTGTCATAATATCAAATAATAACAACATTCATCATATTCTATTACAAAGGCAACCTATTGGTTGGCCTTGGCCTTTCCTTTATCTTTACCGGAACCTTCAGTCCACTCGGTCTTAGCTGCATTCATACGGTTCAAGCAAGAATGAGCATAACTAGCTCAACAAGTATGATAATTTCAATTAAACAATAGGCTTGAATCATATAAATCGTATATCTTTAATAACTGAATAATAGTTACGAAGTACTATCGATAATTCAAAATAGCACTTCTCTTTTCTTTAAAACGTTACACAATGAACAACATTCATTAAATGTTAATATTGGTCCAAGACCTTGAGCATTTCATTCTTTCCTTGAATAGAACAACCCAACACCAAGTCCGTAAGTCTGGCATATCTTACGAGCACGTCTAGGTGATCAGCCTATAGTACTCTATGTTGTGCAACACTACTTTCTTTAAACGTATGTACGTTTATGGTTTGGCAACCTCACGTGCCTGTCGTTTGACGACAAAACATTTATTTATGCATACTCAGTCTTCCTTTGAAAACCATACCAAAATAGTTTGGCAAAACTTGACAACATTTGACAATAGTTCGATAGATTATAAGAAATCCATAAAACATCTTAAGTCTAGTCGAATGAATTGGCTTCGACTTCATCATACAACAATTCATGCATAAGGTACATGAATTACAAAGCTTGCCTAAAGAATTTAGCAAGGGTCGGAATACTTGCCTTTAGCGTCTTCTACCATAATTATACGTTTCCTTTGATTCTCTAAGTATTCTACAATACAAGATCACATAACATACCACATTGGGTCATATATAATCAAGTATGTTTACTACTATATCTTACCCTTCTTCTCAATCTAATCATGCTTTAGATTGTTTATCATTGTTACGGTTAATCGTCTTACATTGTTTCTTACGTTTACGTATCGTTCGTCAACATTTAGTTGTATTATTAAGGTTATTATAATCATTAACGATGTTGCTTTAGGTGTATTAAGTATATAATTCACCATCAATTAACTTCCATTTTCTTTTCATTCATGTTCTTTATTCTCTAGCTTTACCCTAGTGTTGGCGCTGCGGTGCCATCTTTCTTTCTTTGTTTCACGCTGCGGCGCGAGTTAGCAGTGGCTGAGACCCGACCTTGGCTGTAACGACCCCAAAATTCATACAATTTAATTCTCGACTTCGATCGTTAACAATACATTCAACCTCTAATTTTACATCATTAAACGATAATACAACCATTGAAATTTGCAGAATAATTAAAATTTTCTATTACAAACTATTTTCGTTCCCAAAACTTTCAACCTTTACATCTAACTATCTCAGAATCATTTTAATACTACAAGAGTTTACATCGGAAAACGATATTACAATTCAACATTAATTTATTATTCGGAATCTTAAACATGGTTCACATAATAATAACTCAGCCAAAGTGTATAAATCTTCAAGTATCACATATGATTTAGGTCTTTCACGTAGCACATAACTTTACCTTGAATCTTTAACCTACAAAAGTGGTTATTAGCAAGGTTGAGCTCGACATCCCAGCAAAATCTAACAGCTTTCATGCAGCACATAGCACATAATAACATGCTCGATATACATCTCATTAACATTGGACTAAAATAACATACATGATGTATGTGACGCCCCCAAAATAGGTATACATCACCCATTCTGAGTCGCCAAATAGATGGTACAGAAACAAATACAAATGTCTTTACCTGCTACTATTCTCACCCACCACATTTGAATAAAAATTCCAGCACATTTCTCACCAACCAAAAGTGGGGTCCACTCAATTCTAGAATTTTCTACCAAAATCATTTATAAACCTAATTTCCGAATCATCCACCTCTTAAAATTCATAACAAATTATACGTTCATTTTTAACGGTTCAAAATTTGTGGACATATACTCAACTTATATATGTATAACATATCTAAAAATCACAATGATCCAATGGTCAGATTTAAAATTATAACTCACGCAATATATCTCAAGAACAGTGATTTAATTTTTAATACCTCCATTCCGACAAAAACATCTCAACATTAATTCCTTCACATAAAAAAAATATATCCATCAATTATATCAACATAAAATAAATATTTTCTTATCATATAAATTAATAATTAATTATTCACAAATAATATTACAGAATCACAATTATGACAACCAGACCGTTCCTAAGAAAGAGGGGGCTTTCCAATAAGAATTTCTCCTTACTGGCGCGCAATTAGATGACCAAACCTCTCCTTAGACAGAACTTTCTAGACATTGTCAATAATGCTATCTAATAATATTATTCAAATAATATGAATTATTAATCTGATAATGAAAAATACTATGCAGCAATAATTATTGAAACAACAATAATATAAAATATCAACGCAGTAATTATTAAATTAATAAAATAAAATATTGAACAGTAACTACTGTAACAACTATTGAGTAGTGTCTTCTTACGTAAGAATCAATAATTGGTGCAATACCGTGTGCTACTGTATTTTAACTACCGGGTATTCCAACAGTATTAACGGTAACAACTACGCCGTTATTTATAAACAACTTATGATTGTCGTTTTCTTCATCCAATTGCTTTCCATTATGGGGCCCACACAAGGCTGCGCCGTCGTACGAATATTCCCCGACAGAAAGAATATTTCACGACCAAACAAATATTTCCCGACAACAAATGAATATTTTATAACTACTTACTTATTTTACAAAATTTGCACATTTCACCCATAACCAAAGCATTATATCAAATTAACACCTTATTATTCACAATAATATTTAAAGAAAATTTGATTTTATTCATTAATAAGTTGGGGTCTTACAACCTCCCCTCCTTATGAAATTTCGTCCTCGAAATTGACGTACGTACCTGGTGTTTCGAAAAGGTGAGGATACCTTGCTTTTATTTCTGATTAAAACTCCCAGGACATTTCTTCAATAGCATGGTTTCTCCACAAAACCTTAACTTGTGGTATAACCTTCGTGCATAGAACATGCTCTTTCCTATCCAAGATCTTAACAGGTACCTCCTCGTACTTTAAATCTTCGGCTATCTCGTCTGGTTCTAACTCAATTATGTGATTCGGGTCTTTCACATATTTACGGAGCACAGATACGTGAAAAACATTATGAACACGAGACATGCTTGGAGGTAATGCGAGTCGATATGCCACATTTCCTATTCGGTCAAGAATTTCAAATGGACCAACAAATCGTGGATTGAGCTTTCCTCTCTTCCCAAATCTTGTAACTCCTTTCCATGGTGCAACACGTAACAATACATGATCCCCAATACTAAATTCTACATCCTTTCGATGAAGATCCGCATAACTCTTTTGTTGATCCAGTGTCGTTTGTATACGTTGTCGAATCGTTTGGATCTTCTCTGTAGTTATGCGTACCAATTCTGGTCCCAACAACGTTGTTTCACCCACCACGTCCCAGCATACTGGAGAACGACACTTTCGTCCATACAAGGCTTCAAATGGAGCCATACCTATACTTTCCTGATAACTATTGTTGTAGGAGAATTCCACCAGTGGCAAGTACTTATCCCAACTTTTTTTGAAATCTAGAACACAGAGTCTTAATAGATCTTCAAGGGTTTGAATAGTCCTCTCTGATTGCCCGTCCGTTTGAGGATGGTATGTTGTACTGAATTGTAAATCCGTGCCCATAGCTTTCTGTAAGCTAACCTAAAATCGTGAAGTGAATCTTGGGTCACGATCCGAAACTATGGATAATAGCATGCCATGCAATCTCACAATCTCATTTACGTACATACTAGCAAGACGTTCAAGGGAATAAGTCTCACGTATAGGTAAGAAATGAGCAGACTTGGTTAATCTATCAACAATGACCCAAATCGCATATATGCCTTAAGAAACCTTGGGAAGACCCGTAACAAAATCTATAGTAATGTGTTCCCACTTCTATTTCAGAATCTCAAGTGGTTGTAATGGACCCTTTGGTACTTGATGCTCCGCTTTTACACGTTGACAAGTTAAACACCTCGAGATAAACTCTGTGATCTGTCTTTTCATATTGCTCCACCAAAATATATATCGAAGATCGTGATACATTTTGGTACTCCAAAGATGGATTGCAAACGGTGTGTTATGTGCCTCCATCATGATTCTATACTTCAAGTCAGAATCGTTAGGAACACAAAGTCTAGAGTTGACTCGAAATATTCCTTCTTCATCGATTCTTACTTTTGGAATAGCACCTTCTTGCACTTTCTTCTTCATACGCATCAGCTCCATGTCCGTAGCTTGAGCAGCTTTAACTTTATCGATTAAAGTCGGTTCTACTCGTATATTTGATATCATCATGTGGGTACTTGGAGCCTTCATCTCTATCTCTATCCTTTACAAATCATACAAAATGGGCCTTTATGTTGACAACATTGCATTCGTACCCACATATGATCTTCTTCTCAATGTGTCAGCTACTACGTTCGCTTTTCCAGGATGATATTGGATGGTATAATCATAATCTTTCAACAGCTCAAGCCAATGTCGTTGCCGCATGTTGAGTTCCTTTTGGGTGAAGAAATATTTGAGGCTTTTATGATCCGTATAGATCTCCACTTTCTCCCCATACAGGTAGTGTCTCCAAATCTTCAATGTGAAAACGACTGCTGCCAACTCCAAATCATGAGTAGGATAATTCTTTTCATATTCTTTGAGTTATCGCGAGGCATAGGCTATGACTTTTCCATGTTGCATGAAAACACATCCTAACCCTTTGCCTGAAGCATCGCTGTAGATAACAAATCCATTCGAACCAGATGGTATCATCAGAACAGGTGCCGAAATGAGTCTCCTCTTGAGTTCTTGAAAACTCTTCTTACAATTCTCGCTCCAACCGAATTTTGTATCCTTTCGAGTCAGCTGAGTTAACGGAGCAGCGATTCTAGAAAATCCTTCTATGAATCTCTGATAATAACCAGATAAGCCCAGAAAGCTACGTACTTCGGTTGCTCCCAACTTTGTATGGCTTCAATCTTCGCCGGGTCGACAGATACTCTATGTTTTGACACCACGTGCCCAAGGAATGCTACTTCCTCAAGCTAGAACTCGCATTTCTTCAATTTGGCATATAGCTTGTTTTCATGAAGCCTTTGCAGTACCAGCTTCAAATGGCGCTCATGATCTTCACGGCTTTTGGAATAGATGAGGATGTCATCAATAAAGACAACAACGAACTGATCTAAATATTCTTTGAACACACTGTTCATCATATCCATGAAAGCAGCAGGAGCATTAGTCAATCCAAAAGACATGACTAAGAATTTATAATGCCCATATCGAGTTCTGAAAGCAGTCTTTGGAATATCCTCAGTTTTAATCTTCAGCTGATGATATCCAAAATGAAGATCAATCTTTGAAAAAAATTGTGCTCCTTGCAACTAGTCGAACAGGTCATCAATACGAGGTAGCGGATACCTATTCTTGATGGTGACATGGTTCAATTCTCGATAATCAAAACAAAGTCGCATACTCCCGTCTTTCTTCTTTACGAATAAAACAGGAGCACCCCAAGGAGACGTACTAGGACGAATGAAACCGATGTCTAACAATTCCTGTAATTGGACTTTTAACTCCTGAAGTTCAATAGGAGCCATTCGATATGGGGTTTTAGAAATGGGCTTTGTACCGGGTTCAAGGTCAATAAAGAATTCAACATCACGTTCTGGGGGTAGACCAGGAAGTTCTTCAGGAAATACGTTAGGAAATTCACTAACAACATAAATATTATTCAAATCTGACGTGTTTTTGTTTAAGTCTGTGACATGGGCTAAGAAAGCTTGACATCCATTTTTTAATAAACGAATAGCTTTATGGCTTGATATGACAGTGATTGATTTTAGTGGTTTGGTTATTCGAATTCGCATAATAGGTTGGTTAGGAATATGAAAACTAACAACCTTACGAAAACAATCAATTTTAGCATGATGAGTGGTTAACCAATCAATCACTAAAATCACATCAAATGCAAGAATTTTCAACGAAATAAGATCAGCAGGTAATGTGATGGTACCAACTTGAATCAAGCAAGATTTATAAATAGTAGATGTAACAAAAGTTTCTCCTAACGGAGTTTCAACAGATAAGTCAAAGTCTAATTTCTCTGGAGTTAAGTTTAAACATTGAGCACAAGTAGGAGAGATAAAAGAATGGGTAGAATCGGTATCTAATAAGGTATAAACTTCACAAGAGTTTATGATTAGCTTACCCGTGATCACCTCGTTCGGGTTTCTCGCGTTTTAGCCAGTCACGACAAACGCTCTTCCAGGAACCGCTGATTTCGACTTATCCGGGATAGCTTTTGGAGTCACCATCCCCGCTGAACTTGGTTTTGCTATAGAACACTCTCGAGCTATATGACCCTTCTTTCCACAGTTATAACATACCTTGGATTGTTGTGGGCAGTTTGGGTTGATATGTCCCTCTTTCCCGCATTTGTAACAAACGATCGGTGCTCGTTCTCCTCCCCTAAAAACAGTTGATATTTGTGCTGATGTTTTCACGTTATCATTATTGTACCTTCTCTTCTTGAAATCTCCTCCCGACTCGCTCCTTCTATTATCACGGTCACGATTTCCACCAGAGTGGTTACCTGTTTTGTCCGAATGTTTTCCTCCCTGCTAGTTTTCATTGGTCCGATGACCGCTGCCATCAGTATTACCTTGGTTGTGTTCCCTCGGTTGAATATACTCATTATCTCGCTCTAATAATTGAGCCCTGTTTACAACATCTGAATATAAAAAAAATTATGAGAGATAAGATATTGCCGAATCTCGGGTTTTAAACCTCTCAGAAACATCTTTGTCATTCGTTCCTCATTCTCGACCAAATGAGGTGCAAACCTGGATAACTCTGTAAACTTCGCCTCGTACTGGGACATCGTCATGTTATTTTGTTTCAGTCTAATAAACTCTACCTCCTTCATATGACGAATACTTTCAGGAAAGTACTTGTCATTAAATAGTTTTTGAAATGTTTCCCAAGACATGTTGAGTGCGTCAGGCTGGGTACGCTTCACAGACTCCCACCAGTAGTCTGCCTCACCGCTGAACATAAAGGTGGCGAATGGAACCTTCTATTCCTCCGTGCATCCCAATACATCGAATATCTTGGTAATTTGCTTAACCCACGTTTCCGCCTTGATCGGATCCGGCTTTCCCTGAAAGTCTGGTGGTCCCAACTCTTTGAACTGCTTAGCCTTGACAAATCGCGCGTTGTTATCATTTCCACCCGTATTCTGCACACGAGTCTCCCTCGTCTGATTTTGCATGAACTGTAAAAAGCTCCTAAACATTCCATCATTCATCGTTTTCTCGGTAACGTTGTTTATAGGAGGAATATTGCCTTCCTGTTACACGTTCTCCTGGTTTGTGACTAAAGGTTGTTCCACAGTCTCATATACTCCATTGTTAACGTTCTCGGCTGCCATTCTCAAATACTTCCATAAAACAAGGGTTAATTAAACAAATTAACATATCACATAATATCCCTATATTATGACCAACCAATAAATAAGCTTAGGTAGGACACACTAGCGAAGGATTTACTCGTCTCTCCCCTCCTAGTTCTATTTCCCGATCTCTGCCAGAGACCATATCCCTAAGCTCTGATACCAACTGTGACACCCCCAAAATAGGTATACATCACCCATTCTGAGTCGCCAAATACATGGTACAGAAACAAATACAACTTCATTAAAACACTTGTCGCGCAAAATATGACAACACAATACAATGAGTTTAAATACAAATATTATCTTCTAAATAATATCCACACTCAAATAAGTCCTCATTATAATTATTGAGACAATATTTAATAAAATAGTGAGGACTGCTAACACCACTGACTAGAAACATCACTCCACATCCCGACTACTTCCCGCTATATTCTCGCCTCCTGAGAAAAATGGAACAAAAAGGAAAAGGGTGCGCTCAACTAGCCCAATAAAGAATATTATGACTAAGATAATATACAACAACTTATCATTAGTCTTCAACAGGGAAAAATCTGATAAAATATAATAGACAACAAGTTTTAGATCAACAACTGCAGCGAAAACAGCAAACCATTAGAAGAGTCAAGGAGAGAATGAGTTCTACTATCTTCTAAGATTTAAAAGTCCATCATCAATATTTTATCCCTGTAACAACAATCAATAACCATCTTTAATCAAATATTCATCTTTGCACTACAGGACAAAGATATTCATTTGTATCACCAGTCAGTCATGTTCATCTCAACACCTGTTCATCTTTGCACTACGGGCCAAAGATATTCATCAGTTAATCATTCATCTTTACACTACAGGCCAAAAATATTCATTAATATCATCATTTAGGACTGAGGATGATGAAAAATATTTTAAAAAAAAGGAATCCAGTGAGACAGAAGGACAAATATTAGGGATTCGTATTACAGTTTATCCAAGTGCAATAATACTCCATAACAACCAATTGTGAAGTAGAATTCAAAAATAAATATCAAAACATGGATACAATCAAAGATAGTAACCATAATAGACATCTTGGACAAAAAGGAAAAATTTTATTTTTCGGTGAATAGTGTCGTATTCGTGAATAACATCATTTACATCATAACATAACATATTATCATATTAACATATTTACATCATTTACATCATAACATATTATATCAATTATACTAAATGATGTAAATATGTAAATATGATAATATGTTATGTTATGATGTAAATATGTTATGATTTTAGTATTTTAATGATGTCATTTGAATTTTTGTTATTTTGATTAATTAACAAAACAATTTGAATTATAGTATTTTAGTATTTTAGTATTTTTTTTAATTTTAGTATTTTTTTAATTTGATTTTTTTAGTAATTTAGTATTTTTTTTAATTAGTATTTTTAGTATTTGATGTAAATATGTAATTAGTATTTTAGTGTCGAGTAAGTGACTTTTAGTATTTTGATATGTTATACAACTATGGTAAAATTTTAGTGTTTTGATATGTTATACAACTATGGTAA
>CM029014.1:65728262-65818262 GCA_016801055.1 Panax notoginseng | reverse complement strand
TCGTACTCGTATTCATTAACTCGTATAATACTCGCTATTATACGATCATCATTATTCCAATCCTTACGTTCCTTTGTCATTCTCAAATTTAGTACGCAGGCGAAAAACTGCGTTTGCCATACTTGAATCATTATTGCATAATCCATCCTCCCTTATTATTCTATCATTACGTATTTCTTGGAAGTTCAAAAATAATTCCCAAGCAGAAATTCGTGAATAGTATTTTTCAGAAAATTTCTCGAAAAACTTTTATTTTCGTCTTGAAAATTCAAACACTATAATTCCTTCACGTAGCCAAAATACTACAACATTCCGCTATGCTTAGGTTATAGAACAACCATCATCTTACTAACACATTATAACAACATATAATATAATTTTATTCATTATTTAATTAAATAAAATTATTTTTCAATAAATCTGAATTTCTCGGTCGTTACACCTTTCCTTCTCAAGCTCTCTCCTTTCTCTTGGATTTTGAGTGAGAGTTATGGAGAAACAAAAAGAAAGGTTATTTACTATTCTTCCTTTCATCTCTCCTCTTCTTTTTCTCCTCTCTATCTCTTCTTACAAAAATGGTGTGTGAAAAATGAGGAAGAGGGCTGATGAAGTTTGCCTACATAATTGCTTGTTATGACGGTCTTTTGGACTTTGAGTGAAGGAATGAACAAAGAGAAGAAAAGCAAACCTTTTGGCTAAATTTTTCTCATATGTGGTCCCCACTTTTGTAATCATTTTCTTCCACGTAAATACCCCCATCTTGATGCCCAGATACTCCTCATCTGCTAGAAATCAGTAGATTTCAACCATGTGGGACCCACGTTATTTCCTTGTTTTACGTGTTTAATCTTGTCTTTGACTTTAATTCCCTAAAACTCAAATTTTCGAGTTTATAGTTAATTCCTACTAATTTCGACGCTCCCAATGTCATGGGCACATCCATTTCTTCAAATTCATCTTTGAATTTTAAGTTTTAACTTTTCTTCATAAAAGTCAACTGTTGAGTTTGACCAAAAAGTCAATCCCACATTTTGTGTTTAGAGTCTATTCTTATTAATTTCGACGTTACAGATTCAAATATCACGTCCGTGTTTCAAATTCCACTCCTAACTCTGATTTTGACTTTTTCTCCATAAAAGTCAACTTTTGACTTTGAATAAAAAGTTAACCCTTTCATATTTTGTGTTTACAATCTTTTCTTACTAAACTTGATGCTCCAGATTCAACTGAGTAGTTCGTACTTCAAAATTCTATCTCTAACTCAAATTTTGAGTTTTAACTTACTTCCTTTTTAGTGATTATTCATATTAGCTAATCATTTATTAATTATTATTTATTTTACTTGTCATTTAATGCCATCATTCAAGCTATGTTAATTCATAACATAGTTTTATCTTGATTCCCATTTCCTTAACTCAATTAATCATATTAGCGTACCTTTTCATCCCTTAGTTAATACATTCTTTCTCTCTTACAAGAATCTCATGCCGGAATCACCATTCCTGTAATGTTCTAGTTTAGTTCATGTTGGGTAAAATCTAATTACCTACAATCACACAAGTATACGTGGTCAACAAGTAATAAAGTGATAAGTTGAGTATCGTTCCCACAAAAAATTATTTAATAAGAATTACCAATTACTAACATATAACCAATTTAATCTTATTTAAACAAATGATTTAATAATTTAATTTAAAATAATTAAATAAACTATCACTAACTATCCCTAGCATGAAACAAGATACTGAAGACATGAGACTACTGTGACGCCCCCAAAATAGGTATACATCACCTATTCTGAGTCGCCAAATACATGGTACAGAAACAAATACAATTTCATTAAAACACTTGTCGCGCAAAATATGACAACACAATACAATGAGTTTAAATACAAATATTATCTTCTAAATAATATCCACACTCAAATAAGTCCTCATTATAATTATTGAGACAATATTTAATAAAATAGTGAGGACTGCTAACACCACTGACTAGAAACATCACTCCACATCCCGACTACTTCCCGCTATATTCTCGCCTCCTGAGAAAAATGGAACAAAAAGGAAAAGGGTGCGTTCAACTAGCCCAGTAAAGAATATACAACAACTTATCATTAGTCTTCAATAGGAAAAAATCTGATAAAATATAATAGACAACAAGTTTTTGATCAACAACTGCAGCGAAAATAACAAACCATTAGAAGAGTCAAGTACAGAATGAGTTCTACTATCTTCTAAGATTTAAAATTCTATCATCAATATTTTATCCCTGTAACAACAATCAATAACCATCTTTAATCAAATATTCATATTTGCACTACAGGCCAAAGATATTCATTTGTATCACCAGTCGGTCATGTTCATCTCAACACATGTTCATCTTTGCACTACGGGCCAAAGATATTCATCAGTTAATCATTCATCTTTGCACTACAGGCCAAAGATATTCAGTAATATCATCATTTAGGACTAAGGATGATGAAAAATATTTTAAAGAAAACGAATCCAGTGAGACAGAAGGACAAATATTAGGAATTCGTATTACAGTTTATTCAAGTGCAATAATACTCCATAACAACCAATTGTGAAGTAGAATTCAAAAATAAAGATCAAAACATGGATACAATCAAAGATAGTAACCATAATAGACATCTTGGACAAAAAGAAAAAAATTTATTTTTCGGTGAATAGTGCCGTATACGTGAATAGTAACTCCAACACAAAAAGTTCTAAATTTAATAAAAAGTTCAAACCAATATTTCGGCATAATGATATTGAAGAAAATAATATCATTTAAGAAGAAAATAACATCTCTTACCTCAAGATAACAGTACTTCTGTTCGGAATATCGGTATAAGGCTGAAGGAAACTTGTACTGATAAATAAAAACTCATAAAGTATCTAAATACTCATAAAATACGCTCGATAATATAGAGAGAGAAAGAGAGAAAACTTATGAATTCTGGTGTGATTTTCAATTCTAACTTAGCCCTCTATTTATAGGAAAATGTTAGCACGCCGAAGCAGACTTGACCTGTAACCTGATGGCTTTACCTGCTACTATTCCCACCCACCACATTTGAATAAAAATTCTAGCACATTTCTCACCAACAAAAAGTGGGGCCCACTCAATTCTAGAATTTTTCACCAAAATCATTTATAAACCTAATTTTCAAATCATTCACCTCTTAAAATTCATAACAAATTATACGTTCATTTTTAACGGTTCAAAATTTATGGACATATACTCAACTTATTTATGTATAACATATCCAAAAATCACAACGATCCAACGGTCAGATTAAAAATTATAACTCACGTAATATATCTCAAGAACAGTGATTTAATTTTTAATACCTCCATTTCGACACAAGCACCTCAACATTAATTCCTTCACATAAAATTAATATATCCATCAATTATATCCACATAAAATAAATATTTCCTTATCATATAAATTAATAATTAATTATTCACAAATAATATTATAGAATCACAATTATGACAACCAGGCCGTTCCCAGGAAAGAGGGGGCTTTCTAATAAGAATTTCTCCTTACTAGCGCACAATTAGATGCCCAAACCTCTCCTTAGACAGAACTTTCTAGACATTGCCAATAATGCTATCTAATAATATTATTCAAATAATATGAATTATTGATCTGATAATGGAAAATACTGTGCAGCAACAATTATTGAAACAACAATAATATAAAATATTAACGCAGCAATTATTGAATCAATAAAATAAAATATTGAACAGTAACTACTGTAACAATTATTGAGTAGTGCCTTCTTACGTAAGAATAAATAATTTGTGCAATACCGTGTGCTACTGTATTTTAACCACCGGGTATTCTAACAGTATTAACGGTAACAACTATGCAATTATTTATAAACAACTTATGCTTGTCATTTTTTTCATCCAATTGCTTTCCATTATGGGGCCCACACAAGGCTGCGCCGTCGTACGAATATTTCTCGACAGAAAGAATATTCCACGACCAAACGAATATTTCCCGAAAACAAATGAATATTTTATAACCACTTGCTTATTTTGCAAAATTTGCACATTTCACCCATAACCAAAGCATTATATCAAATTAACACCTTATTATTCATAATAATATTTAAAGAAAATTTGATTTTATTCATTAATAAGTTGGGGTCTTACAACCTTCCCTCCTTATAAAATTTCGTCCTCGAAATTGACGTACGTACCTGGTGTTTCGAAAAGGTGAGGATACCTCGCTTTCATTTCTGATTCCAACTCCCAGGTCATTTCTTCAATAGCATGGTTTCTCCACAAAATCTTAACTTGTGGAATAACCTTCGTGCGTAGAACATGCTCTTTCCTATCCAAGATCTTAACAGGTACCTCCTCGTACATTAAATCTTCAGCTATCTCGTCTGGTTCTAACTCAATTATGTGATTCGGGTCTTTCACATATTTACGAAGCACAGATACGTGAAAAATATTATGAACACGAGACATGCTTGGAGGTAATACGAGTTGATATGCCACATTTCCTATTCGGTCAAGAATTTCAAATGGACCAATAAATCGTGGATTGAGCTTTCCTCTCTTCCCAAATCTTGTAACTCCTTTCCATGGTGTAACACGTAACAATACATGATCCCCAATACTAAATTATACATCCTTTCGATAAAGATCCGCATAACTCTTTTGTCGATCCTGTGCCGTTTGTATACGTTGTCGAATCGTTTGGATCTTCTCTGTAGTTATGCGTACCAATTCTAGTCCCAACAACGTTGCTTCACCCACCTCGTCCCAGCATACTGGAGAACGACACTTTCGTCCATACAAGGCTTCAAATGGAGCCATACCTATACTTGCCTGATAATTGTTGTTGTAGGAGAATTCCACCAGTGGCAAGTACTTATCCCAACTTCCTTTGAAATCTAGAACACGGAGTCTTAATAGATCTTCAAGAGTTTGAATAGTCCTCTCTGATTGCCCTGAATCATAAATCCGTGCCCATAGCTTTCTACAAGCTAACCCAAAATCGTGAAGTGAATCTTGGGTCACGATCTGAAACTATGGATAATGGCATGCCATGCAATCTCACAATCTCATTCACGTATATACTAGCAAGACGTTCAAGGGAATAAGTCTCACGTATAGGTAAGAAATGAGTAGACTTGGTTAATCTATCAACAATGACCCAAATCGCATCTTTGCCTTGAGAAACCTTGGGAAGACCCGTAATAAAATCCATAGTAATGTGTTCCCACTTCCATTTCAGAATTTTAAGTGGTTGTAATGGACCATTTGGTACTTGAGATGTTAACACGTATCTTCTCATACGTTAAATCTTCTGCAATCTCGTCTAGTTTTAATTCAATAATGTGGTTCAGGTCGTCCACATATTTACGTAACATCGATACGTGAAAAACGTTATGAACACGCGACATACTTGGCGATAAAACGAGTCTATAAGCCACAGTTCCTACTCGATCAAGGATTTCAAATGGGCCAATTAAATTGAGGGTTGAGATTTTCTCTCTTCGTCGATTCTTGCTTCTAGAATAACGCCCTCTTGAACCTTCTTCTTCACATTCATTAGCTCTGAGTATGTAGCTTAAGTGGCTTTAACTTTATCGATTAAAGTCGATTCTACTCGTATATTCGTTATCTTCACGTGGGTTCGTATATTCGCACTTGTAAATGCATACGATCTTCTACTCAACGCGTCAGCTACCACGTTCACTTTTCCATGATGATATTAAATGGTACGATCGTAATCTTTAACAGCTCGAGCCAATGTCTTTGGCGCATGATACGTTCGTTTTAAGTAAAGAAATATTTGAGGCTTTAAGAAATGGGTTTTGTACTGGGGTCAATATAAATTTCGATTTCACGCTCTAGGGGTAGGCTAGGAAGTCTTCAAGAATACGTCAGGAAATTTATTAACAATAGAAATATCATTCAAAACTGTGACTCTCATCCCAGACTTGGATAACACGTCACATTGATACCTATCAACTTGCCATCGTCATTTACAACGTCTCCTACGAAAAGTCTGGCTTCGGTGCATTCCACACCAGGAAGTCAACAACGAAAGGAACGGGGATATTTACTTATGGCTTGATATGACAATGATTGACTTTAGTGGTTTGGTTGCTTGAATTCGCATAACAGGTTGGTTAGGAATATGAAAGTTAACAACCTTACGAAAAGCATGATGAGCAGTTAACCAATCGTTTCCAAAAATCACATCAATGCAAGTATTTTCAAAGAGATAAGATCGACATGTAACGTGAAAGTATTGATTTGAACAAGATTTATAAATAGTGGAGGTAACGAAAGTTTCTCCCAACTGTGTTTAAACAGATATATCAAAGTCTAACTTCTCCGGAGTTAAGTTCAAAAATTGAACACAACTAGGTAAAATAAAAGAGTGAGTAGAACCGGTATCTAACACGGTATAGACTTCGCAAGAGTTTATGACTAACATACCCGTGATAATTTTATTCAGGTTCCTCGTCACGAAAAAAATGCTCTCTCTTTAACTACCGGTTTTGGCTTGTCTGGGACATCCTTTGGCATCACTATCCCAGCTGGACTTGACTTCACCATACGACAAAATTGAGCTAGGTGACCTTCTCTTCCGCAATTAAAACACGCTTTGGATTACTATGTACAGTTTAGACGGATGTGTCCCTCCTGTCCGCATTTGAAACATACGACCGGTGGTCGTTCTTCTTCCTTTGAAACGGGTGCTGGTACCGACGTTTTCACGTCATTGTTGAACCTTCTCTTCTTGAAATGTCCATTCTTATTGTTTTGGTCATGATTACCACCGAAGTGGTTTCCATTTCTGGCATGTTGATTCCCTCCATGCTTATTGTCACCACTTTGATGACTGTTATCACCGGTATTATCATTTTACCGGCTGCTCTCTTTTGGTTGCGTTGACTCGTTATCGCGCTCTACTAATTGAGCCATATTTATAACATCTGAATACAAACACAGTTTATGAGAAATAAGATATTGACGTATCTCCGGCTTCAAACCTCTTAAAAATACCTGTGTCATTCTTTCTTCATTATCAACCAAGTGGGACGCAAATCGGGACAACTCGGCAAACTTGGCTTCGTACTGCGACACGGTCATGTTGTTTTACTCCAACTTGATAAATTCCACCTCCTTCATGTGACGAATGCTTTCGGAAAAGTACTTGTCGTTGAACAGCTCCTGAAATTTCTCCCAAGACATCTTGAGTGCATCAGGCTGGGTACATTTTATAGATTCCCACGAGTAATCTGCCTCTTCACGCAACATAAAGGTGGCAAAGGGAACCTTTTGCTCCTCTGAGCATCCCAAGACATCAAATATCTTGGTGATCTGCTTTAACCACGTCTCCGCCTTAAGTGGTTCTGGCTTTCCCAAAAACTCCGGTGGTCCCAGCTCCTTGAACTGCTTAGCGGTGACCAACCGTGGGTTGCCATTATTTTTACTTGCATTATGAACAGGAGCCGCCTTCGCCTGATGTTGCATGAATCTAAAAAACTCCTAAACGTACCGTCGTTCGTCAATTGATCAGTGTTGTTGTTTACAGGAGGATTACTGTAAGACCCCGAATTTTATGAAATAAAAGTATTCAATTTTTCTTATAATTACTATTTAGTAAATGGTTAAATTGATAAATGTTAAAGTTAAGGGTGATATATGAATTTTTTTTTCGAAATACACAAGTGGTTATAAAATATTCATTGTTGTCGGAGAATATTTGCTTGGTCGTGGAATATTATTACTGTCGGAGAATATTCGTACGACGGCGCAGTCTTTTGTGGGCCCCATAACGGAAAGCGATTGGATGAAGAAAACGACAAAAACAAGTTGTTTATAAATAACGGCGTAGTTGTTACCGTTAATACTGTTGGAATACCCGGTGGTTAAAACACAGTAATACGCATTGTTGCATAGTAGAACACGGTATTGCACCAATTATTGATTCTTACGTAAGAAGGCAATACTCAATAATGGTTACAGTAATTACTGTTTAATATTTTATTGATTAAATAATTGCTACGTTGATATTTTATAATTGTCACTACGCAGTATTTTCTATTATCGGAGCAATAATTCATATTATCTAAATAATATTATTAGATAACATTATTGGCAATGTCTAGAAAGTTCTGTCTAAGGAGAGGTTTGGTCATCTAATTGCGCGCTAGTAAGGAGAAATCCTTATTGGAAAGCCCCCTCTTTCCTGGGAACGGCCTGGTTGCCAGTACTGTGATTTTGTAATATTATTTGTGTATAATTAATTATTGATTTATATGATGAGAAAAATATTGATTTTATGTGGATATAGATGGAAAATATTTTTAATGTGACAATTGTTGAAAATTAATATTTTATCTTTTTCTGATAAAATAATTCATTTAAATATATTATTTTAATAATATATTGATGGTGATATTTTTACAATGAATGTGGGATATATGAGTATATGAGGAGGAAGAGTATTTTTGTGGCATTAAATGATTAACACATGTTTTGTGTGTTGGTGGACACAATTCTTGACCGAAAATTTATTGACTGTAAAATCGCCCGTTTGTGGATTTCGGTTAATTTCTGTTTGAAATTTGGAAAAACTTTCTTCTGCAAAGTTGTAGAGAATTGAATTTCCTATAAAAACTCGCTAAATTCGAATTTTCTGATCAAAGGGCTATTTATTATGAATTATTGAAGTTTCGAAGTTCTGAAATAATTAATTTTTGGGAGTTTAAGTTAATTATTTTGAGAAAAACATTTTTTATACTTTGGTGGCCCTCACTTGCACATGTTAATGGCTAAATTCAAGTATCTAGAGGTGGGCTTGAATATTTTATAATTATATTATTATTATATTCAATTTTCTGCTTTGGTGTTCTAAGCATTTTCTTATAAATAGGGTGCTTAGGTTAGAATTGAAAATCACACCAGAAACTGAAGTTTTCTCTCTATTTCTCTCTCTATATATCGAGCGTATTCTTGTGAGTATTTTGATATCTTGAGTGCTGCTATACGGTGCAAGTTCATTCAGCGTTGTTCCAGTCAGAAGTACTGCTATTTTGAGGTAAGGGATTGTAAGGGATTGTAAGGGATAATAAGTGATGTATTTTTTTAAAATGATATTATTTCTTTCAATATCGTTATAGCGGAATATTGGTAAGATTTTTTTTGTGAAATTCTTATCTTTTCATGTCGGGGTTACTATTCATGAGTTACTATTCACGAGTTACTATTCATGAGTTACTATTCACGAGTTACTATTCATGAGTTACTATTCATGAGTTACTATTCACGATGGGTTACTATTCATGAGTTACTATTCATGAGTTACTATTCACGAGTTACTATTCACGGGTACTATTCACTACAAAATTGGTTTCTTTTTCTAACCAAATTATAGTTGATTTATGAATATTACTCTGGAGATTAAAACTATGTATTGATTATATTAATTTTATTATCATATATAACATTTTTATAACCCTGATGTTGAAATTCTCTTTCACTGGAGTGTAAAGATGGGTAGATTATTGGTATGATCATGACTAGGGTTCTCTTTGTCCAGTAGTGAAAAGTTGAATTGTGACTGGTATGATCATGACCATTGAATTTATAATTGAATATCTTTAGCTTAAGTGCAAAGGTGAAATGATCAACATAGTTATAATTATTAGTTATATAAATTCTGAAATGATTATATATTTCTTTGAGATAATAATATCTTTGGCCTGTAGTGCAAAGATGAGTTGTTGATGAATATCTTTGGCCCGTAGTGCAAAGATGAAATTATTAGTATGATTATGAACAGGAACTGTGATTTGGTATAACCATGATCTTTGATGTTTCAGGTAAAGACAAGTGATGAAAATTATCTTGTTCTGGATGAGAAGAGGAATTTAGAACTACAAATATGATTATGAGTTATACATGTGATTGTGGACAAGAATTGTTGATTGATGTTACAGGGATAAAACATTGTTCGTGGACTTTTAACATGGAGAAGATAATAGACTTTGTAGTCTATTTGACTCTTCTAATGGATTGCTCGTTCCGCTGCAACTATGGTTGAAAAGTTTTATCATCTACCATATGTTCTAAATCTCTGATTTATTACTGATGAAGGCTATTGATAATTTAATTATCTTTAGTCATGATATTCTTTACTGGGCTAGTTGTGCTCACCCTTCTGTTTCATAATTCCTTTCAGGTAATAAGAGTGTAGCTGGGTCGAGCGGGGGTAACAGGGGAATAGAACGGTGGTCATCATTTAGTAGTTATATTTGGTGAATCATCTAGGGTGAAGCGAACCCAATGTTGGAAGGGTGTTTTGCCACTATCATACAAGATGTCTAACGACACACAATCTCGTGTCATCATAAGACAGTGATGTGTTCATCCACTTGCTGAGTATATTTACGAGCACTACCTATATAATCTTGGTGTTTGTTTGAAGTATAATTCTCAATTAGAGACAGTGGAGATAATGATAAGTCAAGAGAAGACTCACCATTGGGAAGAATATGATAGTAACCTTCTTGTTTTTCTTTGGGGTCTATTGGGTCAACCAAGGATAATTCTGTGGCCATATGATATCTATCATAACCTAGAAACATGACCTCCCATGTACGAAGGTTTCCATGAGCACTTTCCAAAGATTCTAATTTCTAAAACAGTTTTTGACTATACCTTTATGTAAGGTGTCATTGTGACGTGCTATCCAAGGTTGGGACATGAGTCACAGTTGGTATATATTTGTATCCAAACTCACAGCATATGTGTTGTTGTATTTTGCACGATAATTGTTGTAATAAAGTTGTAGTTGCTTTCTGTACCATGTATTTGGCGACTTAGAATAGGTTAGGTGGAATGGACCTATTTTGGGGGCGTCACAGTTGGTATCAGAGCTTAGGGATATGATCTCTGGCGGGGATCAGGGAATAGGACTAGGAGGGGAGAGACGAGTAAATCCTTCGCTAGTGTTTCATACCTAAGCTTATTTGTTGGTCAGTCATAATATCGGGATATTATGTGATATGTTAATTTGTTCAATTAACCTTTGTTTTGAAGCTGTATTCTAGAATGATATCTGAAATACAGGAGATGAGCAATGAAGAAATTATGATGACAGAAAAGATGGAATCTGAAATGAAAGCAAGGTATTCTCAACTCTTTGAAATACCAGGAACGTAAATTTCGAGGACGAAATTTCATAAGGAGGGGAGATTGTAAGACCCCGAATTTTATGAAATAAAAGTATTCAATTTTTCTTATAATTACTATTTAGTAAATGGTTAAATTGATAAATGTTAAAGTTAAGGGTGATATATGAATTTTTTTTCGAAATACACAACTGGTTATAAAATATTCATTGTTGTCGGGGAATATTCGCTTGGTCGTGGAATATTCTTACTGTCGGAGAATATTCGTACGACGACGCAGTCTTTTGTGGGCCCCATAACGGAAAGCGATTGGATGAAAAAAACGACAAAAACAAGTTGTTTATAAATAACGGCGTAGTTGTTACCGTTAATACTGTTGGAATACCCGGTGGTTAAAACACAGTAATACGCGTTTTTGCATAGTAGCACACAGTATTGCACCAATTATTGATTCTTACGTAAGAAGGCAATACTCAATAATGGTTACAGTAATTACTGTTTAATATTTTATTGATTAAATAATTGCTACGTTGATATTTTATAATTGTCACTACGCAGTATTTTCTATTATCGGAGCAATAATTCATATTATCTAAATAATATTATTAGATAACATTATTGGCAATGTCTAGAAAGTTCTGTCTAAGGAGAGGTTTGGTCATCTAATTGCGCGCCAGTAAGGAGAAATCCTTATTGGAAAGCCCCCTCTTTCCTGGGAACGGCCTGGTTGCCAGTACTGTGATTTTGTAATATTATTTGTGTATAATTAATTATTGATTTATATGATGAGAAAAATATTGATTTTATGTGGATATAGATGGAAAATATTTTTAATGTGACAATTGTTGAAAATTAATATTTTATCTTTTTCTGATAAAATAATTCATTTAAATATATTATTTTAATAATATATTGATGGTGATATTTTTACAATGAATGTGGGATATATGAGTATATGAGGAGGAAGAGTATTTTTGTGGCATTAAATGATTAACACATGTTTTGTGTGTTGGTGGACACAATTCTTGACCGAAAATTTATTGACTGTAAAATCAATAAAAACTCGCAAAGTTGTAGAGAATTGAATTTCCTATAAAAACTCGCGAAATTCGAATTTTCTGATCAAAGGGCTATTTATTATGAATTATTGAAGTTTCGAAGTTCTGAAATAATTGATTTTTGGGAGTTTAAGTTAATTATTTTGAGAAAAACATTTTTTATACTTTGGTGGCCCTCACTTGCACATGTTAATGGCTAAATTCGAGTATCTAGAGGTGGGCTTGAATATTTTATAATTATATTATTATTATATTCAATTTTCTGCTTTGGTGTTCTAAGCATTTTCCTATAAATAGGGTGCTTAGGTTAGAATTGAAAATCACACCAGAAACTGAAGTTTTCTCTCTATTTCTCTCTCTATATATCGAGCGTATTCTTGTGAGTATTTTGATATCTTGAGTGCTGCTATACGGTGCAAGTTCATTCAGCGTTGTTCTAGTCAGAAGTACTGCTATTTTGAGGTAAGGGATTGTAAGGGATAATAAGTGATGTATTTTTTTAAAATGATATTATTTCTTTCAATATCGTTATAGCGGAATATTGGTAAGACTTTTTTTGTGAAATTCTTATCTTTTCATGTCGGAGTTACTATTCATGAGTTACTATTCACGAGTTACTATTCATGAGTTACTATTCACGAGTTACTATTCATGAGTTACTATTCACGAGTTACTATTCATGAGTTACTATTCACGATGGATTACTATTCATGAGTTACTATTCATGAGTTACTATTCACGAGTTACTATTCACGGGTACTATTCACTACAAAATTGGTTTCTTTTTCTAACCAAATTATAGTTGATTTATGAATATTACTCTGGAGATTAAAACTATGTATTGATTATATTGATTTTATTATCATATATAACATTTTTATAACCCTGATGTTGAAATTCTCTATCACTGGAGTGTAAAGATGGGTAGATTATTGGTATGATCATGACTAGGGTTCTCTTTGTCCAGTAGTGAAAAGTTGAATTGTGACTGGTATGATCATGACCATTGAATTTATAATTGAATATCTTTAGCTTAAGTGCAAAGGTGAAATGATCAACATGGTTATAATTATTGGTTATATAAATTCTGAAATGATTATATATTTCTTTGAGATAATAATATCTTTGGCCTGTAGTGCAAAGATGAGTTGTTGATGAATATCTTTGGCCCGTAGTGCAAAGATGAAATTATTAGTATGATTATGAACAGGAACTGTAATTTGGTATAACCATGATCTTTAATGTTTCAGGTAAAGACAAGTGATGAAAATTATCTTGTTCTGGATGAGAAGAGGAATTTAGAACTACAAATATGATTATGAGTTATACATGTGATTGTGGACAAGAATTGTTGATTGATGTTACAGGGATAAAACATTGTTGGTGGACTTTTAACATGGAGAAGATAATAGACTTTGTAGTCTATTTGACTCTTCTAATGGATTGCTCATTCCGCTACAACTATGGTTGAAAAGTTTTATCATCTACCATATGTTCTAAATCTCTGATTTATTACTGATGAAGGCTATTGATAATTTAATTATCTTTAGTCATGATATTCTTTACTGGGCTAGTTGTGCTCACCCTTCTGTTTCATAATTCCTTTCAGGTAATAAGAGTGTAGCTGGGTCGAACAGGGGTAACAGGGGAATAGAACGGTGGTCATCATTTAGTAGTTATATTTGGTGAATCATCTAGGGTGAAGCGAACCCAACGTTGGAAGGGTGTTTTGCCACTATCATACAAGATGTCTAACTACACACAACCTCGTGTCATCATAAGACAGTGATGTGTTCATCCACTTGCTGAGTATATTTACGAGCACTACCTATATAATCTTGGTGTTTGTTTGAAGTATAATTCTCAATTAGAGACAGTGGAGATAATGATAAGTCAAGAGAAGACTCACCATTGGGAAGAATATGATAGTAACCTTCTTGTTTTTCTTTGGGGTCTATTGGGTCAACCAAGGATAATTCTGTGGCCATATGATATCTATCATAACCTAGAAGCATGACCTCCCATGTACGAAGGTTTCCATGAGCACTTTCCAAAGATTCTAATTTCTAAAACAGTTTTTGACTATACCTTTATGTAAGGTGTCATTGTGACGTGCTATCCAAGGTTGGGACATGAGTCACAGTTGGTATATATTTGTATCCAAACTCACAGCATATTTGTTGTTGTATTTTACACGACAATTGTTGTAATAAAGTTGTAGTTGCTTTCTGTACCATGTATTTGGCGACTTAGAATAGGTTGGGTGGAATGGACCTATTTTGGGGGCGTCACAATTACCGCCATCCTGTTGCACATTGTCCTGATTATTGATCTGTGGAGACTCAATGGTCTCCTGTGCTCCATTGCTTATCTCAACATTTTCAGATGCCATTATTAAATACTGCAACAAAACAGGGGTTAATTAACATATATTTTCTTATCATATAAATCAACTGCTAATTATTCACAAATAGTATTACAGAATCACAATAATGACAACCAGGTCGTTCCCAGGAAAGAGGGGGCTTTCCGATAAGGATTTCTCCTTACTGACGCGCAATTAGGTGACCAAACCCCTTTCCTAGACAGAACTTCCTTAGACATTGCCAATAATGCTATCTAATAATATTATTCAAATAATATGAATTATTGAGCTGATAATGGGAAATACTATGTGGTGACAATTATTGAGACAACAATAATATAAAATATCAACGTAGCAATTATTGAATCAATAAAATAAAATATTGAACAGTAATTACTGTAATAATTATTGAGTAGTGCCTTCTTACGTAAGAATCAATAATTCAAAAATATTGTGCAATACCGTGTGCTACTGTGCAACCACGTGTATTATTGTATTTTAACCACCGAGTATTCCAATAGTGTTAACGGTAATAACTACGCCGTTATTTATAAAAACTCATACTTGTCGTTTTCTTCATCTGATAATTTTCTGCTATGGGGCCCACAAATGACTACGCCATTGTACAAATATTCCCCGACAGTAAGAATATTCCACGACCAAACGAATATTTCCCAACAACAATTAATATTTTATAACCACTTGATTATTTTGCTAAATTTTCACATTTCACCCATAACCAAAGCATTATATCAAAATAACACCTTATTATTCAAAATAATAATTAGAGAAAATTTAATTTTATTTATAAAAAGTTGGGGTCTTACAACCTCCCCTCCTTATAAAATTTCGTCCTCGAAATTGACGTACTTACCTGGTGTTTCGAATAGGTGAGGGTACCTCGCTTCCATTTCCAATTCCAACTCCCAGGTCATTTCCTCAATAACATGGCTCCTCCACAAAACTTTGACTTGAGGTATAAACTTTGTGCGTAGGATATGCTCCTTCCTATCCAAGATCTTGACAGGTACCTCCTCATACGTTAATTCTTTGGTTATCTCATCTGGTTCTAACCGAATAATGTGGTTTGGGTCTTTCACATATTTACGAAGCATATATATGTAAATAACATTATGAACATGAGACATTCTTGGAGGTAATGCGAGTCTATAGGCAATATTTCCTATTCGGTCAAGAATCTCAAATGGACCAATAAATCGAGGATTGAGCTTTCTCCTCTTTCCGAATCTTGTAACTCCCCTCCATGGAGCAACACATAACAATACATGATCCCCAATATTAAATTCCACGTCATTTCGAAGAAGATCCGCACAACTCTTTTGTCGATCCTATGTCGTTTGTATACGTTGTCGGATCATTTGGATCTTCTCTGTAGTCATACGTACTAACTCTGGTCCCAACAATGTTGTTTCACCCACCTCGTCCCAGCATACTAGAGAGCGACACTTTCGTCCATACAACGCGTCGAATGGAGCCATGCCTATACTTGCTTAATAATTATTTGTTGTAGGAGAATTCCACCAATGGTAGGTACTTATCTCAACTCCCCTTGAATTCTAGGACACACAGTCTTAATAGATCTTCAAGAGTTTGAATAGTCCTTTTTAATTGCCCGTCCGTTTGAGGATGGTATGCCGAACTGAATCGTAAATTCGTGCCCATAGCTTTCTGCAAGCTAACCCAAAATCATGAAGTGAATCCTGGGTCACGATCTAAAACTATGGATACTGGCATGCCATGTAATCTCACAATCTCATTCACGTACATACGAGCAAAATATTCAAGGGTATAAGTTTCCTGTATCGGCAAGAAATGAGCAGATTTTGTTAATTTGTCAACAATAACCCAAATTGTATCTATGCCTTGAGAAACCTTAGGAAGACCCGTAACGAAATCCATGGTAATGTGTTCCCACTTCTATTTAGAAATATCAAGTGGTTGCAATGGACCCTTTAGTACTTGATGCTCCGTCTTTACACGTTGACAAGTTAAACACTTCGAGATAAACTCCGCGATCTCTCTCTCCATATTGCTCCACAAAAAAGTATGTTGAAGATCATGATATATTTTGATACTCTCAGGATGGATTGCAAATGGTGTGTTGTGTGCCTCCATCACGATTCTATACTTCAAGTCAGAATCGTTAGGAACACAAAGTCTAGAGTTGACTCGAAGTATTCATTCTTCATCTATTCTTGATTCTGGAATAGCACCTTCTTGCACTTTCTTCTTCATAAGCATCAGCTCCAGGTCAGTAGCTTGAGTACCTTAAACTTTATTGATTAAAGTCGGTTTTACTCGTATATTTGACATCATCACGTGGGTCTATGGAGTCTTTTACTCTATCTCCATCCTTTGCAAGTCATACCAAATGGGCCTTTGCGTTGACAATATCGCACTCTTACCCGCATATGATCTTCTAGTCAATGCATCAGCTACCACGTTTGCTTTTTTAGGATGGCATTGGATGGTATGATCGTAATTTTTTAACAGCTCGAGTCAACGTCGTTGCCGCATATTGAGTTCCTTTTAGGTGAAAAAATATTTGAGGCTTTTTATGATCCGTATAAATCTCCACTTTCTCCCCATACAAGTAATGTGTCCAGATTTTCAACGCGAAAACGACTGTTGCCAACTCCAAATCATGAGTAGGATAATTTCTCTCATATTCTTTGAGTTATCGCGAGGCATAGGCTATGACTTTCCTATGTTGCATGGGAACACATCCTAACCCGTTGCCTGAAGCATCGCTGTAGAGAACAAATCCATCCAAACCAGATTGTATTGTCAGAACAGGTACCGAAATGAGTCTCCTCTTGAGTTCTTGGAAACTCTTTTCGCATTCCTCGCTCCATATGAATTTTGTATCTTTTCAAGTTAGCTGAGTTAACAGAGTAGAGATTCGAGAAAATCCTACCACGAATCTCCGATAATAACCAGCTAAGCCGAGAAAGCTACGTACTTCAGTCACCGATTTTGGTTGCTCCTAACTTTGTATTGCTTCAATCTTCACTGGGTCAACAGATACTCCATGTTTTGACGTCACGTGCCCAAGGAATGCTACTTCCTCAAGTCAAAACTCACATTTCTTCAGCTTGGCATATAGCTTATTATCACAAAGCCTTTGAAGGACCAGCTTCAAATGGCGCTCATGATCTTCATGGCTTTTGGAATAAATTAAGATGTCATCAATAAAGACAACAACGAACTGATCCAAATATTCCTTGAACACACGGTTCATCATATCCATGAAAATAGCAGGAGCATTAGTCAATCCAAAAGATATGGCTAAGAATTCATAATGCTCGTACCGAGTTCTCAAGGCAGTCTTCGAAATATCCTCATTTTTAATCTTCAGCTGATGATATCCAGAACGAAGATCGATCTTTGAAAAGAATTATGCTCTTTGCAACTGGTCAAATAGGTCATAAATGCGAGGTGACAGATACCTATTTTTGATGGTGACGTGGTTCAATTCTCGATAGTCAATACAAAGTCACATAATCCCTTCTTTCTTCTTTACAAATAAAACAGGAGCACCCCAAGGAGATGTACTAGGACGAATGAAACCGATATCCAATAACTCCTGTAGTTGGACCTTTAACTGTTGACGTTCAATAGGAGCCATTCAATATGGGATTTTAGAAATGGGTTTTGTATCGGGTTTAAGGTCAATAAAGAATTTAACTTCACGTTTTGGGGGTAAATCGAGAAGTTCTTCAGGAAATACGTCAAGAAATTCACTAACAACAGAAATATTATTCAAATCTGACGTATTTTTGTTCAAGTCCGTGACATAGACTAAGAAAGCTTGCCATCCATTTTTTAATAAACGAATAGCTTTATGGCTTGATATGACAGTGATTGATTTTAGTGGTTTGATTGCTTGAATTCGTATAACAGGTTGGTTAGGAATATGAAAACTAACAACCTTACGAAAACAATCAATTTTGGCATGATGAATAATTAATCAATCAATCTCTAAAATCACATCAAATGTAAGTATTTTCAAAGAAATAAGATCGACAGGTAATATGATGGTACCAACTTGGATCAAGCAAGATTTATAAATAGTGGATGTAACGAAAGTTTCTCTAACGGAGTTTCAACAAATAAGTCCAAGTCTAATTTCTATGGAGTCAAGTTCAAACGTTGAGCACAAGCAAGAGAAATAAAAGAATGGGTAGAACCGATATCTAATAAGGTATAAACTTCGCAAGAGTTTATGATTACCTTACCCGTGATCACCTCGTTTGGGTTCCTCGCGTTTTGGACAGTCACGACAAACATTTTTCCAGGAACCACCGACTTTATCTTATCTGGGATAACCTTTGTAGTCACCATTCCCGCTTGACTTGGTTTTGCTACAAGACAATCTCTAGTTATATAACCTTCCTTTCCACAGTTATAACATACCTTGGATTGTTATGGGAAATTTGGGCTGATGTGTCCCTATTTCCCGTATTTATAACATACGATCGATGATCGTTCTCCTCCCCTAGGAACAGTTGATGCTGGTGCTGACGTCTTCACGTTGTCATTATTGTACCTTCTCTTTTTGAAATCTCCCCCCGACTCGCTTCTTTTACCATCATGGCCACGATTACCACCAGAGTGGTTACCACTTTTGTCCGAATATTTTCCTCCCCGCTGGTTGTCATTGTTTCGATGACTGCTGCCACTAGTATGACCCTGGTTATGGTCCCTTGATTGAACATACTCATTATCTCGCTCTAATAATTGAGCCATGTTCACAATATCTAAATATAGAGAAAATTTATGAGAAATAAGATATTGTCAAATTTCAGGTTTCAAACCTCTCATGAACATCCGCGTCATATGTTCCTCATTCTCTACCAAATGATGTGCAAACCTGGATAACTCTGCGAACTTAGCCTCGTACTGGGACACAGTCATGTTGTTCTGTTCCAGTCTAATAAACTCTACCTCCTTCATATAACGAATACTTTCAGGAAAGTACTTGTCAGTGAGTTTACCAAGACATATTGAGTACGGCAGGCTGGGTACGCTTCACAGATTCCCACCATTAATCTGTCTTACCACGAAACATAAAGGTGACGAATGAAACCTTCTGTTCTTCTATGCATCCCAAGACATCAAATATCTTGGTAATTTACTTAACCCACATTTTTGTCTTGATCGGATCTGGCTTTCCCATAAATTTTGGTGGTCCCAACTCTTTGAACTGCTTGGTTGTGACAAGCCACGCGTTTCTATCATTTCCACATGTATTTTGTACATGAGTTTCCCTTGCCTAATTTTGCATGAACTGCAAAAAGCTTCTAAACATCTTATCATTCATCATTTGTTCGGTAGTGTTGTTTACAGAAGGAATAGTGTCTTCCTGTTGCACGTTCCCCTGGTTGGTGATTAAGGGTGTCTCCACTGTCTCATTCACTCTATTGTTAACATTTTCAGCTGTCATTCTCAAATACTGCCATAAAATAAGGGTTAACTGCATGTATGTGTGAACTGTAGCACCGTGCCCGGATTTGGGGGCGTCACAGTATGTTATAAACTTTAGGTAAGAGTACCTTAGGCTATAACTTGAGAGACAGAAAGATAAAGATTAAAAATACATATAAGGGAAGATTCAAAGAAGAATCTTGAAGTATCTAGAGAATGAGAATTCAGGAGTTTCCTAACTCTAGTAATAAAAATGTTAAGATAATGTCTATAAGATGAAGATGACAAAGATAATAAGAATGAACTCGAACGGAGTTTAGTTGATAATGGGAAAGAACCCTAAGGTAAACTGATGATCACGACGTGATCTGTAACGACCCCAAAATTCATACAATTTAATTCTCGACTTCGGTCGTTAACAATACATTCAACCTCTAATTTTACATCATTAAACGATAATACAACCATTAAAATTTGCAGAATAAATAAAATTTTCTATTACAAACTATTCTCGTTCCCAAAACATTCAACCTTTACATCTAACTATCTCAGAAATATTTTAATACTACAAGAGTTTACATCGCAAAACTGTGACGCCCCCAAATTGGGGTACTTGAAACCCGAACTCGGTGCTTCACGATACCATTTTTATGTGCGGAATAATACAATAATAATAACAATAATATAGATAACAAACTTAATTTACATATGCATCAAAGTCTATTCCCAGGTACGAGACCTTTAAACATTCATTACATCATAAATAATAAGTATCATCTAACTATTACACAGAATATTATAAATCTCATTCGAACAACTTTCCTTTCCTCTTGTTCTTGCCTGAGCCTTCGGGTTGATCATACTTAACTGAAAATATTTAAATTTAAAGCAAGAATGAGTATCTGGGTGCCCAGCAAGTAATAGCAACAATAAATATTAGCTAAAAGAATTAAATATTTTCTTTGAATGACACTTCTATAACGAATCAATAGTTGTGAAGTAAGTTGAACCAATAATAACAACATGTCAATTCTATATCAAATTTTTAAAACTACGTACTGACTATAACTGGAGATTAGTCGACAGACTATGAACATTATTTTCTATTTTTAAAAAGGTTTAAACAGAACTTCATCTGTAAACCATCATAACTTACAGGCACGGGGGTGATCAGCCCGTTATGCCCTGTATTGATCAATACCACATGCAAGAATGATGTTATTGTTCACTCTGTCCGCCTTAGGTGCATAAAAGTTTTCTCATGTTCGGGATGTTCATACTTAGTCGGGAATCCGAACCAAAATAATTTAATTGGATACAAAAAAGTTTTATCATATTCAACGATATTGCTAAATCTGTGTCTAGCTGATCAATTAGCTTAGACGACTTTTACTTAATGTATACATACTGACAATCAATAGGTGTGTGTGTGTGTGTGTGTGTGTATATATATATATATATATATATATATATATATATATATATATATATATATATATCAACATGTGATTAAATACAATGATTATCCAAGTGGGGATACTTGTATAACCATAATTAGAAATTAACGAACAGAATAAATATCTGAATAATAATATAATACCATGTTGATAATCAATGATCGAATATAATATATATAACAATATGGTTAATAATCTGGTACAATAATAATATAAATTTTGAAACTTTTTTACTCATGTCCATTGCATAAAGAAAATACAAAGGTAGGATACTTGCACAATAAAATGATAGTTCAGATACTTGCTCAATAATAATTGGAGTAAGTTTAGAAAACTTGCCTGAGCAGCTGCTTACAATAACGCAACTTAGTTTTATCTTTTATACCGAAACCTAGCATTAATAAGACCATTCGTTCGATTAGAATAATATATTATATCACACAGTACTGCTATTTGAAGTTAACACTTAACCTAATCACATTGTTACGCAAGTTTAACAGCCATTAGGTCATAACCAGACACATATCTAGTCAAATTATCTAAGTTCAAAATAATTTATGAAATATTTTGGTGTACCGACGGTTTTATCAGGTAATTATCAAGTCTAAAACTTTATTCTATAGTTCAATATTCGATTAGATAATTTAAGTGTCAGTCATATTACCTTTCATAGTCTTATAATAATTTTTTTAAATAATTATTATAATTTATCATGATTTTTCAAACACTGAAATCATTATTAAATGATTTAAATATTAAATAATTCTATTATCATTAATATTTAATTAATATTAAATTATTAATGAAACCATTGCCAAAATATTAAAGTTATTTATAATAACTCAAAATATTTTTAAAGTATTAATATTAACCTTAAATAATTTTTAAAACATTTAAAATTATTTTTAAATAATTACCATTAATATTTAATTATTAATATATTATTCATCAACATATTAAAAGTCATTACTTATAGGTTAAAATATTTTTAATCCATTTATATCCTTTTTAAATGAATTTTTAATCAATAAGATCATTTTAAAATAATTTATTTAACATAATTATTAAATAAATTTATTATCCTTAATATTAAATTAATATCATCAATATTAAGTTATTAATGAAATTATCCTTCAAATATTAAAAGTTATGTTTTATAACTTAAAATATCTTTAAACACTTTATTTTCATTTAAAATAATTTTTCTAATATTACAATCATTTTTAAATTACTTTATTTAATATAATTATTAAATAATTCTAATATCATTAATATTAAATAATTAATGAAATTCACTTTAAATTATTAAAAGTTATATTTTATAACTTAAAATATTTTTAAATACCTTATTATCATTTAAAATGATTATTAATATAATAAAATCATTTTTAATTAATTTATTTAATGCATTTATTAAATAGATTAAATATCAACAATATTCAAATAAATACTAATATTTATGAAAAAAATATGCCAAATTATTAAAAGTTAATTTTTATAACTTAAAATAATTTTAAAAATTATTTTTATAATTTTCAGAATTTATTTACTATTTTTAAATGATTTTTAGAAATTAAATTAATTAAAGTTATTAAATTTGTCGCTAAAGCCATTGGCGACAGTAAGTATCGCGTTAGGTGTTCTTGAGAAACCTAGGTGTTCATACTCAGTGTTCGAGTTAGCTTGTTTGACCATCAATCATTCTCTGTAAAAGTTGTTTCTAGACATGCTATTGATTAAATATTGTAGTATGTATGTAAGAGTACATGTTCATAACAATTTCTGGACCAAATCATAAAACATGAGGGAGATCTAAGCATCAGAACATGCTGTCAGAGTTGTTCATCAAGTTTCTGGGCTGCCCAGAATTTTCAGTCGTGGTCGGTCAACGCTTTTAATGGCCTTATATCTATCAATCGGTTCATGTTATAGCTGTGCTAGACATCGGGCCTTGTAGACTAACTAACAGGGTATCAAGTTTGATCATTGTTCAAGCCCAAACATCAACAAAAAGAAAGATCTAAGCCATCAAAGTGGTTGTCAGAGGCTGTTCTTCATTTCTGGGTTTTTCCAGAATAAAGAACAGAACGAGTATGCTACTTTGGATCCTTATATCTCGCGTTCTAAGTTTGCTATATGTGGTCTATTGATTCCAGGTTGTAGCCAACATGTAATACTATAGATCTAATATATAAAACACATATAACATCAACAAATTTTCTAGATACATGCCGGTCAAAGTACCTTCCCGGAACTGTTCTTGAACATTTCTGGGTTTTCCAAAAATGTTCTTGAGCAGTTTCGGCTATCAATGTTTAACCACCATTTAGTTAGATTCTACATATGATCTGGGAGTTATAGAGGAATGGTTTGATAGTTCTCATGTCAGTCTACACAACCACAACAACAACAACATAACTAACTAACAGCAGCAAGATCTAGGGTCTCAAAAGTCATTGTCAGACTTTTCTTGGCAAAATCTGGATTTCCAGAACTGTCGGTCAATGCCGATCAACCCACTTTGACCACAAATAACTTTTAATCTACAACAGATATGGACCTGATTCAAGTTCCATACTAAAGGTCTCATAGCAGACTATAGGATCAAAGCTTAAAACAACAAAAACATATAACAGACTGAGATCTATGGGACCTAACATTCACTGTCAGACCCTTATTTTTAAAAATTTCCAGATTTGGAAAATCATCAAATCTGAGCCTCTAGATGTTATGGATCTAACATTCAGCAACCCAGATCATTGATTAACGCTCCATACAACACATTTAACACAAAAAAAAACTACATCTAACATAAGATCAAAAGATTTTCAAATTCTAGGGTTTATACATTTTTTAAGCTTTGATCTTGATTCTGACCTTCTGATCTGTTAATGAAAATCGTGGGGCTTGCTTTGTGACTGATATTAGCAATGAGATTCGGAGGTTTTAGATAGAGAAGTTCTAGGATGAGAGTTATGAACAATTTAGCCTAAATGTGATTTTTTTCTCTCTCTCTTAATCTATGTAAATAATGGTACAAGGCACATGGCAAGTGAGTTAAATCTGATTTGCTAGCATGATATAGCTCATAGCTTAGTCTAGGGTGGTGGCTAGCAAGATTTGGCAAGATTTCCTAGCAATTATTTAAAGAATGAGACAAAAAAGATATAATGGTCAATTTGCATTTTAATTTTAATGGTATTGTTGTCAAAGGTACTTGAATCTAGGGTTTAATCACTAGATTTTAAATCTTAAAGTTTCCCAAATAATTTCTAGGGTTTGAAAATTTAAAATTACAGTGTAATAAAATTTTAATTAAAACACGCTAATTAAAATTAGGATTTTTAATAGAAAATTAGGGTTTAAATAATTAAGGTTCCCAAATTAACAATTAGAGTTTCCTAATTAACATTATAATTTACTAAAATAATAATTAGGATTTCTAATTTTAGCAATTAGTGTAACGCCCCCAAATTCAGGTACTTGAAACCCGAACTCGGTGCTTTACGATACCATTTCTATGAGCGGAATAACACTAATACTAATAACAATAAAATAAATATCAAACTTAATTTACATACATCAGAGTCAAATCCCAAGTACGCAACCTTTACTATAATACATTGCATGATAGATAATAAATATCATTGTATTAATACTGTCTAACTATTACAAAAGATAACATATGATCATTCTAATTGCTTTCCTTTTCCCTTGTTCTGACCTGAACATTCCGGTTGATCATGCTTAGCTGAAAACATTTAAATTTAAAGCAAGAATGAGCATTTGATTGCCCAGCAAGTAATAGCAACAATAAATATAAGCTGAAAGAATTAAATGTTTTCTTTGAATAACACTTCTACAACGAATCAACAGTTGTGAAGTAAGCTGAATCAATAATAACAACCTACCACATCTATCTCAAATTTTTGAAACTACGTATTGACTATAAATGGAGAGTATTCGACAGACTATTAACATTATTTTTAATTTTCGCTAAGGTTTAGCAGAACTTCATCCGCAAACCGTCATAACTTATGGGCACGAGGGTGATCATCCCAATGCGCCCTGTATTGATTAATACTACATGCAAGAACGATATTATCGTTCACTCTATCTACCTTAGGTGCACAAAAGTTTTCCCATGTTCGGAATGTTCATACTTAGTCAGGAATCCGAACCAAAACAATCTGGTTGGATACAATAAAGTTCTATCTTGCTCAATAATATTTTTAAGTTTATGTCTAGCCAAATCAAATAGCTTAGACGACTTTTAAATCAACGTATACATACACAAAATCAATAAGTATGTATCAACATGTGATTAAATACAATGGTTATCAAAGTGGGGACACTTGTCTAACCCTATATAGGAATTAACGAACATAATAAATATCTGAATTATACAATAATACAATGTTCGGATAATGTAAGAACTTGTATGAATACAAAGATTGGATATATAATCAATAACAATAGAGTTAATAATCTGGCACAATAATATGATTCTGAAACTTTCTTACTCATGCACATTGCATAAAGGAAATACAAAGTTAGGATACTTGCACAATGTAAAGGATAGTTCATATACTTGCCTGAGCTGCTGCTTACAGTTACGCAACTTAGTTTTATCTTTTATATCGAGACCTATCATTAATAAGATCATTTTATCGATTAGAAATACATATCATAACACATAATACTGCTATTTACAGTCAGCACATAACCTAATTACATTGTCACATATTTTAGCAGTCATTGGTTCACCAACAAACACTTATCAAGTCCAATTATATAAGTCTAGATCAATTTTTAAAATATTTTGGTGTACTGACGGCTTTATCGGGTATTTATCAAGTCTAAAACTCTATCTTGTAGTTCAATATTCGTTTAGATATTTTAAATATCAGTCATATTATTTTTCATAGCCTTATAATAATTTTTAAACAATTATTATACTTTATCATGATTTTTCAAACATCAGAATCATTATTAAATTATTTAAATATTAAATAATTCTATTATCATTAATATTTAATTAATATTAAATTATTAATGAAACTATTGCCAAAATATTAAAGTTATTTATAATAACTCAAAATATTTTTAAAGTATTAATAATACCCTTAAATGATTTTTAAAACATTTAAAATTATGTTTAAATGATTACCATTAATATTAAAATATTAATTTATTATTTATCAAAATATTAAAAGTCATTTATTATAACTTAAAATATTTTTAATTCATTTATTCCCTTTTTAAATGATTTTTAAATTAATAAAATCATTTTTAAACTATTTATTTAATATAATTATTAAATAAAACTAATATCATTAATATTAAATTAATATCATTAATATTAAATTATTAATGAAATTATCCTTTAAATATTAAAAGTTATATTTTATAACTTAAAATATTTTTAAACTATTTATTTTCATTTAAAATGATTTTTATAATATTAAAATCATTTTTAATTAATTTATTTAATTAAATTACTAATTAAATTTAATATCTTTAATATTAAATAATTAATGAAACTTGTCTTAAAATATTAAAAGTTATATTTTATAACTTAAAATATTATTAAATACCCTTTTTATCATTTAAAATGATTTTTAATATAATAAAATCATTTTTAATTAATTAATTTAATGCATTTGTTAAATAATTTAAATATCAATATTATCCAAATAAATATTATATTTATAAAAAATATGTTAAATTATTAAAAGTTAATTTTTATAACTTAAAATAATTTTTAGAACTATTTTTGTAATTTTCAGAATTAAATTTCTATTTTTAATTGATTTTAGGAAATTTAATTAATTAAAATTAAATAAACTGTCGCTATATCTTTTAGCGACAGAAACTGTTGCAATAGGTCTTCTTGATCACCAAGAACACTCAAAGTCAGTTTTCGAGTTGGGTAGTTTGACCATTGATAAATTCCAATCTATGAGGTTTCTAGGCAAGCTAAAATATTATTCTTGTAGTATTAGTGTAACACTACATGCAACAACCAATAACCAGGTCATACATCATTACAATCGAAAGTTATTAAGCTTTGAACTAGCTGTCAGGCGTGTTCATCTTATTTCTGGGCTACCCAAAAATTCCAGTCATGGCCGGTCAACGTTATTGATGGCCTTCTAACTTGAAATCTGTTGATGATATGGTTGGTCTAGACGTCGGGCTGTATAGACAATCTAACAGACTACAAGTTCTAAACATTTTTCCTGTCTAAATATCAACAAGATGCTCGATCTAAGGCCTTGAACAAGCTGTCAGAGTTGTTCTTCATTTTCTGGGTTACCCAGAAATGAAGAACAGTTCGACCAGCCACTTTTGGGCTTCCACCACTTGTGATCTGTGCAATATTTTAGTGATGTAACGCTTTCAGTGTCTAGGCAGCATGTAAGAGAGTAGTTCTATTACATAACATCGATCTAACAACTACACAATGAGTAGATAAGGTCCTGTCAAACCATGTCAGGCAACACCTTCATATGTTTTCTGGGTTACCCAGAAAACAGAAAAAAGTGTCTGTCTTGGCTAGTTTGACCGGCTGCTATGTCCAATATGTTTATCATTTAGGTAATCTGAAGGCATGAACATATAATACATATACCAGTCTACTACTTAGATACAATAACAACATCATAACACTTAACACCCGACAGATCCAGAGACTTTAATATCTTGTCAGACTCTGATTCACACTTTCTGGGTTACCCAGAAAGTTATGGTCATACTCGGTCAACTCATTTTGACCTCTATTATCTGACAATATAAGCATGATCTGGTCCTGATACAAGTTCTAGATTACAGACCTCACAGCATAAAACAAGATAAAACATTTAAACAACAAAAACTCATAACAACCAAAGATCTATGAGGTCTGACATTTGACTGTCAGACTCAAAAACAAAATTTTCCAGATTTTGAAAAACTCTAGATCTGTGCCTATAGATGTTATGAATCTATCATCTATCAACCCAGATCATCATTATACACCATAAACAACATATTTTAACAATAAATTATAACATCTAACATGCAAATCAAGATCAGATTTCTTCTAGGGTTCTTACCTCTTTATGGACAAATTCTGATTTCTATGCTTCTGATTTGTTATGTGAGTTGGTGGGGCTGATTTTGTGACTGATCTAGCAAGGCAAATTCGTGGGTTTTAGAGAGAGGAGTTCTAGGATGAAAGTTGTGAATAATTGTGCACTTTCTCTCTCTTGAATTCTATATAAAACATGTATGCAATGTATTGGATGCTTGCAATGGCTGATCTGTTGTTAATCTAGCTCATAGGTAGGTCTAGGGTAGGGTGGCTGGCCAGATTTGCAAAGATCTCCCAACAATAATACACCAAATGGGACAAAAAGGGCACTTTGGTAAATTTATTTTAATTTCAGGGGCATTCTTGTCCAAGGTGCTTGAATCTAGAATTTATTCACTAGATTTTACATCTCAAAGTTTCTCAAATAATTTTTAGGGTTTAAAATTTTAAAATTAAAGTGTAATAAAATATTAATTAAAACACACTAATTTAAAATTAGGGTTTTTAATAGAAAATTAGGGTTTTTAAATTAGGGTTCTTTAATACTAATAGGGTTCCCAAATTAACAATTAGGGTTTCCTAATTATCATTATAATTTACAAAAATAATAATTAGGGTTTCTAATTTTAGCAAATTAGGGTTTCCAAATAATAATTAAGATTTCTCCTAATTACAGAAATTCTATAATACACAGTAAAATTCATATAACACAATTACTACACAGTTTCGAACTCATAACTGAGTTACAAAATTGGGTTTAACAAATTAATGTTAGGGTTTTGACATTGTACCCCATAATTGACCCACTATTATCAATACACATATACAGTATGTATTTATAACACTGATAAATAATATTATATTTAATATAACATTATTATTTTCATTCATAGCTCAAAATCCAAAATTAGGGTTTGGATTCTATATCCGATTTACCTTTCATATATAGCATTATTAATTAAGTTAAAAATAATTAACTTAATAATCTGAACTAAAATTTATATACTAAAATAATAATTATAATAATTCCAATAACTATTTCATATATTATTTAAATACTATAAAAATTATATTTTCATAGAGAATAAATATTAAAGACATTTTTATAAAAAAAATTAATTATTATAAGAATATACTTTATAATGATTAAAAATTCTAAAATAAAATTATTTGAAATTATTCATGTAATAAATAAATTTTATTTATCACATATATACATACATATTACTTGGCACATATTCCCATCTTTAAAAAAAATTAATATGCAAAATTTCTTATTTATTTATATAGAAAATATCGAGTTATTACAATTAGGGTTCCTAATTGGCAAATTAGGGTTTCTAATTTAATTTAGGATTTTTCAAATACGAATTAGGTTTTTCCTAATTAACCTAAATTCTGAAATATGCAACATAATTCACATAACACAATTTCTGGCTGATCTTAAACTCCAGTTTTGAGTTTCTAATTATGGTTTATGACAGTAATACAAGGTTTTGTCGTGATACACCATAATTGACTAACTATTATCAGTCTACACATATACAATATATATTTATAGCACTAAAAAATCAAAAGATAAATTATATTATATTATTAGTCTCATCCCTTGAACAAAAATCTAAATTTAGGGTTTGGATTCCATATCTGATTTATCTTTCATATACAATATTAATAATTAAGTTAAAATAATTAACTTAAATATTCTGAACAAATTCATATAATAAAATATTTATTATTATAATTCTAATAATCATTTCATATATTATTTAAGTAATATAAAATCATGTTTTCATGAAAAATAATTAATAAAAACATTTCTGCTACAAAAATTAATTACTATAAGAATATAATTTAAAATGATCAATAATTCTAAAATTATTTATAATTTTTTAGGTAATAAATATATTTGCATTTATCATACACATTACTTGACACATATTCCCATCATTAAAATAAAAAATAAATTATAAGCAAAATTTCTTATTTATTTATATAAAAAATATCGGGTTATTACATTCACCCTCCTTTATAAGGATTCCGTCCCCGGAATCACCGTTTTAAAACTCATACATACAATAGTACATAGCATATACAATCATTGCAAGTAAATCTCGATCATATTTGATCGAACTGATCTTTAACTATTCAACATAAAGCTTGTCTAAATGATTAAACGGAAGTTTGTTTCTAAAAGAACTTAAATTCCTCCTTCAAATTTTTTTTTTATAAAATATTTTACTATATACAAGGAAATCATATATATACGAAAATAAAATTTAGTCGAATAATACCTGGAGTTTCATTACCAGCTGCCACTGTATCCTGGACCGTCATGTTGAAGACTCTTGCGGTTGGTTTTGGTCGTTTATTGGTTGAAGTCGGTCCTGTGATTGCCAGAGTCCCGCTGTCTTTTCCCGTGGTTACGCTACCCGCCTCCATTCTCCTCTTTGGACAATCCTTCACCTTATGTTCAGTCGATCCATATAGAAAACACCCATTATTCATCCTTAGGTTGGGGCAGTTGGGAGAAATATGGCCCTCCTACCCGCACTTGTAACATACAAACTTACCTTTCAGATACTCACCAGAGTGATTCTTCCCTCAATTCTTACACTGCACAGTCTGTTTCTTCACACCTTCTTGCTTCACCTGAACATTCCCGAAATAATTTCCTTTTCTCTTTTCGCCCCTACTCTGACTATTTGTTTCCACCTTTACAGCTCCTACCGTCTTGCCTTTGTTCTTCTTCTCCTTGTTGTAGAGACTCATGGCCTCACTCCCCTCCTCAGCTATGATTGCCTTTTCCATGAGTGCTGCAAAAGTATTAATCTGCAACACTACCACCTTGTTGTAGAGCCAGGGTTTTAAGCCCAGCTCAAACCTCCTTGCCTTTCAGCCTCCGTATCAACTTGATGCGGAGCGAACCTAGCCAACTCATTAAACTTTGTGGTATACTCTGCAATAGTCATGTTCTCCTGCTTTAATTCTAGAAATTTAACCTCCATCTTAGCCTGCATATTAGCTGAGAGATAGTTTTCGAAAAACAAAGTTTTAAACCTCGCCCAAGTAACTACCCCTCCTGCCCTAGTTTGATTTGCCTCCCACCAAAAGTTAGCCTCCCCTTTCATCATATAAGTGGCAAAAGCGGTCTTTTTCCCCTCATCTATCCTAGCAATTACGAACGCCTTTTCTATCTCATTTACCCAAGTTTGGGCTTCAATAGGGTCAGTTGTTCCCCTAAATTCTGGTGGTCCTACTGCCTTGAAGTCTTTAAATTTTGCCAAGCGATTGTCTGGCTGGTTCCCTGCAGCTGATATTCCCTATTGCATAGCCTGAGCTACCATATTTGCAAAGTTTTGCATCGGGTCTTGCAGTTGTCCCCCATCGTTGTTGACAGATTCTTCTACCCTTTGATTTCGTGTTCGACGTCTTGGCGGCATTATCTGATTACATAAAATCATAAATTTAACTTACATTCTAAAGCTTATTGTATAAGTTTAACATGTAACATGAAGTTTTATACAAAACTTATTCCATTACTCAAACATAGATTCGTATTCATTAATTCAAAGTACTTTACATAACGTAGCACATAATGCTATCCCTTTGTGACCACAAAAGTCCAGAATTACTTACACAAAAGTTGGGAATATTACATTACACACGTACATTATCAAACATACATAATCAACTACTAATCCTACTTATTTTCTAAGTCACGGTCTTTCATCTTTCTTTTCCCCTTCTTATTCAGAGTTGTGCACGATCTGTTGCTTCTGGTTCCCATTTGATCAATTTAGATTTTAAGCTTATCTTGTTCCTCTATAGTTTTCATTTACGCTTTTCATAACTGACTATTTAATAGCCTTTCTATTTCCCACAGCTTCTCCAGAGAAGAAACCTGGTTCCTCAGATTCTACACTTCCGTTGATGCTTGATCAGCTCCAACTTCGGTGTCCGAATCACTATCTGTTAGTTCCACTATTTTCGGATCTGGTATTACGCTTTCCAATACCACCACCTCATCAAGGTTGCTTGCACTGTGAGCCTCTATTTTAACTATTGGCTTTGATATTGGCTCCCTCTGAGGGTATCCTAATTCTTTTCCACCTGACATCTACACACAAATTATCCTGATTAGCATATAGTATATACACACAACAACTAATAATTTTATAAAACATATCTTTTATTTTGTTTAACGATGAATTTATTCAATTCATCTCCTTTTAAACTCTATATGAGTTATTTGCATTTTCAACGTTTCCCTCTGTTCTAAGGTTATAGCCTCAGGTCTATCCCACCTAAGGTTTCTAACCCTAAAGCTTTGATACCAACCTGTGACACCCCCCAAATTCGGGTACTTGAAACCTGGACTCGGTGCTTCACGCTACCATTTCTATGTGCGGAATAATACAATAATAATAACAATAATATAGATAACAAACTTAATTTACATATGCATTGTAAGACCCCAACTTTTATAAATAAAGATGAATTTTCTATAAATATCATTTTTGAATATTATGGAGTTAATTTGATATAATATTATAGTTGTGGGTAATATTTATAAATTTTGCAAAGTACGCAAGTTGTTATATAATATTCGATTGGTCGGGGAATATTCGTTTTAACAGGGAATATTCGTACAACGGCACAATCATTGGTGGACCCCACAACGGAATTATTGTCGGATTGAGAAAACGACAAAAATATTTTATTAAAAATAACGGCGAAAGTTTTACTATTGTTACTGTTGAACTACTCGGTGGTAAAAGTACAGTAATACGTGTGGTTGCATAGTAACACACGGTATTGATTATAAATGATTATGTGAGAAGTCACTCAGTTTGATTCAATTATTGTCAGTTAATAATATGAATTATTTAGCGATAATGACGTTTTGTTTTATTCGTATTATTAACGTAATAAAACAGAAACATCTTTTTATATAAAACAGAATACTTTATTAAAGTTATTCTATAAATAGAATATATTATATTTTATTTAAAAGATTTTTTTTTAAATATGGACCGTCAGATTAAAGTAATCAATCTGGACCGTTCATGGATTAGTTACTATGCATTCTATTTTTCTATAAATAGCAGCTCATTCCTTCATTATTTCTTACGAATTCACTGAACTCTAGAGAGAGAAACTATAGAGAGAAACTATAGAGAGAGAGAAGAAGAGTATTCTGCTACTTAACTACTTCCTTATTTCAGCTCTTCTTTAAAACGGTAAGGGATGTTATTCTTTCTTATTCATGAAGAGAACTGTTGTTATTCCATTTCTTATTATTCTGTTGGAATAACCTGTATACGCGGTCTACCCTATACTTGGTGACATTCTTCTGTTATTCTGTTGGAACATCCTGTCTGTGTGTTTTACACCGGACCTGGTTCCTTTTTTATTATTATTCTGTTGGAACATCCTGTCTGTGTGTTTTACACCGGACCTGGTTCCGTCTTGTTATTATTCTGTTGGAACATCCTGTCTGTGTGTTTTACACCGGACCTGGTTCCATTATTTATTATTCTGTCGGAATATCCTGTCTGTGCGTTTACGCCGGACCTGGTTCCATTATTTATTATTCTGTCGGAATATCCTGTCTGTGCGTTTACGCCAGACCTGGTTCCATTATTTATTATTCTGTTGGAATAACCTGTCTGTGCGGTCTATCGCATGCATGGTGATTTCTTTTGTTATTCCATTCTTTATTATACTCAGTTGGTTAAGTTTTGACTTCTATACTCCATAAAATTTGTGGAATATCCTTGATAATTGCGGTTCATCCAGTATCTTTTCATGAAAATATTCTTCTAAGCATTCTTGAATTTTACTCCACAAAACAGTATCATGTTGACAATTTGGACGTTGTTAATTCTTGGATAAATTAATTCTTGAACTTGTTTTATTGAATTCTTATATCATTGTCATCATCCTCATGTTTATAAAATGTTGAAAGTCATCTGTGGCCTGTAGTGCATAGATGGACTTGGTATGATTATGACCAGGGATTATTCGGTATAATCATGACCATAATGTTACAAATGATGTGGTAAAAGTCCTCATTGGCCCGTAGTGCATTGATGGACAGTTGTTGGCATGAACATGACCATTAATGAATACACGAATATCCTTGGCCGTAGTGCAGGGGTGATTCGATGATGTGAATTATTTTATTAAGCTGAGTCCCAGCGATAACAGTGTTGAAAAACCTTTTAAATCATAAAAGATAGTAGAGTTTATTTTCTACTTGACTCTTTTAATGGATTGCTTGTTCCGCTGCAGTTAAACTTGATGTCTATTATATTTTATCAGTGTAACATTGTTGAAGGCTAATGATAATTTATTCTGCATTATCTTAGTCATAATATTTCTCACTGGGCTAGTTGAGCTCACCCTTTCTTTCACTGTTCTCTTCAGGAAATGAGAACGTAGCTGGGGCAAGTCGGGAAACGGAATGATGGTCCGAATGATAGTATTAGTTAGTAGTCCTCACTATTCTATGTAATAGTGTGTTAATAAATGTAATGAGGACTCCTTTTGAGTATAAATACTCTCTAGAAGATAATATTTGTATTCAAACTCACAGTTTATGTTTTGTCGTATTGTACACGACAGTTGTATTAGTAAGTTGTATTTGTAGTCTGTACTATGTATCTGACGACCCAAGATGGGTGATGTATACCTAATTTTGGGGGCGTCACAGTTGGTATCAGAGATAAGGGATATGATCCCTGGCTAAGATGTGAGAATAGAACTAGGAGGGGAGAGACGGGGAATTACTTCGCTAGTATGACCTACCTAAGTTTATTTGCATGGTATTTAATTGGTCGGTCAAAATATAAGGATAATATATGACATATCAATTAACTTTTATTTTGTGGCAGTATCTAAAAATGGCATCTGAGAATGTTGAGAATAGCAATGGAGCACAGGCGACTGTTGATTCACCACATATCAATAATCAGGATAATGTGCATCAGGAAGGTGACAATCCTCATGCAAACAACAACACTGACCAGATGATGAATGATGGAATGTTCAGAAACTTTATGCAGTTCATGCAACAGCAGGCGAGAGCGGCTCCTGTCCAAAATATAGGTGGAAACACTGAAAACTCTCGGACGGTCACCGCTAAACAGTTCAAGGAGCTGGGACCACCAGAGTTTAAGGGAGAGCCAAAACCACTTATAGCGGAAACGTGGATAAAGCAGATTACCAAGATATTTGATGTCTTGGGATGCTCCGAGGAGCAAAAGGTTCCCTTTGCCGCCTTTATGTTGCGAGGAGAGGCAGATTACTGGTGGGAATCGATTAAGCGTACTCAACCTGCCGCACTGAAGATGTCTTGGGAGAAGTTCCAAGAGCTGTTCAATGACAAATACTTTCCCGAAAGTGTTCGTCACATGAAGGAGGTGGAGTTCATCAAATTAGAGCAGAATAATATGATCGTGTCGCAGTATGAGGCTAAATTTGCTGAGTTGTCCCGGTTTGCGTCCCACTTGGTAGATAATGAAGAGCGAATGACGCGAATGTTTTTGCGAGGTTTGAAACCTGAGATACGTCAACATCTTATTTCTCATAAATTATGTTTGTATTCAGATGTTGTGAATAGGGCTCAGTTAGTGGAGCGTGATAACGAGTCAACGCAACCAAAAGAGAGCAGTCGGCAAAATGATAATACCAATGAGAGCAGTCATCGAAGCGGTGACAACAAGCGTGGAGGGAATCAACAGGCCAGAAATGGTAACCACTTCGATGGTAATCAGGGCCAAAATAATAAGAATGGTCATTTCAAGAACAGGAGATTCAACAATGATGGAAAGACGTCAGCACCAGCACCCGTTGTTAAGGAAGGAGAACGACCACCTATCATATGTTTCAAATGCGGAGGGGAGGGGCACATCAGTCCAAACTGCACGATGCCGTCTAAAGCATGTTATAATTGTGGAAGAAAAGGTCATTTAGCTCGATTTTGTCGTTTACCAAAAATAAGTTCAGCCAAGATGGAGACACCAAAGGCCGTCCCAGAAAAGTCCAAACGGTAGTGCAAGGGAGAGCGTTTGTTGTGACCTCCCAGAAAGTAAGGAACCCGAATGAGGTCATCACGGGTAAGCTTATCATAAACTCTAACGAAGTCTATACTTTATTTGATACCGGTTCGACCCATTCTTTTATTTCTCCTACTTGCGCTCATCGATTAAATTTGACTCCGGAGAAATTAGACTTTGATTTATCTGTTAAAACTCCATTGGGAGAAACCTTCATTACATCCACGGTTTATAAGTCTTGTTTGATTTAAGTTGGTACCCACACATTACCTGTCGATCTAATTTCATTAAAAATACTTGCATTTGACGTGATTCTAAGGATTGATTGGTTAACTACTCATCATGCAAAAATTGATTATTTTCGTAAGGTTGTTAGCTTCCATATTCCTAATCGACCTATTATGCGAATTCAAGCAACCAAACCATTAAAATCAATTGCTGTCATTTCAAGTCATAAAGCTATTCGTTTAATGAAAAACGGATGTCAAGCTTTCTTAGCTCATGTCACGGATCTAAACAAAAATACGTCAGTTTTGAATGATATTTCTATTGTTAATAAATTCCCTGACGTATTCCCTGAAGAACTTCCTGGCCTACCCCCAGAGCGTGAAATTGAATTTTGTATCGACCTTGAACCCGGTACAAAACCCATTTCCAAAGCCCCATATCGAATGGCTCCTATTGAACTTCAGGAGTTAAAGATCCAACTGCAGGAATTGTTAGACATTGGCTTTATTCGTCCTAGTACTTCTCCTTGGGGTGCTCCTGTGCTATTCGTGAAGAAGAAAGATGGAAGTATGCAACTTTGTATTGATTATCGGGACTTGAATCATGTCACCATCAAAAACAGGTACCCATTGCCACGTATTGATGACCTGTTTGACCAGTTGCAAGGAGCACAATTCTTTTTAAAGATCGATCTTCGTTCTGGATATCATCAGCTGAAGGTTAGAACTGAGGATATTCCAAAGACGGCTTTCAGAACTCGGTACGGGCATTATGAATTCCCAGTCATGTCCTTTGGACTGACTAATGCTCCTGCTGCCTTCATGGATATGATGAACCGGGTATTTAAGGAATATTTGGATCACTTTGTGGTCGTCTTTATTGATGACATCCTTATTTATTCCAAAAGCCGTGAAGATCATGAGCAACACTTGAGGCTGGTACTCCAAAAACTTCGTGAATACAAGCTTTATGCCAAGTTGAAGAAAGTTCTGGCTAGGAGGTAACATTCCTTGGGCACGTAGTATCAAGTCGTGGAATATCTGTTGACCCGATAAAGATTGAAGCTATTCAAAGCTGGGAGCAACCTAAATCAGTGACCGAAGTACGTAGCTTTCTTGGTTTAGCTGGTTATTATCGGAGATTCGTGGAAGGATTTTCTCGAATCGCTACTCCATTAACTCAGTTGATACAAAGTTCGGTTGGAGCGAAGAATGTGAGAAGAGTTTTCAAGAACTCAAGAGGAGACTCATTTTAGCATCTGTTCTAACAATACCATCTAGCTCGGAGGGATTTGTCATCTACAGTGATGCTTCAAGCAAAGGGTTGGGATGCGTTCTCATGCAACATGGAAAAGTCATAGCCTATGCATCAAGACAACTCAAGGAATATGAGAAGAATTATCCTACTCATGATCTAGAGTTGGCAGCTGTTGTCTTTGTACTTAAAATTTGGAGGCATTACTTGTATGGGGAGAAGGTGGAGATCTTTACGGATCATAAAAGCCTCAAATATTTCTTCACTCAAAAGGAACTCAACATGCGACAACGACGTTGGCTTGAACTGTTGAAAGATTATGATCATACCATTCAATACCATCCTGGAAAAGCGAACGTGGTAGCTGACGCATTGAGTAGAAGATCATATGCAAGTACGAGTGCGATATTGTCAACACAAAGACCCATTTTGTGTGACTTGCAAAGGATAGAGATAGAGTTAAAGACTCCAGGGACCCATGTGATGATGGCGAATATACGAGTAGAACCAACTTTAATCGATAGAGTTAAAATTGCTCAAGCTACAGACCTGGAGCTGATGCGTATGAGGAAGAAAGTGCAAGAAGGTGCTATGCCGGAAGCAAGAATCGATGAAGAAGGAATACTTCGAGTCAACTCCAGACTTTGTGTTTCTAACAACCCTGATTTAAAGTATGAAATCATGATGGAGGCATACAACACACCGTTTGCAATCCATCCTGGAAGTACCAAAATGTATCATGATCTTCGTCATACATTTTGGTGGAGCAATATGAAGAGAGAGATAGAGCTGTTTATCTCAAGGTGTTTAACTTGTCAACGAGTCAAAGCGGAGCATCAAGTACCAAAAGGTCTATTGCAACCACTTGAAATTCCAAAATAGAAGTGGGAGCACATTACCATGGATTTCGTTACCGGTCTTCCTAGGGTTTCTCAAGGTATTGATGCGATTTGGGTCATTGTTGATAGATTGACCAAGTCTGCTCATTTCTTACCGATACGAGAAACTTATACACTTGAACGTCTTGCTCGTATGTACATAAACGAGATTGTAAGACTGCATGGTATGCCAGTATCCATAGTTTCTGATCGAGACCCAAGATTCACTTGACGATTTTGGGTTAGTTTACAAAAAGCTATGGGCACGAATTTACGATTTAGTTGGGCATATCATCCTCAGACGGACGGACAATCAGAGAGGACTATTCAAACTCTAGAAAATTTATTAAGACTCTGTGTCCTTGATTTCAAGGGAAGTTGGGACAAGTTCTTACCATTGGTGGAGTTTTCCTACAACAATAGTTATCAAACAAGTATTGGCATGGCTCCATTCGAAGCATTGTATGGAAGAAAATGTTGTTCTCCAGTATGTTGGGATGAGGTGGGGGAAGCAACGTTGTTGGGACCGAAGTTGGTACATATAACTACAGAAAAGATTCAAACGATCCGACAACGTATAAAAACCTCACAAGATCGACAAAAGAGTTATGTTGATCTTCATCGAAAGAACGTGGAATTTGATATAGGAGATCATGTGTTCTTACATGTTGCTCCATGGAAAGGAGTTACGAGATTTGGAAAGAGAGGAAAGCCCAATCCTCGATTCATCGGTCCATTTTTAATACGCGATCGAGTAGGAACTGTGGCTTATAGACTCGCTTTACCGCCAAGTATGTCTCGTGTTCATAACGTTTTTCACATATCCATGTTACGTAAATATGTGGAAGACCCGAACCACATTATTGAGTTAGAACCGGACGAAATAGCAGAGGATTTGACGTATAAAGAAGTTCCTGTTCAAATTTTGGATAAGAAGGAACATATTCTACGCTCCAAGTTATACCTCAAGTCAAAGTTTTGTGGAGAAACCACGATGTTGAGGAAATGACTTGGGAGTTAGAATCTGAAATGAATTCAAGGTATCCTTACCTCTTCAACATACCAGGTACGTATCCTAATTTTGAGGGCGAAATTTCATAAGAAGGGAAGGTTGTAAGACCCCAACTTTTATAAATAAAGATGAATTTTCTATAAATATCATTTTTGAATATTATAGAGTTAATTTGATATAATGTTATAGTTTGGGGTAATATTTATAAATTTTGTAAAGTACGTAAGTTGTTATATAATATTCGATTGGTCGGAGAATATTCGTTTTAACAGGGAATATTCGTACAACGGCACAATCATTGGTGGATCCCACAACGGAATTATTGTCGGATTGAGAAAACGACAAAAATATTTTATTAAAAATAACGGCGAAAGTTTTACTATTGTTACTGTTGAACTACTCGATAGTAAAAGTACAGTAATACGTGTGGTTGCATAGTAACACACGGTATTGATTATAAATACTTATGTGAGAAGTCACTCAGTTTGATTCAATTATTGTCAGTTAATAATATGAATTATTTAACGATAATGACGTTTTGTTTTATTCGTATTATTAACGTAATAAAACATAAACATCTTTTTATATAAAACAGAATACTTTATTAAAGTTATTCTATAAATAGAATATATTATATTTTATTTAAAAGATTTTTCTTTAAATATGGACCGTCAGATTAAAGTAATCAATCTGGACCGTTCATGAATTAGTTACTATGCATTCTATTTTTCTATAAATAGCAGCTCATTCCTTCATTATTTCTTATGAATTCACTGAACTCTAGAGAGAGAAACTATAGAGAGAGAGAAGAAGAGTATTCTGCTACTTAACTACTTCCTTATTTCAGCTCTTCTTTAAAACGGTAAGGGGTATTATTCTTTATTATTCATGAAGAGAACTGTTGTTATTCCATTTCTTATTATTCTGTTGGAATAACCTGTATACGCGGTCTACCCTATACTTGGTGACATTCTTCTGTTATTCTGTTGGAACATCATGTCTGTATGTTTTACACCGGACCTGGTTCTGTTTTTATTATTATTCTGTTGGAACATTCTGTCTGTGTGTTTTACACCGGACCTGGTTCCGTCTTGTTATTATTCTGTTGGAACATCCTGTCTATGTGTTTTACACCGGACCTGGTTCTATTATTTATTATTCTGTCGAAATATCATGTCTGTGCGTTTACACCGGACCTGGTTCTATTATTTATTATTCTGTCGGAATATCCTGTCTGTGCGTTTATGCCAGACCTGGTTCCATTATTTATTATTCTGTTGGAATAACCTGTCTGTGCGGTCTATCGCATGCATGGTGATTTCTTTTGGTATTCCATTCTTTATTATACTCAGTTGGTTAAGTTTTGACTTCTATATATATATATATATATATATATATATATATATATATATATATATATATATATATATATATATATATATGTCAACATGTGATTAAATACAATGATTATCCAAGTGGGGACACTTGTATAACATAATTAGAAATTAACGAACAAAATAAATATCTGAATAATAATATAATACCATGTTGATAATCAATGATCGAATATATTATATATAACAATAGGGTTAATAATCTGGCACAATAATAATATAATTCTGAAACTTTCTTACTCATGTCCATTGCATAAAGAAAATACAAATGTAGGATACTTGCACAATAAAATGATAGTTCAGATACTTGCTCAATAATAATTGGAGTAAGTTTAGGAAACTTGCCTGAGCTGCTGCTTACAATAACGCAACTTAGTTTTATCTTTTATATCGAAACCTAGCATTAATAAGATTATTTGTTCGATTAGAATAATATATTATATCACACAGTACTGCTATTTGCAGTCAACACTTAACCTAATCACATTGTTACGCAAGTTTAACATCCATTAGGTCATAAACAGACACATATCTAGTCAAATTATCTAAGTCCAAAATAATTTCTGAAATATTTTGATGTACCGACGGTTTTATCGGGTAATTATCGAGTCTAAAACTTTATTCTGTAGTTCAATATTCGATTAGATAATTTAAGTGTCAGTCATATTACCTTTCATAGTCTTATAATAATTTTTTTAAATAATTATTATAATTTATCATGATTTATCAAACACTGAAATCATTATTAAATGATTTAAATATTAAATAATTCTATTATCATTAATATTTAATTAATATTAAATTATTAATGAAACCACTGCCAAAATATTAAAGTTATTTATAATTACTCAAAATATTTTTAAAGTATTAATATTACCCTTAAATAATTTTTAAAACATTTAAAATAATTTTTAAATAATTACCATTAATATTTAATTATTAATATATTATTCATCAACATATTAAAAGTCATTAATTATAACTTAAAATATTTTTAATTTATTTATATCCTTTTTAAATCAATAAGACCAATTTAAAACTATTTATTTAACATAATTATTAAATAAATTTATTATCCTTAATATTAAATTAATATCATTAATATTAAGTTATTAATGAAATTATCCTTTAATTATTAAAAGTTATGTTTTATAACTTAAAATATCTTTAAACACTTTATTTTCATTTAAAATAATTTTTCTAATATTACAATCATTTTTAAATTACTTTATTTAATATAATTATTAAATAATTCTAATATCATTAAAATTAAATAATTAATGAAATTCACTTTACAATATTAAAAGTTACATTTTATAACTTAGAGTATTTTTAAATACATTATTATCATTTAAAATGATTTTTAATATAATAAAATCATTTTTAGTTAATTTATTTAATGCATTTATTAAATAGATTAAATATCAACAATACTCAAATAAATACTAATATTTATGAAAAATATGCCAAGTTATTAAAAGTTAATTTTTATAACTTAAAATAATTTTTAAAATAATTTTTGTAATTTTCAGAATTTATTTACTATTTTTAAATAATTTTTAAAAATTAAATTAATTAAAGTTATTAAATTTGTCGCTAAAGCCTTTGGCGACAGTAAGTGTCGCCTTAGGTGTTCTTGAGAAACCCAGGTGTTCATACTCAGTGTTCGAGTTAGCTTGTTTGACCATCAATCATTCTCTGTATGAGTTGTTTATGGACATGCTATTGATTAAATGTTGTAGTATGTATGTAAGAATACATGTTCATAACAATTTCTGGACCAAATCATAAAATATGAGGGAGATCTAAGCATCAAAGCAAGTTGTCAGAGTTGTTCATCAAGTTTCTGGGTTGCCCAGAATTTTCAGTCGTGGCCGGTCAACGCTTTTCAAGGCCTTTATATCTATCAATCGGTTCACGTTATAGCTGTGCTAGACGTCGGGCCTCGTAGAATAACTAACAGGGTATTAAGTTTGATCATTGTTCAAGCCCAAACATCAACAAAAAGAAAGATCTAAGTCATCAAAGTGGTTGTTAGAGGTTGTTCTTCATTTCTGGGTTTTTCCAGAATGAAGAACAGAACGAGTATACTACTTTGGATCCTTATATCTCGCATTCTGAGTTTGCTATATGTGGTCTATTGATTCCGGGTTGTAGCCAACATGTAATACTATAGATCTAATATATAAAACACATATTACATCAGCAAATTTGCTAGATACATGTCGGTCAAAGTACCTTCTCGGAACTGTTCTTGAACATTTCTGGGTTTTCCAGAAATGTTCTTGAGCAGTTTCGGCTATCAATGTTTAACCACCATTTAGTTTGATTCTACATATGATCTGGGAGTTATAGAGGCATGGTTTGATAGTTCTCATGTCAGTCTACAACAACAACAACAACAACAACAACAACAACAACATAAATAGCTAGCAGCAGCCAGATCTAGGGTCTCAAAAGTTACTGTCAGACTTTTCTGGGCAGAATCTGGGTTTTCAGAACTACAGGTCAATGTTTGTCAACCCACTTTGACCACAAATAACTTTTAATCTACAACAGATATGGACCTGGTTCAAGTTCCATATTAAAGGTCTCATAGCAGACTACAGGATCAAAGCTTAAAACAACAAAAACATATAACAGACTGAGATCTATGGGACCTGACATTCACTGTTAGACCCTTATTTTCAAAAATTTCCAGATTTGGAAAATCATCAAATTTGAGCCTCTAGATGTTATGGATCTAACATCCAGAAACCCAGATCATTGATTAACACTCCATACAACACATTTAACACAAAAAAAAACTACATCTAACATAAGATCAAAAGATTTTCAAATTCTAGGGTTTATACCTTTTCTAAGCTTCGATCTTGATTCTGACCTTTTGATCTGTTAATGAAAATCGTGGGGCTTGCTTTGTGACTGATATTAGCAATGAGATTCGGAGGTTTTAGATAGAGAAGTTCTAGGATGAGAGTTATGAACAATTTAGCCTAAACGTGATTTTTTTTCTCTCTCTTAATCTATGTAAATAATGGTATAAGGCACATGGCAAGTGAGTTGAATCTGATTTGCTAGCATGCTATAGCTCATAGCTTAGTCTAGGGTGGTGGCTAGCAAGATTTGGCAAGATTTCCTAGCAATTATTTCAAGAATGAGACAAAAAGGGTATAATGGTCAATTTACATTTTAATTTTAATGGTATTCTTGTCCAAGGTACTTGAATCTAGGGTTTAATTACTAGATTTTAAATCTTAAAGTTTTCCAAATAATTTCTAGAGTTTGAAAAATTAAAATTAAAGTATAATAAAATTTTAATTAAAACACACTAATTAAAATTAGGGTTTTTAATAGAAAATTAGAGTTTAAATAATTAGGGTTCTTTAATCTTATTAGGGTTCCCAAATTAACAATTAGGGTTTCCTAATTATCATTATAATTTATTAAAATAATAATTAGGATGTCTAATTTTAGTAATTAGGGTTCCTAATTAGCAAATTAGGGTTTCTAATTTAATTTAGGGTATTTCAAATATAAATTAGGTTTATCCTAATTAACATAAATTCTATAATATGCAACATAAATCACAGAACATAATTTCTGACCGATCTTAAACTCCAGTTTTGAGTTTCCAATTATGGTTTATGACAGTAATACAAGGGTTTGTCGTGATACACCATAATTGACTAACTATTATCAGTCTACACATATACAGTATATATATTTATAACACTGAAAAATTAAAACATAAATTATATTATATTATTATTCTCATCCGTTGAACAAAAATCCCACAATGCTGAAGAAGCTACGTGGAAACTCGAAGATAAAATGATGAAAGATTATCCTGAGTTATTTGTTTAATCTATGTCTTCGATTCTGGGGACATAATCTTTGTAAGTAGGGAAGAATGTGACGAATGATTTGTTTAAGTTGTAATTCTGGGGACAGAATCCTTGTAAGGAGGGAATGATGTAACAATTCAGAATTTTAAATTGAAATTCTAAGTATTTATTGAGTTATATAAATATTTTAATTGATGTGTTTATTAATGAATAAATGTTTGTTTAATGTGATTTGATTTGATTATTTATTTGTTAAATAAATAATTTATGAGTTAAGAAAATTGATCATCAAGAGATAATATTCTAATTTAAATTAATAATTAAGTTAGAGAGTTTATGATGATTAAATGAATTATTATAATAATATTTTAATTTGACTTGGTAATTAAAATGATGTGCTAATTTATTAAATAAAATTATAATTATAAAGAAAATTATAATTTTGTTGTATTGATTTATGTGGTAAATTAATTTAATAAATTGTTATTAGAGTTAATTAAATTAAATATTAAAATTTAATTAAATAAAGTGTGACCATAAACTATGCTATAAAGGAGTTATTAAAATAAGTTAAAGGATGTTAATTCAGTTTTGCCAAACAAGGCTTAATGAATGTTAAGTCTTTAATTTAATTAGGTTTTACCAAACAAGGCATAAGGATTTTAAGTTGTTAATTTTAAAGAGTTTTGCTAAACAAAGCTTTAAGGTTTTTGAATTTTGAATTTGAACTATAATATAAATAAAAAAATTAAAAATATAAATAAAATATATTAAATTTTGTAACTGATATATATTAAGTATAGAGTTATTATTATCAGTTTTATTCTTAATACAATATATGTTAGCGTCTGTTTTATTTACGTGAAAAGCTTTTGGCTTAAGCCTAAGAAGAGAAAAGAGAAGAAGAAAGTTTGCATAGAGAAGTTGAGAGAGAATTGTGAGAATGAGTTTTGATAATCAAAGGGTGCCTATTATCTTCTAGATAACCTAAACGAGAAAGCAAATGTATAATCCTACCCTTCTACTTTTCAAAGTTTTAGTTTTATTCTATTCAAAAGTTCTCTGTAAGAATTTGTGTGAGGGTTTAATTATTTGTTATATATAGTTTTTATATGATAGTTGGTTGATATAAAGTTGTTTTCATAAGTTTATAGATGAGTTATAGTAAATTGATTCATGTAATGTATTTAATTATGAAGAAAATCATATTACAGTTAATTTGTATGGATATATAAGAATTTGGCTTAGTTTAAAGTAAAAATTGATGTTTAATTCATTGTATAACGTATAAATTAACTATTGATTTTAAAAGTAGATGAAGAAACAAAAACAATAAATTAACTATTTTGGTTGAAAAACAAAGTCACGGTGATGATTTTCACTAAGAATGTCAAAAAGTGAAGTTTGAACAAGAACAGTGAAATTAGAGGTCTTAAATTCGATATTTATATGGTTTATATGGGTGAAATCATGTTACGAGACCTTAAGTTATGTGTCTGTGATATATATATATATATATATATATATATATATATATCGTGTTAATTTAGTTGTTAGAAAGTAATTTGTAGGCCAAATTGGCTTTGTTTATGTTTTTCGCGAAGTTGATCGCCAGAGACTGTAATTCGGCGTCGCAGTGCCGCCTCGTAGTACAAGTCTCGCACCGCAGCGCCAGCGTCGCGCCACCGTGCCAAGTATAACCTTGTGCCTCACGCCGCAGCGCCATCACCACGCCGCAACGCCGTTCCCAGTGTAAACTGTGGCGACGCAGCGCCGGTAAGCAGAATGGCTAGGCAATGTATTTTAGTTACACAAAGTCTGAAATTGTTGAATATTATGATTGTTAAGATGTGATTTTGGTATTACAATACTAAGAATGAAAATATTATTGACAATTAACGAGTTCTGTTATTACATTACTAATGTGACTTAACTATGTGATTAAAATCGATCCATACATGAAGTAGATACTTAATTGTATACAGAGTATATGTAGTAACTAATTATGTCATGATGACATGTATATAGGGTATTGTGACTCGAGTTATTAGGGTTTAGCTTATACTCAAGGTAAGTTTCTAAACCTTATCTCTTGATATTGAGCAAGTTTTCTTATCTTTAACTTGTTTCGTAGTATGCAAGTTCTTTACCTCTATTGTTATGATTGTGCAAGTTTCTTTACTCTACCTTATTTATTATTGAGCAAGTTATTCCTAATTCTACTTATGTAATTTAAATATATTCGTGCCAAGCTATTAAACCTAACTCTTACTTTGAGAAGGTTTCCTACTTTAACTTGTTTGCTAGCATGTAAGCTTATCGTTTAAATTACTATTTATTATGCATGCTCGATAATTCAATTCTAAACAATATTTTGACATTAGCTTAATATTGTCCAAGCAGGGTATGTTACGTTATTTAATGTTTATGCTTTTAGTTCATTTCTAAAGCATGACCCTAACATACAAATTTTGATTCATCTATGACTTGTTCCATAGCATATTGTTATTGTATTTTATTCAACTAATCCTTAGTTGATGTTCGTTGAATTCTAAATTACCTTGAAATGTATCCAAACCAAACTTACTTTGGTGCAGACTTGTATTCTAAATGTTGAGATGAACAACCCTGTTACAGGAGATAATTTACGCATAGCGTTTAGATGTTTGTGCACAATACATTGTACAAAGGGTTGATCCCCCTAAGTACGAGAAGTCCCTATAGTCTTATGACTGTTAAAGTTTAAGTTGAAAGAATACTTATAACTATGGACATAGTTCGTGGTCTTATGACCCTCAGATACATATTTCAGATTATGATTATCATTGATAGAGCATATTATTCAGTTTTGTTGAGCCTATTCATTTGGCAGTTGTTATGAAGTTTTATTCATTGTCATTTTAAGTGAGCATTGTTTGCTCACTCTTGCTTATATAAATATTACAGCTAAAGTTGAGAAGGTCGATGTACCTACAACCAATAAAGGAAAAGGAAAGATGAACAAGTATTGAAGATTTGTAAACGTGTTGACTTTTATATTGTCAAACTTTATTTTAAGTATTGTGATGTAGTTATTTAATTTTTTGCACATGATATTTGTATTTAAAGGTTAGATGACCTGGGAGATTTTATTGATGTAATCCTTTAATGGGAAGGTTTATTTTTAAATTTTCTTATATTTAGGTAGTTAAAAATGATTGTTTTCATCAAGTGAATACCAAATCTTGTGGGAATGAAGTACCCAGATTTGGGAGTGTCACATTTATCATTGTCGCTACGTCGGCTGTTTGTTGAACTAATTCTGGTCCTAATATCTTTTGTTCTCCGACTTCATCCCAACACAACGGTGTTCTGCACTTTCTCCTATAAAGAGCTTCGTACGGTGGCATGCCGATACTTGCATGATAACTATTGTTATAAGAAAATTCCACTAGGGGTAGGTGGTCGTCCACATTTCCCTTGAAGTCCATCACACAAGTTATAAGTATGTCTTCCAGTGTTTGTATCGTTCGCTCACTTTGTCCATCTGTCTACGGATGATAAGTAGTACTCAACCTCAGCTATGTTCCCATTCTCTCTTGCAGGCTTTTCCAGAATTTTGATGTGAAGCGCGGATCTCGATCAGAGACAATTGACACCGACACTCCATGTCGTGAAACGATCTCCTTTACGTATAATTTTTCCAATTGATCCAAGTTGAAATGAATCTTTATCGGTAGAAAATGAGCTAACTTCGTCAGTCAATCCACGATAACCCAAATGATGTCATAACCTTTCTGCATGACTGGAAGTCCTACCACGAAATCCATCGTAATGTGCTCCCATTTCCACTCTGATAATTCTAATGGTTGAAGTAGACCACTCGGCCTTTTGTGCTCTACTTTGACCCGTTGGTAAGTAAGACATCAACTGACGCACTCCATGACTTCTTCTGAAGACCCCGAACTCAGGTACTTGAAACCCGAACTCGGTTCATCACGATACCATTTCTATGAGCGGAATAATACTAATAATGATAACAATAATATAAATATCAAACTTAACATACATTTATCAAAGTCTAATCCCAAGTACGTAACCTTTAAACATTCATTACAAACCATGATAGATAATATATATCATACTTGTCTTAATAACATTAAACTATTACATAAGACAACGCTCATTCATTCATTCAGCGACCTTTCCCTTTTCCTTGTTCTTAGCAGAGCTAGTTGAAAACATTTAAATTTAGCAAGGATGAGCATTTGAGTGCCCAGCAAGTAATAGCAATTAAATATATATAATCTGAAAGAATTTAAATATTTTCTTTGTACTATTCTTCTACAACAAGTCAATAGTTGTGAAGTATTATGAACCAATAATAATAATATAACAACTCTCTTTCAAATTTTTGAAACTATGTATTGACTATAAATAGGGTTTAGGTGACATGCCATGAACATTATTTTCATTTTCGAAAAGGTTAAACAGAAATTCATTTGTAAACCGTCATAAGTTACGGGCGTTAGGTTGTACTTTCCATGGGCCCTGTATTGATCAATACTACATTACACGAACTATAGGATCGTTCACTCTGTTCTGCCTTGGGCGCATAAAAGTTTTCCCATATAGGGATGTTCATACTTGTCTAGGTTCTAAATCAAAGGTTTTATCTTGTTCAACAATAATCTATAATTCAACATATATGTATACGGGTAATTGACAAAGGTATATCAACATGTGATGAAATACAATGATTATCCAAGTGGGGACACTTGTTTAACCATTTCTAGAAATTAACGAACAGATATATATATATATATATATATATATATATATATATCTGTATTATCATATACTAACTTGTTGATAATCAATGAGCTTATATAATATAAGGTTCATAATTTGTACAGTAATAATATAATTTAGAAACATTCTTACTCATGTCCCAGCATAAAGAAAATGTAAAGGTAAGATACTTGCCTGAAGCGCTGCTTACAGTTTGTAATTTAGATTTATCGCTTATCTCACGACCTATCATTAACAAGATCGTTCGTTCGATTAGAATAACATACTATAACACATAACACTGCTTATTGCAGTCAGCACATACCCTAATCACATTGGCACATATGTTTAATAACCATTGAATCACAAATAACCACATATCTCAATAAATTATCTAAGTCCAGATCAATTTCTGAAACATGTCGGTGTACCGACAGCTTTATCGGATATTTATCGAGTCTAAGACTCTATCCCGTAACTCAGTATCAGTCATGTTATTTTTAAATGACCTAATATAATTTTAAAACATTTATTATAATTTATCATGAATTTTCAAACATCGGAATCATTATTAAATGATTTAAATATTACACAATTCTATTAGCATTAATATTTAATTAATATTAAACTATTAATGAAACCATTGCCAAAATGTTAAAGTTATTTATAATAACTTAAAATACTTTTAAAGTATTAATATTACACTTAAATAATTTTTAAAAGAATTAAAATCATTTTTAAATAATTATCATTAATATTAAAGTATTAATGTATTATTTATCAAAATATTAAAAGTCATTAATTATAACTTGAAATATTTTTAATTCATTTATATCATTTTTAAATGATTTTTAAATAAATAAAACCATTTTAAAAATTTTTATTTAATATAATTATTAAATAAATCTAATATCATCTAATATTAAATTAATATCATTTATTAATGAAATTATCCTTTAAATATTAAAAGTTATATTTTATAACTAAAAATATCTTTAAACACTTTATTTTCATTTAAAATAATTTTCCTAATATTAAAATTATTTTTAAACTAATTTATTTAATATAATTATTAAATAACTTTAATATCATTAATAATAATTAATTAATGAAATTTAACTTTAAATATTGAAAGTTATATTTTATAACTTAAAATATTTTTAAACTATTTATTTTCATTTGAAATGATTTTTCTAATATTAAAATCATTTTTAAACTAATTTATTTAATATAAGTATTAAATAGATTTAATATCATTTAATATTAAAATATTAATATTTTTTAGGACAAAATATCAAAAGTTATATTTTATAACTTAAAATATTTTTATAACGATCATATAATTTTTAAATCATTAAATCTATTTTTCATAATTTATTTAATACATTTATTAAATAACTTAATTACCATTAATATTAATTAATTAATGAAATTTTATCATAAAATATTGAAAGTTATCAAAAATAACTTAAATTATTTTCTTATACCATAATATAATTTTTAAATGATTTTTCATGTATTAAAATTATTTTTAAATAATTTATTTAATATTATAATTAAATAAATTAAATACTTTTAATATTTCAAAAATATTAAATATTTATGAAATATATTTAAAATAATTAAAAACAAATTTTCAGATTTTAAAATAATTTTTAATAATTTATTTTGTATTTTTCGTAATTAAAAACTAATTAATACTAATTATTTAATAAAAATATAATTTTTATAAATTAACTGTCGCTAAAGACCACCTATAGCGACAGAACCGTCGCTGTAGGTGTTCTTCGCGTTCTTGGCCAAACCCAGAAAACTCATGTCAGAAAACGAGGGGGTGAGTTTGACCAATCTCACAGATCAGATCGATGTGTTTCTGGGAAAGGAAATGGCTAGATCTTGTAGACATAGTGTAATACTACAATATTCAACAACAGGCATGACCATACAACATCAAAATAAGGAGATCTAAGCTGCAGAAATACATGTCAGACATTATCTGGGTTTCTTCAGAAACCCAGAACTTCGACTAGCCACTTTCATGCCCGAAAATCTAAGTGTTCTATTTATCATTTATGTCGTTTAAAGGTTCAAATCTATAGAATATATGCTAAGGTACAAGTTCATAACATCAAAACATTATATCATCAAAACATGTGTAAGATCTGGCATGGTCAAACCATGTCAGAAATCTGTTCTTCATGATTTCTGGAAACTCCCAGAAATGTCGATTCAGTGTAAATGGCCTACTTTGACCGCTTGTCACGGTTGATCTGTTGATTGTTTATGGGATATTAAGACATAAATCTACATTCCACATTACCAGCTACAACATGTAACAAACAGAAACATTAAATCACTTAAAACCTGACAGATCCGGACTTACAAAGTTCTTGTCAAACGCTGATCATACTTTCTGGGTTTACCCAGATTTTGACCGGTCATGCCTGGTCAACGGGTTTTGACCGATCATAACTTCAAATATACAACAGATCTGACTTTTATTCTTGAACCAAATGAGAGATCTTACATCAGACTACAAATAAAAACTTTTAAACAACAAAAAAACTTAATAATCAAATATCTATGGGGTCTGACATTTGACTGTCAAACCCAAAAACCACATTTTCCAGATTTTGAAAAATTTTAATTTCGAGCACTTAGGTGTTATGGATCTGCATGATACCAACCCAAATCACTTAAATAGACTACAAACAACATGTTTTAACACAAAATTATAACATCTAACATGCAGATCAAAGTCAGATTTTCAAGTTAGGGTTCTACCTCTTTTGATCAAATCCTTGATTCTAGCCACTGATTTGGTTATGGGTGATCGTGGGGCTTGATTTGTGAGCTGAGATACTACATAATTTTGTGGGTTTTTAGTGAGAAAGAGTTGGTGAGAGCTTTGGAAAGAAATGAACAAAAATGAGTACTTTCTCTCTCTCTAACTCTTATATAATCTCTTGGTGCAATGAATTTGGCTGAATTAGCTGTCAATATATGGCTGACTTATGTTATTATTGTCACATGGGCAATCTTGGTGGTTTACCAACTACATATTCTAGCTAGATTTGCAAGTTATCTCTCAAATAATACAAAAAGGGTAATATGGTCAATTTGATTTCAAATTTTAAGGGCATTATTGACAATCTAATCTAACCCTTAGGGTTTAGGGTTTGGGTTTGGGTTTGGGATTAGGATTTGAACCATTTTAGGTTTTAAGAGCCAAAATTATAGGATTTCAAAAATTAGGAAAAATAAATAATAATTTAGCTTCCAAAAATGAAAATTAGTTTCCAATAATACAATTTAGAAATCCCTAATTAGATTGTGTTTACTAATTACATCATACATGAACATTAGGGTTTAAGTGCACTAATTAGCATTAAACTTGCTTAATTAGCAAATAGGGTTCACAATTAACAAATTTAGGGTTAATAATTTATATAAAAATAATAAGGATTTATACCTTTTAAAAATTTAGGGTTTTGAAAATAATTAAGATTCTCCCTAATTAGGGTTAATATCTTTAATATCGGTCATTACATACATTATAATGATTACATAACAGTCTTAAGCTTGCATTCGACTCTTGAATTAAGGTTTAAATGCTTGAACTAGGGTTTAATTATAATTTAAATATTATGGTTTCTAATATAATTATTAGGATTTCTAGAAATTTAATATTTCTAACTATTAATTAGGGTTTACCTAATTAATCATAGAATTATAGAATACACACATAAATCGCATAACACAGTCTTGAATCTCCCGTCTGAACTTCAAAATAGGGTGAAATAAATTAATGCTAGGGTTTTGACATTAAACACCAAAATTGACCAACCATTTTCTATACACACATACCGTACGTAAGTATAGCACTGAAAAATTAAAATATAATTAATATAATATTCTTATTCTCATTCCTTGATCAAATCCAAAATTAGAGTTTGGATTCTATATCTAATTTATCTGACTTATATACCATTAATAATTAAGTTAAAATAAATAACTTAATTATTCTAACATAAATTCATATAATAAAATAATAATTATTATAATAATTCTATAATCATTTCATATATTATTTAAATAATGTAATAATCATATTTTCATGGAAAGTAATTAATAAAAATATTTTCACTATAAAATTAATTATTAAAAGAATAAACTTTATAATAATCAATAATTCTAAAATAAAAATTATTTATAAACATTCATGTAATAAATATATTTTTTTTATCTATTTCATAATTATATACACATATTATCTTGTACAAATCCTCATCCTTAAATTAAAAAAAAAAATTATACGCAAAATTCCTGATTTATTTATATAGAAAATATCGGGTTGTTACATTCACCCTCCCTTATAAAGATTCCGTCCCCGGAATCACCGTTTTAAAACCTATACATACCAGGGTACATATCATACACAATCATTGCGAGTAGATCTCGATCAAAATTGATCGAACTGATCTTTAACTATTCACATAAAGCTTGTCTTTCTGATTAAATGGAAATTTGATTTCTAAGAGAACTCAAATTCCTCTTTCAAAATATCTTTATAAAATAAGTTATTGTATATAAGAAAATAATATATAAGAAAATAATATTGATTAGAAATAATACCTGGAGTTGCATCCCCGGCTGCCATGATATCTTGAACGGTCATGTTGAAGACGTTTGCGGTTGATTTCGTTGGTTTGTTTGTTGATGTTGGTCCCGTTGTCACCAATGTCTTGCTGCCTTTTTCCCGTATTCACATTCCTTGCCTCTCATCTCCTTCTTGGATAGTCTTCCACCTTATAATCCATTAATTCACACTTAAAACACACAAACTTGCCCTTTATCTCCTTTCCTTTTTATCGTATAGGTGACAAAACTATCTTTTGTCCCTTCATTATCTTAGCTATCACAAACGTTACTACAGGTCAGTTGATCCTCTGAATCCTGGCAGAACGATGGCCTTGAAGTCTTTGACGTTCGTCGATCGATTATCTGGCTGATCTTCCGGCGACTGGTATTCCGTTCTGCATAGATTGATCGTCCATATTCGCAAAATTCTGTATTGGGTTTAGTTGTCTTCCAACTTTGTTGACAGGTTCTTCTGTCTGGGTACTTTTTTTTCGTCTCCTTGGCGGTATTTTCATAATTTATTCTTTATTCTAAGCCTTATCGTATACGCTTAACATATAACACAAGTCTTTCTATTCGAATAATCATGTACTCAAAATATTAGATTTTGAAATTTTGGTTTTCTGCATTAACCAGTACTCATATAATTAACTACTATCTTTATACCAACTTATTTCATTAATCCATTATAGATTCATACTCATATCACTTGACATACCATAGCACATACTGCTTTAATCATCCGATATCCCTTTGTGACTCAAAAGTCGGGAATCGTTGCCACAACTTATACAAAATTTGAAAAATATTACCTTATACAAACACACCTATCATATACCTAACATAGAATCATACTTATTCAAGTAATATTGGTACTACTTATTTCTTACGCCTCCACTAAGGATCAATTGCTTAGAAATCTGTATATTCCCATTATCCTCAATAATCCATTCACACCTAACTACATCTAGTTCGTCCAACTTACCATATATTATGAGTTTAAGAACTCACTACAAACATATGAGTTTAAGAACTCGACATTGACCACATATTATTTAACTATACTTTACATTTCAGTTATACTATCGTTTCAGGGTCTGGTACTACACTTTTTAAAAATAACCACCTCTTTGAGGTAGCTTTCAATGTGAGCCTCTATTTCAGCTATTGGCTTTGATATTGGCTCGGTTGACTTCTTCTTTACAATTTGAGGGTATTCTAATTCTTTCTATCCGACAACTATACACAAAAAAATTATTTAGACTAACATACAATATATACACACAGAAATTTATAGTTTTATATAAGTTATCTTTTATTTTGTTTGATAATGAATTTATTCAATTCATCTCCTTTTTAAACTCTATATGAGTTAATTGTACTTTTAACGTTTTCCTTTGTTTCAAGGTTATAGCCTAAGGTCTATCCCACCTAAGGTTTCAAATCCTAAGCTCTGATACCAACTTATGAAGACCCCGAACTCAGGTACTTAAAACCCAAACTCGGTTCATTACGATACCATTTCTATGAGCGGAATAATACTAATAATAATAACAATAATATAAATATCAAACTTAACTTATATTTATCAGAGTCTAATCCCAAGTACGTAACCTTTAAACATTCATTACAAACCATGATAGATAATATATATCATACTTATCTTAATAACATTAAACTATTACATAAGATAACGTTCATTCATTCATTCAGCGACCTTTCCCTTTTCCTTGTTCTTAGCAGAGCTCTCTGATCGTTCACACTTAGCTGAAAATATTTAAATTAAGCAAGGATGAGCATTTGAGTGCCCAGCAAGTAATAGCAATTATATATATATAATCTGAAAGAATTTAAATATTTTTTTTGTACTATTCTTCTACAACAAGTCAATAGTTGTGAAGTATTCTGAACCGATAATAATAATATAACAACTCTCTTTCAAATTTTTGAAACTACGTATTGACTATAAATAGGGTTTAGGTGACATGCCATGAACATTATTTTCATTTTCGAAAAGGTTAAACAGAAATTCATCTGTAAACCGTCATAACTTACGGGCGTTAGGTTGTACTTCCCATGGGCCCTGTATTGATCAATACTACATTACACGAACGATAGGATCGTTCACTCTATTCCGCCTTGGGCGCATAAAAGTTTTCCCGTGTAGGGATGTTCATACTTGTCTGGGTTCTAAATCAAAGGTTTTATCTTGTTCAACAATAATCTATAATTCAACATATATGTATACGGGTAATTGACAAAGGTATATCAACATGTGATGAAATACAATGATTATCCAAGTGGGGACACTTGTTTAACCATTTCTAGAAATAAACGAACAAAATATATATATCTGTATTATCATATACTAACATGTTGATAATCAATGAGCTTATATAATATAAGGTTCATAATCTGTACAGTAATAATATAATTTAGAAACATTCTTACTCATGTCCATTGCATAAAGAAAATGCAAAGGTAAGATACTTGCCTGAAGCGCTGCTTACAGTTTGTAATTTAGATTTATCGCTTATCTCACGACCTATCATTAACAAGATCGTTCGTTCGATTAGAATAACATACTATAACACATAACACTGCTTATTGCAGTCAGCACATACCCTAATCACATTGGCACATATGTTTAATAAACATTGAATCACAAATAATCACATATCTCAATAAATTATCTAAGTCCAGATCAATTTCTGAAACATGTCGGTGTACCGACAGCTTTATCGGATAATTATCGAGTCTAAGACTCTATCCCGTAACTCAATATCAGTCATATTTTTTTTAAATGACCTAATATAATTTTAAAATATTTATTATAATTTATCATGAATTTTCAAACATCGGAATCATTATTAAATGATTTAAATATTACACAATTCTATTATCATTAATATTTAATTAATATTAAACTATTAATGAAACCATTGCCAAAATGTTAAAGTTATTTATAATAACTTAAAATACTTTTAAAGTATTAATATTACACTTAAATGATTTTTAAAAGAATTAAAATCATTTTTAAATAATTATCATTAATATTAAAGTATTAATGTATTATTTATCAAAATATTAAAAGTCATTAATTATAACTTGAAATATTTTTAATTCATTAATATCATTTTTAAATGATTTTTAAATAAATAAAACCATTTTACAACTTTTTATTTAATATAATTATTAAATAAATCTAATATCATCTAATATTAAATTAATATCATTTATTAATTAAATTATCCTTTAAATATTAAAAGTTATATTTTATAACTAAAAATATCTTTAAACACTTTATTTTAATTTAAAATGATTTTCCTAATATTAAAATCATTTTTAAACTAATTTATTTAATATAATTATTAAATAAATTTAATATCATTAATAATAATTAATTTATAAAATTTAACTTTAAATATTGAAAGTTATATTTTATAACTTAAAATATTTTTAAACTATTTATTTTCATTTGAAATGATTTTTCTAATATTAAAATTATTTTTAAACTAATTTATTTAATATAAGTATTAAATAGATTTAATATCATTTAATATTAAAATATTAATATTTTTCATGACAAAATATCAAAAGTTATATTTTATAACTTAAAATATTTTTATAACCATCATATAATTTTTAAATCATTACATCTATTTTTCATAATTTATTTAATACATTTATTAAATAACTTAATTACCATTAATATTAATTAATTAATGAAATTTCATTACAAAATATTGAAAGTTATCAAAAATAACTTAAATTATTTTCTTATACCATAATATAATTTTTAAATAATTTTTCATTTACTAAAATTATTTTTAAATAATTTCTTTCCTATTATAATTAAAAAAATTAAATACTTTTAATATTCTAAAAATATTAAATATTTATGAAATATATTTAAAATAATTAAAAACAAATTTTTGGATTTTAAAATAATTTTTAATAATTTATTTTGCATTTTTCGTAATTAAAAACTAATTAATACTAATTATTTAATAAAAATATAATTTTTATAAATTAACTATTGCTAAAGACCACCTATAGCGACAGAACCGTCGCTGTAGGTGTTCTTCGCGTTCTTGGCCAAACCCAGAAAACTCATGTCAGAAAACGAGGGGGTGAGTTTGACCAATCTCACAGATCAGATCGATGCGTTTCTGGGAAAGGAAATGGCTAGATCTTATAGACATAGTGTAATACTACAATATTCAACAACAAGCATGACCATACAACATCAAAATAAGGAGATCTAAGCTGCAGAAATACATGTCAGACATTATCTGGGTTTCTTCTGAAACCCAGAACTTCGACTAGCCACTTTCATGCCCGAAAATCTAAGTGTTCTATTTATCATTTATGTCGTTTAAAGGTTCAAATCTATAGAATATATGCTAAGGTACAAGTTCATAACATCAAAACATTATATCATCAAAACATGTGTAAGATCTGGCATGGTCAAACCATGTCAGAAATCTGTTCTTCATGATTTCTGGAAATTTCCAGAAATGTCGATTCAGTGTAAATGGCCTACTTTGACCGCTTGTCACGGTTGATCTGTTGATTGTGTATGGGATATTAAGACATAAATCTACATTCCAATTACCAGCTACAACATGTAACAAACAAAAACATTAAATCACTTAAAACCTGACAGATCCGGACTTACAAAGTTATTGTCAGACGCTGATCATACTTTCTGGGTTTACCCAGATTTCGACCAATCATGCCCGGTCAACGGGTTTTGACCGATCATAACTTCAAATCTACAACAGATCTGACTTTTATTCTTGAACCAAATGAGAGATCTTATATCAGACTACAAATAAAAACTTTTAAACAACAAAAAAACTTAATAATCAAAGATCTATGGGGTCTGACATTTGACTGTCAAACCCAAAAACCACATTTTCCAGATTTTGAAAAATTTTAATTTCGAGCACTTAGGTGTTATGGATCTGCATGATACCAACCCAGATCACTTAAATAGACTACAAACAACATGTTTTAACACAAAATTATAACATCTAACATGCAGATCAAAGTCAGATTTTCAAGTTAGGGTTCTACCTCTTTTGGTCAAATCCTTGATTCTAGCCACTGATTTGGTTATGGGTGATCATGGGGCTTGATTTGTGAGCTGATATACTACATAATTTCGTGGGTTTTTAGTGAGAGAGAGTTGGTGAGAGCTTTGGAAAGAAATGAACAAAAATGAGTACTTTCTCTCTCTCTAACTCTTATATAATCTCTTGGTGCAATGAATTTGGCTGAATTAGCTGTCAATATATGGCTGACTTATGTTATTATTGTCACATGGGTAATCTTGGTGGTTTACCAACGACATATTCTAGCTAGATTTGCAAGTTATCTCTCAAATAATACAAAAAGGGTAATATGATCAATTTGATTTCAAATTTTAAGGGCATTATTGACAATCTAATTTAACTCTTAGGGTTTAGGGTTTAGGGTTTGGGTTTGGGTTTGGATTAGGGTTTAGGATTTGAACAATTTTAGGTTTTATGAGCCAAAATTCTAGGATTTCCAAAATTAGGAAATATAAATAACAATTTAGCTTCCAAAAATGAAAATTAGTTTCCAATAATACAATTTAGAAATCCCTAATTAGATTGTGTTTACTAATTACATCATACATGAACATTAGGGTTTAAAGTGCACTAATTAGCATTAAACTTGCTTAATTAGCAAATAGGGTTCACAATTAACAAATTTAGGGTTTATAATTTATATAAAAATAATAAGGATTTATACCTTTTGAAAATTTAGGGTTTTGAAAATAATTAAGATTCTCCCTAATTAGGGTTAATATCTTTAATATCGGTCATTACACACATTATAATGATTACATAACAGTCTTAAGATTGCATTCAACTTTTGAATTAAGGTTTAACTGCTTGAACTAAGGTTTAATTATAATTTATATATTATGGTTTCTAATATAATTATTAGGATTTCTAGAAATTTAATATTTCTAACTATTAATTAGGGTTTACCTAATTAATCATAGAATTATATAATACACATATAAATCGCATAACACAGTCTTGAATCTCCCATCTGAACATCAAAATAGGGTGAAATAAATTAATGCTAGGGTTTTGACATTAAACACCAAAATTGACCAACCATTTTCTATACACACATACCGTACGTAAGTATAGCACTGAAAAATTAAAATATAATTAATATAATATTCTTATTCTCATTCCTTGATCAAAATCTAAAATTAGAGTTTGGATTCTATATCTGATTTATCTGACTTATATACCATTAATAATTAAGTTAAAATAAATAACTTAATTATTCTAACATAAATTCATATAATAAAATAAATAATTATTATAATAATTCTATAATCATTTCATATATTATTTAAATAATGTAATAATCATATTTTCATGGAAAGTAATTAATAAAAACATTTTCACTATAAAATTAATTATTAAAAGAATAAACTTTATAATAGTCAATAATTCTAAAATAAAAATTATTTGTAAACATTCATGTAATAAATATATTTTTTTATCTATTACATAATTACATACACACATTATCTTGTACAAATTCTCATCCTTAAATTAAAAAAAAAATTATACGCAAAATTCCTGATTTATTTATATAGAAAATATCGGGTTGTTACATTCACCCTCCCTTATAAAGATTCCGTCCCCGGAATCACCGTTTTAAAACCTATACATACCAGGGTACATATCATACACAATCATTGCGAGTAGATCTCGATCAAAATTGATCTAACTACTCTTTAACTATTCACATAAAGCTTGTCTTTCTGATTAAACGGAAATTTGATTTCTAAGAGAACTCAAATTCCTCTTTCAAAATATCTTTATAAAATAAGTTATTATATATAAGAAAATAATATATAAGAAAATAATATTGATTAGAAATAATACCTGGAGTTGCATCCCCGGCTGCCATGATATCTTGAACAGTCATGTTGAAGACGTTTGCGGTTGATTTCGTTGGTTTGTTTGTTGATGTTGGTCCCGTTGTCACCAATGTCTTGCTGCCTTTTTCCCGTATTCACATTCCTTGCCTCTCCTCTCCTTCTTGGACAGTCTTCCACCTTATAATCCATTAATTCACACTTAAAACACACAAACTTGCCCTTTATCTCCTTTCCTTTTTATCGTATAGGTGACAAAACTATCTTTTGTCCCTTCATTATCTTAGCTATCACAAACGTTACTACAGGTCAGTTGATCCTCCGAATCCTGGCAGTACGATGGCCTTAAAGTCTTTGACGTTCGTCGATCGATTATCTGGCTGATCTTCCGGCGAATGGTATTCCGTTCTGCATAGCTTGATCGTCCATATTCGCAAAATTCTGTATTGGGTTTAGTTGTCTTCCAACTTTGTTGACAGGTTCTTCTGTCTGGGTACTTTGTTTTCGTCTCCTTGGCGGTATTTTCATAATTTATTCTTTATTCTAAGCTTTATCGTATACGCTTAACATATAACACAAGTCTTTCTATTCGAATAATCATGTACTCAAAATATTAGATTTTGAAATTTTGGTTTTCTGCATTAACCAGTACTCATATAATTAACTACTATCTTTATACCAACTTATTTCATTAATCCATTATAGATTCATACTCATATCACTTGACATACCATAGCACATACTGCTTTAATCATCCGATATCCCTTTGTGACTCAAAAGTCGGGAATCGTTGCCATAACTTATACAAAATTTGAAAAATATTACCTTATACAAACACACCTATCATATACCTAACATAGAATCATACTTATTCAAGTAATATTGGTACTACTTATTTCTTACGCCTCCACTAAGGATCAATTGCTTAGAAATCTGTATATTCCCATTATCCTCAATAATCCATTCACACCTAACTACATCTAGTTCGTCCAACTTACCATATATTATGAGTTTAAGAACTCACTACAAACATATGAGTTTAAGAACTCGACATTGACCACATATTCTTTAACTATACTTTACCTTTCAGTTATACTATCGTTTCAGGTCCGGTACTACACTTTTTAAAAATAACCACCTCTTTGAGGTAGCTTTCAATGTGAGCCTCTATTTCAGCTATTGGCTTTGATATTGGCTCGGTTGACTTCTTCTTTACAATTTGAGGGTATTCTAATTCTTTCTATCCGACAGCTATACACAAAAAAATTATTTAGACTAACATACAATATATACACACAGAAATTTATAGTTTTATATAAGATATCTTTTATTTTGTTTAACAATGAATTTATTCAATTCATCTCCTTTTTAAACTCTATATGAGTTAATTGTATTTTCAACGTTTCCCTCTGTTTTAAGGTTATAGCCTAAGGTCTATCACACCTAAGGTTTCAAACCCTAAGCTCTGATACCAACTTGTGAAGACCCCGAACTCAGGTACTTGAAACCCGAACTCGGTTCATCACGATACCATTTCTATGAGCGGAATAATACTAATAATAATAACAATAATATAAATATCAAACATAACTTACATTTATCAGAGTCTAATCCCAAGTACGTAACCTTTAAACATTTATTACAAACCATGATAGATAATATATATCATACTTGTCTTAATAACATTAAACTATTACATAAGATAACGTTCATTCATTCATTCAGCGACCTTTCCCTTTTCCTTGTTCTTAGCAGAGCTCTCTGATCGTTCACACTTAGCTGAAAATATTTAAATTAAGCAAGGATGAGCATTTGAGTGCCCAACAAGTAATAGCAATATATATATATATATATATATATATATATATATATATATATATATAATCTGAAAGAATTTAAATGTTTTCTTTGTACTATTCTTCTACAACAAGTCAATAGTTGTGAAGTATTCTGAACCGATAATAATAATATAACAACTTTCTTTCAAATTTTTGAAACTACGTATTGACTATAAATATAGTTTAGGTGACATGCCATGAACATTATTTTCATTTTCGAAAAGGTTAAACAGAAATTCATCTATAAACTGTCATAACTTACGGGCGTTAGGTTGTACTTCCCATGGGCCCTGTATTGATCCATACTACATTACACGAACGATAGGATCGTTCACTCTGTTCCGCCTTGGGCGCATAAAAGTTTTCCCGTGTAGGGATGTTCATACTTGTCTGGGTTCTAAATCAAAGGTTTTATCTTATTCAACAATAATCTATAATTCAACATATATGTATACATGTAATTGACAAAGGTATATCAACATGTGATGAAATACAATGATTATCCAAGTGGGGACACTTGTTTAACCATTTCTAGAAATTAATGAACAGAATATATATATCTGTATTATCATATACTAACATGTTGATAATCAATGAGCCTATATAATATAAGGTTCATAATCTGTACCGTAATAATATAATTTAGAAACATTCTTACTCATGTCCATTGCATAAAGAAAATGCAAAGGTAAGATACTTGCCTGAAGCGCTGCTTACAGTTTGTAATTTAGATTTATCGCTTATCTCACGACCTATCATTAACAAGATCGTTCGTTCGATTAAAATAACATACTATAACACATAACACTGCTTATTGCAGTCAGCACATACCCTAATCGCATTGGCACATATGTTTAATAACTATTGAATCACAAATAACCACATATCTCAATAAAATATCTAAGTCCAGATCAATTTTTGAAACATGTCAGTGTACCGACAGCTTTATCGGATAATTATCGAGTCTAAGACTCTATCCCGTAACTCAGTATCAGTCATATTATTTTTAATTGACCTAATATAATTTTAAAACATTTATTATAATTTATCATGAATTTTCAAACATCAGAATCATTATTAAATGATTTAAATATTACACAATTCTATTAGCATTAATATTTAATTAATATTAAACTATTAATGAAACCATTGCCAAAATGTTAAAGTTATTTATAATAACTTAAAATACTTTTAACGTATTAATATTACACTTAAATGATTTTTAAAAGAATTAAAATCATTTTTAAATAATTATCATTAATATTAAAGAATTAATGTATTATTTATCAAAATATTAAAAGTCATTAATTATAACTTGAAATATTTTTAATTCATTTATATCATTTTTAAATGATTTTTAAATAAATAAAACCATTTTAAAACTTTTTATTTAATATAATTATTAAATAAATCTAATATCATCTAATATTAAATTAATATCATTTATTAATGAAATTATCCTTTAAATAATAAAAGTTATATTTTATAACTAAAAATATCTTTAAACACTTTATTTTCATTTAAAATAATTTTCCTAATATTAAAATCATTTTTAAACTAATTTATTTAATATAATTATTAAATAACTTTAATATCATTAATAATAATTAATTAATAAAATTTAACTTTAAATATTGAAAGTTATATTTTATAACTTAAAATATTTTTAAACTATTTATTTTCATTTGAAATGATTTTTCTAATATTAAAATCATTTTTAAACTGATTTATTTAATATAAGTATTAAATAGATTTAATATCATTTAATATTAAAATATTAATATTTTTCATGACAAAATATCAAAAGTTATATTTTATAACTTAAAATATTTTTATAACCATCATATAATTTTTAAATCATTAAATCTATTTTTCATAATTTATTTAATACATTTATTAAATAACTTAATTACCATTAATATTAATTAATTAATGAAATTTCATCACAAAATATTGAAAGTTATCAAAAATAACTTAAATTATTTTCTTATACCATAATATAATTTTTAAATAATTTTTTATGTATTAAAATCATTTTTAAATAATTTATTTAATATTATAATTAAATAAATTAAATACTTTTAATATTTCAAAAATATTAAATATTTATGAAATATATTTAAAATAAATAAAAACAAATTTTCAGATTTAAAATAATTTTTAATAATTTATTTTGTATTTTTCGTAATTAAAAACTAATTAATACTAATTATTTAATAAAAATATAATTTTTATAAATTAACTGTTGCTAAAGACCACCTATAGCGACAGAACCGTCGCTGTAGGTGTTCTTCGCGTTCTTGGCCAAACCCAGAAAACTCATGTCAGAAAACAAGGGGTGAGTTTGACCAATCTCACAGATCAGATCGATGCGTTTCTGGGAAAGAAAATGGCTAGATCTTGTAGACATAGTGTAATACTACAATATTCAACAACAAGCATGACCATACAACATCAAAATAAGGAGATCTAAGCTACAGAAATACATGTCAGACATTATCTGGGTTTCTTCAGAAACCCAGAACTTCGACTAGCCACTTTCATGCCCGAAAATCTAAGTGTTCTATTTATCATTTATGTCGTTTAAAGGTTCAAATCTATAGAATATATGCCAAGGTACAAGTTCATAACATCAAAACATTATATCATCAAAACATGTGTAAGATCTGGCATGGTCAAACCATGTCAGAAATCTATTCTTCATGATTTCTGGAAATTCCCGGAAATGTCGATTCAGTGTAAATGGCCTACTTTGACCGCTTGTCACGGTTGATCTGTTGATTGTTTATGGGATATTAAGACATAAATCTACATTCCACATTACCAGCTACAACATGTAACAAACAGAAACACTAAATCACTTAAAACCTGACAGATCCGGACTTAAAAAGTTCTTGTCAGACGCTGATCATACATTCTGGGTTTACCCAGATTTCGACCGGTCATGCCCGGTCAACGGGTTTTGACCGATCATAACTTCAAATCTACAACATATCTGACTTTTATTTTTGAACCAAATGAGAGATCTTATATCAGACTACAAATAAAAACTTTTAAACAACAAAAAAACTTAATAATCAAAGATCTATGGGGTCTGACATTTTACTGTCAGACCCAAAAACCACATTTTTCAGATTTTGAAAAATTTTAATTTCGAGCACTTAGGTGTTATGGATCTGCATGATACCAACGCAGATCACTTAAATAGACTACAAACAACATGTTTTAACACAAAATTATAACATCTAACATGCAGATCAAAGTCAGATTTTCAAGTTAGGGTTCTACCTCTTTTGATCAAATCCTTGATTCTAGCCACTGATTTGGTTATGGGTGATCGTGGGGCTTGATTTGTGAGCTGATATACTACATAATTTCGTGGGTTTTTAGTGAGAAAGAGTTGGTGAGAGCTTTGGAAAGAAATGAACAAAAATGAGTACTTTCTCTCTCTCTAACTCTTATATAATCTCTTGGTGCAATAAATTTGGCTGAATTAGCTGTCAATATATGGCTGCCTTATGTTATTATTGTCACATGGGCAATCTTGGTGGTTTACCAACTACATATTCTAGCTAGATTTGCAAGTTATCTCTCAAATAATACAAAAAGGGTAATATGGTCAATTTGATTTCAAATTTTAAGGGCATTATTGACAATCTAATCTAACCCTTAGGGTTTAGGGTTTGGGTTTAGGTTAGGGTTTAGGATTTGAACCATTTTAGGTTTTAAGAGCCAAAATTCTAGGATTTCCAAAATTAGGAAAAATAAATAACAATTTAGCTTCCAGAAATGAAAATTAGTTTCCAATAATACAATTTAGAAATTCCTAATTAGATTGTGTTTACTAATTACATCATACATGAACATTAGGGTTTAAAGTGCACTAATTAGCATTAAACTTGCTTAATTAGCAAATAGGGTTCACAATTAACAAATTTAGGGTTTATAATTTATATAAAAATAATAAGGATTTATACCTTTTAAAAATTTAGGGTTTTGAAAATAATTAAGATTCTCCCTAATTAGGGTTAATATCTTTAATATCGGTCATTACATACATTATAATGATTACATAACAGTCTTAAGCTTGCATTCGAATCTTGAATTAAGGTTTAAATGCTTGAACTAGGGTTTAATTATAATTTAAATATTATGGTTTCTAATATAATTATTAGGATTTCTAGAAATTTAATATTTCTAACTATTAATTAGGGTTTACCTAATTAATCATAGAATTATATAATACACACATAAATCGCATAACACAGTCTTGAATCTCCCGTCTGAACTTTAAAATAGGGTGAAATAAATTAATGCTAGGGTTTTGACATTAAACACCAAAATTGACCAACCATTTTCTATACACACATACCATACGTAAGTATAGCACTGAAAAATTAAAATATAATTAATATAATATTCTCATTCTCATTCCTTGATCAAAATCCAAAATTAGAGTTTGGATTCTATATCTGATTTATCTGACTTATATACCACTAATAATTAAGTTAAAATAAATAACTTAATTATTCTAACATAAATTCATATAATAAAATAAATAATTATTATAATAATTCTATAATCATTTCATATATTATTTAAATAATGTAATAATCATGTTTTCATGGAAAGTAATTAATAAAAATATTTTCACTATAAAATTAATTATTAAAAGAATAAACTTTATAATAGTCAATAATTCTAAAATAAAAATTATTTGTAAACATTCATGTAATAAATATATTTTTTTATCTATTACATAATTACATACACACATTATCTTGTACAAATCCTCATCCTTAAATTAAAAAAAAATATACGCAAAATTCCTGATTTATTTATATAGAAAACATCGGGTTGTTACACTTCTCGTTTCAGATTGGGCCACTAAAAATATTCCCTCAAACTCGGTAGATCTTTGTGCATCCTGGATGAACGGAATACGTCGTATTGTGTGCCTTGTGCAAAATTTTTTCCCTCAATTCAGTTACCCCTGGCACCCACACTCTCCATTCGAATATTAAAATACCATCTTTACCCATTTTGAATCTCACTTCTTCATTTCTCTGTGATCCTCTTCTGGATTTTCTCGCACTCTTCATCCTTTTCTTGTGATTCCTTTACTCTGTCCAACAAGGTTGGACGAGTTTCTACTACAAATAATTTTTCTTCAGACCTCCCTTGTCCCTTTACCTCTATTTCCAATTTCTCCATTTCTCTTATTAACTCCTCTTGAGTTGTCAATTTAAACAATTTCTCCTTTCCCTTTCTACTCTGCGCGTCGGCTACTACATTTGCCTTTCTCGGGTGATAAAGAATATCATAGTCATAGTCCTTGATTGATTCTAACCACCTCCTCTGACGTATGTTCAACTCCTTCTATGTGAAGATATATTTCAGACTCTTACGGTTCGTATATATCTCACATTTCTCTCCGTATAAATAATGTCTCCAGATTTTTTACTCAAAAACTACTACCGCTAACTCCAAGTCATGAGTAGGAAATCGTTTTTCGTAATCCTTGAATTTTCGTGACGCATACGCAATGACCTTGCCATATTGCATTAGCATACAACCTAGTCCCTTGTGCGATGCATCACCATGCACCACAAATCCTCCCGTATCATCTAGTAATGATAATACATGCGCCTCACTTAATCTCCTTTTCAACTCTTGGAAACTCACTTCACATTTCTCCGTCCAAACAAACTTTACCGCCTTCCTCGTTAGACTAGTCAATGGGGTCGCTATCTTAGAAAAATCTTGAATAAATCCTCGATAGTACCCGACTAACCCTAAGAAACTTCTTATCTCTGTTGGCGTCTTTGGCTGCTCCCAATTACTCGCTGCTTCTACTTTTGTAGGGTCTACTGAAATTCCATCCTTATCTACCACGTGTCCTAAGAATTGAACCTTTTTCATCCAAAATTCACACTTGGACAACTTTGCATACAATTTCTCCTTCCTTAGCTCCTCCAAAACCATCTTCAGATGTTCGACGTGCTCTTCTTCCATCTTTGAGTACATCAAGATATCGTGGATGAAAACTACTATGAATTTATCCAAGTATAGCTTGAAGACTTGGTTCATCAAGTCCATGAATGCTACTAGAGCATTAGTCAATCCGAATGACATTACCAAAAACTTGTAGTGTCCATAACGGGTTCGAAACGTCGTCTTTGGTATGTCCTCCTCTCGTACTTTTAACTAGTGATAACCCGTCCGTAGATCTATCTTCGAGAAACACTTCGCTCCCTTCAGTTGATCAAAAAGGTCGTCTATCCTTGGTAATGGATATCTATTCTTGATCGTTACTCTGTTCAATTCTCGATAATCGATACAGAGCCTCATCAATCCGTCCTTCTTTTTAACAAACAACACTGGTGCTCCCCAAGGAGACACACTCGGTCGTATGTAACCTTTATCTAGCAGCTCTTGCAATTGTATCATCAATTCCTTCAATTCTACTGGCGCTATGACGCCCCCAAATTTGAGTCCCTTCGAACCTCAGATCTGGTCCGCCACGATACTACTATCGTCAAACTATTTATATTTTTCATTCATAACTTAATGACTAAAACATTACTTATTACAATTTAGAATATAAATTCATTCCATTTCTAAGATCTACACAATGACCCCAAACTTTTATAAGTTTCTAATCTTGGTCATTTACTATTCCTATATATCACATTCGATGTTATAAAAATATGCGGAATAATTTAAACTTTTTCAATCTTCTTTGAAAATAAATCTTTTATTGATTTCTTAACTTGAATCAATTACAAATCCCAAAATCAAATTATGCTATGATTCACTCTATTCAATTACTGTATAAATTTTTACATCTCAATTCGAATTCCTCTATATACCGCCTAGTACAACTTTACAACTTAACATGTATTACACATCGTAAACTACTATCACGTACATTTTCTAGAACCTAAACATGGTTCAAGAGTATATATTTAAATAAATGAATCAATCTCCTTTGATATTAGTGATCTTTATCAATCAAGTAGCACGTAATCTTTATCGTGAGCCCTTAAACTGCAAAAGTGGTTATTTGTGAGGGTGAGCTCGACAACCCATCAATTCTAACAGTTTTCATGCAGTACATAACATATAATAACATATTAAGTTCATACATTCATAATCAATTTATATTTACTACGCATGTTACTTCCCACATAACAGGCATATAGGTTTATATCACAAGCATTTCATCAAAGATCAACTTTCACATTTCATACGTATCTCATATGCATTTCATATATATACATCATCATTCTTATAGCATAATATAGCTCAACTAACAGTTATAGAATTCATATATCAAATAGGAACTGAAAGACTTACCTGATTCTTAGTTTATCAACTACGACTTAACTACTTAAAGTTTATTTGCACTGCGTGTATTCCTACAAAGTTATATAATCATGGATTCATATTCATCAGTCATACATTTCATACGCTCTTAATATAAGAACAAATATTGTTTCCTAACTTGGTTTCATTTTTACTTGAACTTAGGATAACCATGAGACTAACTCATTCTACTATCATATTTATCTAAACAATCTTGCTTCATATCTTGTACTCCTTAAGTACAACATATAACCATAACTTAAGACCATGCAGTTAACAAACTGCTCTTGGTTACTCTGCAGAATGGCGTGGCCGCACTACATTTAAGCTTGGGAGTGGCGCGGCTGCGCTACTCCCAGCCAGAACCAGACTTAGACTTTTTATTACCCAACATAATTCCTAGCACGACATATATTTTGATACGTACTATAAACATACATCAAGTAGGTTCTGATAGTTCTTCAAGTTCACATTTTAAATCATTTAGTTTTGAATTATATAGTTCTATGTTGAATTATTTACATCAACAAGGCTTAACAACTTCTTTTAACAAAGGTACAAGGTTTATAAGCTTTTAAACCTTATATTAGTACTAACAACCTTCAATACGCATGTTCACATGTATCTATCTCATTTACATAGACATAACATAGTTCATACTTTTAAAACATGCTTAAATAACTTATGTCATGCTTGACTAGTTGAGTGCACATATCATTCATGTTCAAAGGCATAAATAACTCTATCATGCTTGCTTATAAGGTCATATTGCAAGTAACATAATGCTCATAAATATTAGTTTCTAAAACTTTTAAAGTTCTCTTTAAAACCCATACTAAATCGAGCTTGACAACCTTTTATGTGCAATATATCTTGAAATTACATTCTTTATCCATCCGCACATATAACTAGTCCACAATCACATGTTCCCAAAGTTGGAATTTAAAAGACACAATGTTCGTCAAGTTTTATTTTCAAAACTTCTAAATTTTATTACCATAAACAATGTCATACTAAACTAATTATGCAAGGTAATTTCAACTCACATGTCTTACTTGTTTGTACATGTTTCTTCACACGTTTACAAGGTCAAAATATAACCACTCTAAGTTTATAAAACTTGTTTTACAAAATATCCGAGTTTGCATTTGAAATCGTTTTAAACCAATTCAAGGCAATCCAACACATACGAAATAACTTTGAATCTTATATCATGCATAATGAAACCTCGTATACATGCTATCAAAGTCAGAACTTACATGACTCAAAGTTCATCAAGGTTTGTTTTTCAAAATCTTCAAGTCTCTTTAGAAAATCATTAATACCAAGCTAACACAACTCATTATATGAAAGGTATCTTAAAATCATATGTTAGATCCCTTTACATATTTAGTTAGGCCAAACTAGCATGCTCACAAGATCAGAATACAAGTAAGTTTATTTCCATCAAGGTTTGTCTTTCCAAACTTATAAGTTTCCTTTAAAACTCAAACTAATCCAAGTTATAGTGGCCTACTATAACTAAAGTAACTTCAATCCATGTATTGGGGTTATTCATGTGCATTTCCAAACCAACCTAACATGCTCAAAAATCATATTATAGCAGAAGTTGGAGTTGAAGACAGACACACGGCGCGACCGCGTTGGGTTTGTACTGGGGGTGCAAGCCCGGACATGGCCTCTGCTTCTGCAGATTCCAGCCCAAACAACCATTATATTATCATTTAGCATGATCAACCCAGCTATACATTGTGTAACAACCCGATATTTTCTATATAATTTATTTAGAAATTTTGCGTATAATTTTTTTTTTTATTTTAAGGATGAGAATTTGTACAAGATATGGTGTATATGTATTTATGTGATAAATAAAAATATATTTATTACATGAATAATTAAAAATAATTTTATTTCAGAATTATTGATTATTATAAAGTATATTCTTATAATAATTAATTTTATAGTAGAAATGTTTTTATTAATTATTTTCTATGAAAATATAAGTATATATTATTTAGATAATATATGAGATGATTTTTAGAATTATTATAATAATTATTTATTTTATGAATTTATGTTAGATTAATTAAGTTAATTATTTTTTGTACTTAATTAATAATGTTAAATATGAAAGATAAATAAGATATGTAATCCAAACCCTAATTTTGGATTTTGGTCAAAGAATGAGAATAATAATATAATAATATTGATATTTTGATTTTTCAGTACTATAAATATGTACTGTATGTACGTATTGATAATGGTTGGTCAATTATGGTGCAGTATTTGAAAACGCTAGTTTTACTATGTTAAACACTAATTTGAAACCCAAATTAGAGTACAAGATTATTTTGTAACTGTGTTATATGATTTTATGATTAATTAGGTAAACCACTACAAAAAAATGGGGCTTCAGCAACAACCAATTTTCATTGCTAAAGGTGCTAAATTTCGTTGCAAAAGGGTTTTGGCAACGACTTTACTGTCGTTGTGTCTTTCGTTGCGCAATGAGCGTTGCTAATTGTTCCGCAACGAACGTTTTTTTTCGTTGTCAAAAGTAATACATTTTGCAACAAAATTTAGCTTTCGTACAGAGACATCGATCCTTTAGTAACAAAATGTATTATTGCAGAATAATTAAAATTTCGTTACTAAAAATCCTATTTCGTTGCAAAAGCCTGCTAATTGGCAACGAAATGAGCTCTCTTTTTTTGCAACGACCATGCATTTTCGTTGCAATTGACACCATTTTGCAACGACATTTTTCGTTACAGTAAATTATGAAAATTGTTGCCTAAGCTTACTTTTGTTGCAACGATTTTCGTTGCTAATTATATTATTTGGCAACGACATTATGCTGAATCAGCAACGAAAATGTTTGTTGCTAGTTATTTTTCAATGGCAACGAAAGTCGTCGATTAGCAACAACATTATATGTTGTCATTTTTTCATATGTGCAACGGTAAAAAATATTGCCTTTTATGTTAGTATTAGCAACAATATCCTCTCCGTTGTTATTAGGTTAATTTTTTGTTGTCAGATATTATATTTTTAATGTTATTAGCAACGAAAATTTATTGCTAAATGTATAAAAAATTATTGCTATATTAAAACTTGTTCAATGCTTTGGTAACGAATTATATTGTTACCAAATCAAAATTTGACATTCTTTTTGTGTACCTGGCTGACTCAATGTCCCCATAGCAAATAACGGCAAAAATACAAAAAACTAAAATATTATTAACTTAATAAAATCATCTACTACATAATCATTCATTATATTTACAATTAACCATCTAAAGCTACCACAGTTCTTCAATTAAAATATATATCTACATATATAGAGAGAGTACACTTCATAATTTCGTCCCTTGTCTGCACACACAAAAACAAACACAAACAACGTAAATGTAAATCACAAGTGACTATGTTAACCATTGTTAAAATTGAATTTTTGTAAAATATTAATAACTCGATACAAATTATCCTTTCAAGGTAGTTGCCCCAGCTCATCAAATTTCATAATTGTACATTGATAGTTAACTGAGAAGAAGATTCTCCCAAGCATTGAAAAATGAGGCATGATGAATTTCTTAATTTCTTAATCCAGAAATATCAACCCAAGACCTTTCCTTTAATTCAAAAACTAGGAGAGGGGTATTTGAGTCCTACATACATCATTCATGTGTAGGGGTGACTGCAAAGGTCATATCACATCAATTCTGAGAATCTGCCAAACAATATGAACCTAGCATGTTATGAATTGCATTCAGCTAGTAACTCAATTATAACTCCAAATAACAATACCATCATCCAGACTTGGTTTTGAAACTTGAAGTGGAATGTAGAGAGCATAAAAGTTCAATAACCAAAACAAGGAAGACAAATTTTTCCTTGGGTAATTTACATATATAAAATCCTAAATTTCCATAAAATCCTAAATAACCAAAGTGCAACCAAAATCGGTGGCAAGGAAACATTAACAGGACCCTGGAAAAAGAAATACCTGTTCACATAATCTGATTTTTGGGCCACTTGTTTCAATTTTAGAACCCCGTAATCATCCTGTAACAATATCAGTAGATTCAATTACATCCCCAATTATTATTAACTTCACAGGTCATTATCTTAGCAATTCAAAAAGAAATCAAATTATAGAAACTAAAAGGAGAGAGAAAAAACTGATTTCTATTAGCCACTTTATTCAATATATCCTCATTTATATCAATATCAAGATTCATTTTATTCTAAACAAAGGAAGCCATCCACAACAGATAACAATAGTGAAGACTGACCCCTATATTCCAAACAGGAAAGATTTGGTGAGGAAACCATAAATTTACACTTTCTAGTTTCCCTTTATAATGACCTATATTATCAATAATAGTGAGCTTTTCCAGATACTTTATTATCATTGTACGAGGAATGCGGTGTAGAATGGAAGTGAGTGACTGGGAATGTTTGAGGATTTGTCCACAAGTATGTGTCCAGTTTAACCATTTTGGCACTCCTTACCTTTTCATAATCTGGGGAGGTTAATAAGGCAAATAGATGAGAAGAAAAAGAACAATATGGCCCATTCATTATGGACCATGTACCTACTGCTTTTGGTCCCTGCAATGATAATAATGCAGCAGATAATAAATGTTTCAACATTTTTCTCTCTTTATTTAGGTACTTATTTATCATTTGAAACACACTAATCAGTTCCCGTGGTATATGAACAATGTAAACTTTTGCTAGGATCTAGTGCAATAGGAATATATTTCATGGCTTGTAGTTTATCTAATCCTAACAAAGAGACTTCTTCTTTTGCTATCATCAAGTAGTAAATAAAAGCTACTATGAGTGTTTAGTAAAAGCTATTAAGCTACTCTGGAACTCACAAAGCGGTACGTGGTAAATTTCTCACCAGAAAATTCTTACTTTTAACATCATGTTGAAACTTCAAATAATAATATTTCCAAATCAATAAACATTCTATGGTATATAAAAAGATGCACAAGATTATAAGCAGTTTTTTTTCTTGCATATTTGAAAGTTGACGTAGACCCTGCCTAACAATATTACAGCACCAATGCAGAGTCAAATTATTTTTTTTGACATAGACATACACACTCAATTTCTAACCAACTTGATTTATCTTTATAACTCATGTGTACATTATCTAGCATAGAGCTTTAACCAATTCTCATGTTTTAACATAATAGTCTCATTGAGACATTTTAACAAACATTTTGTGTGCATAGCTTTAAAGTTCAGATTTCATACGGGTTTGAACATGTTTGATATCCAATTTCCCACTCAATTCTATCCTTATTACCCTAGAATCCTTTCGATTCTATCAACAATACAATCTCCCACAACCAAAACATAGCAATTATGATAACAGATATTATTTGTTCAAGTTAATATAGCAAAAACACATGGCTTGCCTCTTAATTTGATGTTATAGTCTCATCCTTGCTTCAATCTTGAATTAAACCCTTTCTTGGACAATATTTTACTCTAATTCTTCTTGTATGCTTGGTCATTGAAGAAGTTGAGAATGGATTTTGGGATGATTATGGAGCCGAACTTGTTTTGAAACGGATGGGAGTTAACAAAAAAATTCTTCTTCCTTCTTTCTTTTGGAACGGATGGAACAAGGCTACTTTTTGTTTCTTTCTTTTAGGAAAGAGAATGGAAAGGCAGGGAATGAATTATGATGATAAATTCACTAAATAACTCCTCTTATAAGTAATTAATAGCTTAGTGTCTTCATTTGACACAATTATCCGACAGGTCATGCTTAATTGACAAATGACAGCAATTGTAAGTTATTTTTTTTTTAGATTTTTAGCTTTATAGCTTACATAATACATATACTGCACTTCCGCCACATTACACTATAATATATCTTAATTCATGTATATATATAACAAATATATTTTATTCCCTCTTTCCATAAATTGTTGTATACCCATTTATTTACACATTAAATATATTACCTTAATATATCTAATTATAAATAAAATATTAATTCTAATTTACTAATTTTAACACCAATATTATTTTTATTTATTGGTCCCTTATCTCATAATTTAATTTACATCCATTTAATATACTTTGACATTATTAATAAAGATTAATTACATTTAGAGAACAACTTGTCAGAAAAAAGACAAAAAGAAAAAACTACATTCAGAAAATGGCCAGAACCAAATGTTCATATTCTATAATTTGAACTTAGTGGCATAGAAGGCTTCAGTGAACACCAGCAGGGATTGTTTGCATGCAGACCTCGGTATCAAAGAGAATTTTTATATCAAGTATATACACCAACACCATATAAGAAAATATATCAGAAAAGACTCAGAAAGTACATAACGAGGCACACCTAAATAGAAGTAAGTATACCTGCAACATCATAAAATAGGAGGACTCCACTGATTCTGTAAAAATATCCAAGCATATCTTTCCATCTACATGAACTGATAAAAATCCAAATACAGACAATTAGATGATTTACTCCACTATGAATAAAAATATCATAAATTATGGGAAGTAAAACTCATCATTTTGAGTATCCACGGCTTTGCTCACAACTAAGCAATTTGTGTCTGCAGTGTATTTTGTACAGTGAAGCAGCTAAGTTCAGAGATTCCAAAAAGACATTTAGTTTTCAATCAGTCTGGAAGATGCAAAAGATATGTAAATCAATATTATATAAAAGAGTAGATCACATCGACATAAATCAGAAAAAGTATAAGACCTTAGAAATTTTGAAAATTAGACTCAAAATAAATTATAGCAGAAACGGATAAGAGAGAAAATCACAATCAAATTAAAAAGTTGCAAATTATGCGTAGACCACGGACAAATTCTCTGTGATCTGCACTATCCTTCTTCCTACAGCAGTGAAGTGTTCGACGAATTGACCCACAATAGTAGACAAATGTTAGAAGTTAAACACTACATACCCATAACTAAAATTAAAAAGATACCCACAAACCCAATGCTAATAAGAAATCTGAATGCACAGATGATAGTAAAATCTGCATACCGAATTATCCACAAATCTATAGTGCAAATTAAATTGGGGAGGGCATATAGTGCATGTAGGTAGCAAAACAACTCAGCTAGGCACTAGCCCTCAAAAGGTATTGTACTGTTTTGGTGAAGAAACAAATTAAGCCTATAGGTAGAGAGAGTAATGAATTTCAACCTTGTTGAAACCATGGATGTTTGAGAGTGCCAGTGTAAAGATATGAAGAAGAGATCCACCCATCCATTCAAAAACTAAAAATATGCATGGTTAAAAAAGCAACAACAGAACAGATGTAGTAAAAATTAAAGAACCTATTACATTAAAATAACTTCATGTTACATTGGAATTGTTGGACTTTACTACTGACTAGACAGTGGGGTGCTACTTACCATTTAACGGTAACTGACATGGAGCCATTTAATTGCTCTGAATCTAATTGTTAGAATATAAGATCACACACGCACACAAACGATAGAAAATTAAGAAGAACACAACAGATTTACGTGATTCCCCAATTTGGGTACTCCACAGGCGGCGGCTTGTTGTTTATTGATGATTCCTTAGTTACATAGGACTTTACAATAGATAGTATATATACCTACTAATCCTATTCCAACCTTACTTCATATTATGGTCAATTACCCATAATACCCTTTGCAATTAACAACCTACAAAACTGTGTCGCCGAACCAGCACGGCCCGTGCTGTCCCAAAGCTTACCGTAGCACGGCCCGCGCTATTTGCTCAGAAGGTGTCCCAGTGCTAGCGCGCCCCGCGCTCCTTACTGGCTTGACCCAGCGTGCCCCGCGCTACAATGACAGTAAGTCTGTACCATACCCCCGCACCCCCCCATGCGACCTTCGGTGCAGCCGCACTAACCCTTTTCCAGTGGCTTCTATATTATGAGTCACAAGTTCCCAACACTAATAATCCTTATTATGTGTTGTTCTGAGCTTTTTCACATGGCTAGGATAGGATGCATGGGATGCTCAAAGACTGTTTTCTATGTAAATATAAATAATCTCATAGATTTGAAAGGAAACATCATTTGTTGATCACTATAGACATTTTATATGAAATATACAAATAATCTCATAGATTTGAAAATCAGAGCACAATACTCCTGTGCCACAAAATTTAGATAAATCTTTAATTCATTTCAGATATGCTAGTTTGACCGACGGGGAGTTAATTTGTAGATTATATGAACTCCAATGCATATGTTATACTTAATTAAGCAGAAATTCCTAAGTGTTTCATGTTGCTTTGAATAAATATCACTACATGTATGCTTTTTCTTTTTGGTTATTGTTGATAAAATACAGGTATGCATTTCTACAACAAGTAACAAGTTACAGTCGAGTAAATCTTCATAAATAGATTACAGAAATTATTTTTCAGTAAAATGCTTACACACCAACCTCAGTGATTCCCTCAACCAAAATAACCTTAATTATGTATATACCTTAAATCCCAGGCAGTTCTAAATTTCAGAATTAACATACTCATAAAACAGAGAGGTGCGCACGGGTCAAAATTAAAACAAACATAACTATAGATTAATCAATTTACTGAATGGGTTACTTGTAAATGAAAATAAATTCACCAAATTAAATACCAACACCATATTACAATGAAAGTAAGACATGTATTAGGTATATACGCATAAAAATTTCAATATAAAGAGAAAGTAGAATACCTTGTGTACACCAACTGTTGGTTCTACGCCAATATAACGATTTATGGGGATTTTTGCTAAAGATCGCTATTTGTCGTTGTGCTTTGTTTTCTCAATGGTTCTAGGTTTCCATCGCTTTCTCATTAGTTCTAGGTTTCCATCGCTTTCTCAGTTTCTCCACAACTATCCGATCGGTTTCTCGGTTTCATTTGGTACTAATCCCTTTAAGATTTCTCAGCTTTGTGATAAAGTTGTGCTACTAATCCTTTCCGCCTCAGAGATCGGATTGATTTGGGGGGCGGGGGAAGATCGGATTGATTTGGGGGGCGGAGGGGAGATATCGTATCAGTCCTCTATTGACTTGAGTAGTTTTTCATTGATTTTTTATTTTTTGCGTAGTTAAGTGATTTTTGCTTGTTTTTGTTTTATTTTATATTTTAAAAGTGTCCCTCTCTTTTAGAATGACTAATTATTGATTTTTAAAATATTTTATGTTTATTTAATTTAATTAAAAATGTAGTTTATATTTCCAAATACCGGAAAAATATTAAAAATAAATTTGTTATTTAGATAAACTTATAAATTCACATTTGTTAATTTAAGATGTCATAAATTAACAAAAAAACAAACTCAATATATGAAACTATTTTTGTAAAACGGATGAGTAAATAATATTTTTCTTTGTAATATTTCATCGTAAAATGGCAGCAACAATTATTTTTCTACCGCCTCAATTTTGAGAAATCAAAAAATAAATAGTGAATAATGTTTCTTTAACTAATAATTATATTATCATTGATTTTTTTTTTCTTTTCATTATTCCCTCGCTAGAACATTCTTATTGTCTTAGTACTGCTAATTGTACGAAATAATACGATATACTAAAGTTTGTCGTCATAATTTTTATCGTACCAATCTATCATACTAATATAATTTACTAATTTTAAGGGTATATATTCTCATTTTAATATTCACAAATCTTGTAAATTAAACTCTTTTTCAATTGAATCAAAATTATTTTATAGAGTTTATGAATAATTGTATAATGATGTCAAATATTAATAAACGAATATAAAGTGTGAATGTAGAAAATAAAAAGAATAATTAATGATATATTTTATTAAAGTTTGTAATTTCATATGTTTGAACTAAAATAAGAAAATACATTTATGTGATTAGTAAATGATATATATATATATATATATATATATATATATATATATATATATATATATATATATATATATGAAACGATTCATAACATGTATTTGCTATGTATAAAAATGGACAAATAACATCCTAAGCGTCTGTTCCAATGATCAATGAATACGATTAAAAATGAGGAAACGAAGCCCGCTAGTAATACCAGCGGACATGCTAAATAAACAAATCGGATGATTATACCCCAAGTCTCCAAAGTCAACGAGGTCAACCCACCTTTGTAAACAGCCTGCTAGTAATACTAGCATACGACAGTTGAAGCAATCATTGACGGAGTAAGAATTATTATAGATATTTGTCTTAGATCATAAAACGTAAAGAGACTCATATATACTGCCTCAGTAACTGCATCATCCCCATTGAAGGATGATGGGATTGGTTTCAAATACTCCCTCGATGAATCAAATACTCGAGCTTATTTTAATTTTTTCCCCTTACTCTTTGAATCATCTTCAAGTAGTTATTTAATTAAATGTAAAATATACGAACCTTTTATATTTCGTGTGGTATAAATAATGCCATTCTGTTAAAAAAATGAAGTAGATATTAATTATTTATCTATGCGGCTCTGGAAAAGAAATTCAAAAATAAAAGTATTTTGGGTAATATTTTAAAATAACTTATAAGTCATTTTTAAATAAATCACAAATAGTTACTTTTTGACTTAAAACTCAACTTATAAGTCAAAAAATAAGTAGTTGTCAAATATCTCAATAGTTAAAAATAACTTAAAAGTTGTTTTGACCAACTTATAAGTTGTTCACGAACATGGCCTAATTAAGGGGTGTTTGACACTAACTTATAAGTTGGTCAAATTAACTTATAAATCATTTGTTATTATTAAACTGTTTGGTAATGACTTATTTTGTAACTTATAAGTTGACTTATAAGTCAAAATAAATAAGCAATAATTTAGTACTTATTTAAAAATGATTTATAAGTCAATCTTATTAGTTGTTTGATCAAATATAATATCTATTTTGGTCTACTTCTATTTTGCTAAATTACATCTCTATCCCTTACCCGCCCCAATCCACCAAATTGGAAATTCCTAAATCATTTCGCTCAGACTTCGATATAGAGAGAGAAGAGAGAAAATGGTGTCACCAATATCATGGGCGTATATGAGAATAATGACATGGACAATTCTAGGAGGAGTTCTTGGCTTCTATGTGATGCATCGCCTTGAAATTATCTACAAGGTTATCTAATTTTATAATTTTAAAATCCCTCCAGTTTTTCTGATTATTAAGTATTATTACTAATTTCACTAATTTTAGGGTTTTTAATTATTTTTAGGCAAAGTGGAATGAGAGATAGTGGAAATATGAGGAAGAATTGAACAATAAAGAAATTGCTGACGAGTTTCAGTAAGAATCAATCTAGTATTTCACTATTTCTGTCCCCAAACACTCCTTTTCTCTATTTGTTTTGGGTTTCTTTTTATTTTTCATTGTGTTCTGTTTTGGGTAAATTAGGATTTTCTAGGGGTTTGGTTGTTTGCAACTTGTTAATGATTCTGCACCAGTGCAATTTTCACCACACTTTGCATCAAGAATATATAATTAACTCACTTAGACATGTATACATATGTTTTGACTGTTCAATGCAGTTTTTGTACTTTTATTGATTCAAAAATCTTTTTTGCCATTTGAAACTTTGGGTTCTTCTTCCCTTATCCTCCCTCTTTTTCAAATTTATGAATTAATGTCACTGCTAATTTTATCCGACGGTGAGAGTTTATTTGTTTCTTGCGTATTATGAATTGTGATACTGGTTTTATTTTATCTCGTCTTATACAGTGATGAAAAATTGGGAAATTTCTACTTTATTAGTGACGACATCATTGGGAAATTGGATTTTTCCCTTCGCCTGAATTATTGTTCTTCAAACCCATGGTCTGTAAAAACCCTTGCTCTAAAATCCCTAGCACCAAAAGAATATTCCCAATTGAACAGTAACTCCCAAACTGAAACATTTTAAATTGCTCATCCTATTACATATATTCCCGTATTTGTATATGTTATGATTTACGTTATTGCAAAATTGATTCTTCAGCTTTGTGTGTATGTGTTGCCTCAGTTATGAGATTCTGGTATTTGAACTGAAATGGGTCTCTTTGAATGCTGATTTTATTGACCTGTATTTCCTTTAGTTTTGGAGTTTTTCCTCTCTTTTTTTTATCCATTACTTGCTGTGATTTTTTATATATACCTGCTGAATATGTTTTATGAAAAACCCAATAATTTGAGTTTACATTAATGCAGAATCTATTTCTCAGCTTCTTGTGAGTGTCTTTGTAAGGAACTGAGATCTGAATTCTCACAATTAGCTAAACTTCACGAGAATTATGAGAGAACCAGAGATTTGAGAAGAGATTAAGTAAGGAAAAGAAGAAGATTAGAATATAGAGGGAAAGTGGAGATAAGATCAGAAAATTATAGAGAGAGAAACAGAACAAAGATTTAAACAGAACAAAGAATATTAGATTACATATAGTGTTGTCTCTTGCTCACTAGACAATCACTATATTTATGCATGTATGTACGTACGTAGATTTAATATTTATCTTTTTCTTTTTCACAATCTTTTGGTGATCCAATTACTATATTATAGAATTCTAACCATTTCTACATGCATGCATGTTTTCACATTTCATGCTTATTAATTTGAAGGTTCGTTTGAGATTGGTTTACCAGCAAATCTAGAAATGTTAGTTGAACTCCTTCACTAGATACTTTAGACAATTTACTTGGAAAACTATCAAAGCAAGAAAACTAATGCACATCTTTTGGTCTATGTTTCTAGAGAGTATCTATATTAATCTAAAACGTTTGATTTTGTCAAGGAAAATCAAGTACCATGGCAAATATCTACGAGTTTGTCCAATGCTTGAAATTGAGTTCTAGGAAACTTATGAACATTTTCTAAGCAGAGGTTTCTGTTAGCTATAAACTCGAAGGATACATATCATCTTCACCCTTCACTGCATCATAAACCTAAATAGATTTGTCAAAGTGTTTTAAGGTTTGTTCTATATAGATTCAAATATTGTATTACTTTATAAAGACATATTTTCTAGTTAAGGTTTGTTCTCTATAGTTTCAAATATTATAGTTTACTTTATAACTGAAGCACATGCATATTCTGTGCTCTTTTTAGAGTTCTTCACATTAAGGTCATTCTTTCTTAACCTTTTCATTTTGGAACCTTCAGTCTTCTGACAATCACCACCATTTTTAAAAGGACTACATTTTAACTTTGAATCACTAATTCCATCGACGACACCATCGAAAAGTGGTCTGCCAATGCTAATCCAATCAGGATCCAAAAATGTGATTTGAATAAACAGATTTATAGTCTTTGATGAGTCTCCATTTTGAGTTTAGTTGACAATAAATATACTCAACCAGCACTGTTTAAATCCCCAGGTCGTAAAAGACATTTTAGCAAAAGTAAGCGACTCACATTTTACACGTGATTCAATAAAAGCGTTGACCACTAGTTCAACAAACGTGCACCCATATAGAAAGAACAACACTAAAAAGGTTTCTTATTTATCACCATCATCATAATCATCTCTATCCAATAATTGCATTTTCATACCTTTGAGATCCTTAGTTACAGCTTGTGTATGTCAACCATATTCTTAGCTTTGTGGCCCAAGTTGATTGTAACTTTTAATCTCATTAGCTTTTTTAGTGTTTTATTAAGTTCTCTTTTTACCTAGCTTCTGGTTGCGAGGTCTAATGCAATTAGGTTAGGTAATTGGTTTCCTAGTTTTATCTAGGTGCTCTAGTCCCCTTGGGAGATGTGATTATGCTATGAGCTGTATTGGGGTTAAATGCAAAATCGGCCACTGAACTTTTATGAAATTTGGGTATTGAGCCCCTTTTTTGGTCAACGCAAACTGAGCCCTTTTCTAGTCAAAATTTTGGACTTTGAACCCCGTGGCGCCACATGTGCGTTGACCTGGTGACGTGGCACACGTCACCAGGTATGACGTGGTATTTAATTATAAAATTTGACACTTGTCCAATGACATGGCAGGTATTTTAAATTTTTCCCAAAACTTGCCTCTCCTCATACTCGAACCCACGACCAAACATTGAAATTTTGATCACTCTACCACCTGAACAACACAGACCTTGCTGTTTAGTAATCTGCAAGAAATAAGTTTTATATCAAAACATGATATTTCCCCCAAAACAATTAAAACACTTACAGATAAATAACTGTTATAATAATAATAATAATAATAATAATAATAACAATAACAATAATAATTACTTATTGTTATTATTATTATTATTATTCAAATAAATAACTGTTATTACTGACAATAAAAATAATAATAATAATAATAATAATAATAATAATAATAATAAAATAAAAAATAATAATAATAATAATAACAATAATAATAATAATAAAATAAAATAATAATAATAATAATAAACAATAACAATAACAATAATAATAATAACAACAACAATAATAATAAAAATAAAAATAAAATAAAATAGTAATAATAATAATAACAGTTAGTTATTTTAAAGATGATAATAATAATAATAATAGTACTACTACTAATAATAACAATAACAATAATAATAATAATAATAATAATAACAATAATAATATCAATAATAAAAATAAAATTAAAATAAAATAGTAATAATAATAATAATAATAATAATAATATTTCTTGTTGCCGTTGGTGGTGGAGTTTATTGACTTATATAATTTAATTTTTTAAACTAATAAGAAAAAGAGAACATTCAAGGGTCTTTTTGAAAAATCAAGGGCTGAAATTCTTTTGGTTAAAATGTAAGGTTTGGATGAGATTTATTAGTTTGTTTCGCATGGATTGCCCATCATCAGTTCATCCGAAAATTTGCAAAGCTTCAGACTTAAAAAATGCCAACTTTGAATGCATTAAATGCTCGATGCATGCATACATTTCTTTTTCTTTTGTGTATCCACGGATACACATGCATAAATACTTTCCATTTTGTCTACACACATGCATTTTAAAATTTTTAGCATACACGGATACATGCATACACGGATAATAAAATAAAATAATAATAATAATAATAATAACAGTTATTTATTTGAATAATAATAATAATAATAATAAGTAATATTATTATTATTATTATTATTATTATTATTATTATTATAACAGTTATTTATCTGTAAGTGTTTTAATTGTTTTGGGAGAAATATCATGTTTTGATATAAAACTTATTTCTTGCAGATTACTAACAGCAAGGTCTGTGTTGTTCGGGTGGTAGAGTGATCAAAATTCCAATGTTTGGTCGTGGCCTGGTGACGTGTGCCACGTAGGCGCCACGTGTGCCACGTCACCAGGTCAACACACATGTGGCGCCTCGGGGTTCAAAGTCCAAATTTTTTACTAGAAAAGGGCTCAGTTTGCGTTGACCAGAAGAAAGGAGCTCAATACCCAAATATCAGAATAGTTCAGTGGCCGGTTTTGCATTTAACCCAGCTGTATTGTAATATTCGTTTTTTGTTATTTTATATATACAAACAAATCTAGCAAAAAAATAAAATAAAATAATTCTCGTTATTAATTTTTCTAAATTGATTTTCAGGGAGATCCAATTGAAGGTTACAAAATCACACATCAGAAAAAGCTGACAAACGAGTGGGTACAACTTGCAAATGAATCTGCATACGTAAGTTATACAACCCTTATCTTGTTTTTAAATTTGGGATTATCTTTAGATTATTTTCATTTGTTGTTAATTTCATAGAATGAAATAAAATCACTTGAGACTGAATGTATCTCTGAGATGGAAGCAGAATCTAGAAATGTTGACAGCAATGACAAAAGGGATATTATGACTCGAGTGTTGGGCAAGAAGGCAGGGAGATTGCTTGGTTTTGGATTTGGTCCTCGAGCAGCGAAGTCTTCATCTAGCGAGAAAAAAAAAACTGCATTGACAACAGAGTTAGAAGCGTCCCGCTCTAAGAATGAAGAGTTTCAATCAACTATTTGGACACAAGACAAACGGACTCACAATCTTGAGGATATAATGAACAAGTTGGCCAACAATTTAGAATTTCTACGATTGATTCAACGCAACACCAACTTAGGGACAAGAGCTGAAAATACTTTTGATAATTATTTATGGACATTCAAAACTGTTGAACTTTTGTTATGGACACTATAAAAACTTGGATATTAATGTTGAACTTTATGTTAGACTTGATATATCATTAATTAAAAGTATAATGGATGATATTTGGATTCTGTTTTTTCCTATTTTGGTTAAATATGATGGAAAGTTAAAATTTAGTTAATCTATTGTTGCAAATTCCTTAACTTGTTTTAGGTCAAATATTAGTTGGGAAAATAACTCTTTAATATAATGTTTGAGAATGAATTAGGTATGTTGGATACATTAAAGAAGCTCTTTCAGCTTTATTTTAAGTAATAATATAATTTTCAATTCAAAAAGTTTTCATATAAAGTAAAACATCACTCACTCTTATCTCACTAGTACTAATTATTCGTTATGATATTTGTAATATATTGATAATGGTATATTCCTGAGCAAGATTTAATTTTTACAATAATACAAGATTTAATTCTGAGTTATTTGTTAGGACATATCACTGTGATTATTATTATTACTACTACTATTATTATTATTGCTGTTATTGTTATTATTATTATTATTATTATTATTATTATTATTATTATTATTATCATCATTATCATTAGTACTACTATTATTATTATTACTGTTATTGTTATTTATTATTATTATTATTATTTATTATTATTATTATTATTATTAGTACTACTATTATTATTATTACTGTTATTGCTATTATTATTAGTACAATTATTAATATGACTGTTATTATTATTATTATTATTATTATTATTATTATTATTATTATTATTATTATTATTATTATTATTATTATTATTATTATTATTATTATTATTACTGTTATTATTTTATTATTATTATTATTATTATTATTATTATTTAAGGCAACATTTTAATAGTAGTTGCAAAAAGTTGTATAAAATATGCAACGAAAATAAAAATTGTTGCCAATTATTATTATTATTATTATTATTATTATTATTATTATTATTATTATTATTATTATTATTACTGTTATTGTTACTGTTATTATTTTATTAATTATTATTATTATTATTATTATTATTATTATTATTATTATTATTATTATTTTATTATTATTATTATTACTGTTACTGCTACTGTTACTTGTTATTATTATTATTATTTATTATTATTATTATTATTATTATTATTATTATTATTATTATTATTATTATTATTATTATTATCTTAATTTAAGGCAACATTTTAATAGTCGTTGCAAAAAGTTGTATAAAATATGCAACAAAAATAAAAATTGTTGCCAATGAATGTGGTCCATATTAGGCAACGAAATATAGCAACAAAAAAATATTTGTTGCCCACAATGAGGAGAAATCAAGTGGTTAGAAATTTTACAAAGAATTTTGTTTTCAATTTTTGCAACTACTTATGAATTTCGTTGCATAAAGTGAAAGCCTGACACAATCTGCAACGAAGGACAAGTTTCGTTGCTAAACATACACTTTTAGCACGACTTATAAAATCGTTGCCTGAAAAAATCGTTGCTAAAGCCCCTTTTTTAGCAACAAAAAACTTTTGTTGCCCACGATGACGGGAAATCAAGTGGCCGAAAATTTTGCAACGAATTTCTAACGAAATTTTTTCCCGCCAATGAATTAGCAATGAAATTTTGCAACGACTTATGAATTTCGTTGCAAAAAGTGAAAGCCTGACACAATCTGCAACGAAGGACAAATTTTGTTGCTAAACATATACTTTCAGCAACGACTTATAAAGTCGTTGCTCGAAAAATCGTTACTAAAGGCCCATTTTTTTGTAGTGGCCCTAATTAAAATCTAGAAATCCTAATTAATCTTTAGGTACACCTTAATTATAAAACCCTAATTTTTGAAATTTGAAACCCTAATTTGAAACCTAAACTGGAGTTTGTGATCAATCAGAAATTATGTTAATATGATTAATATCATGTATAATAGATTTTATCGCTAATTATGGAAAATCTAATTAGTAATTTAAAACCTAATATCTAGGACCCTAAATTGGTAATTAGAAACCCTAATTATGATTAGGTAACCCTAATTATCAAAATTGTAAACCCTAATTGCTAAATTAATAAGATTACTATAATTAGTAAATAATTAAACCATAATGTTCCTGTATAATGTAAGTAAAAAATTAAACATAATTCAAAAACCCTAATTTTAAAAAAAAATAGAAAGTTAATTTTTATTTTATTTTATTTTTAAAACCCTAAATAAGATTCTAGAAAGCTAAATTTTGGAAAATCTTAGGGTTAAACTCTAAGGGTTAAACCCTAAGGGTTTGCAAGGATTACAAATTGGCCATTAAAATTATGTAGCAATTGACCAAATTGCCCTTTTGTGCATTATTGAAGGTAGTAAGTAGGCTTTGACAATAGGTGAAGTTGGTGACCAAATCCGACAACCCCATGTGATTAAAATTGATAGCAATTAACCTCTAGATCACCAATACATGCATCTACCACTTCTATATATAGATTGGAAGAGAGAGAAATGACATTTGATATATAATATCTATCATGTTATGTAATGAATGTATTAAAGGTTACGTACTTGGAAAATAGACTCTAATAAATATGTAAATTAAGTTGGTATCTATATTATTGTTATTATTATTAGTATTATTCCGCTCATAGAAATAGTATCGTGAAGCACTGAGTTCGGGTTTCAAGTATCTGAATTTGGGGGCTTTACAGGTTGGTATCAGAGCTTAGGGTTAGAAACCATTGGTGGGATAGACCTTAAGCTATAACCTTAGAACAGAGGAAAACGTTAAAAATATAAATAACTCATATAAAGTTTAAAAGGAGATGAATTGGATAATTTCATCATCAAACAAAATAAAAGATAACTTATATAAAACTATTATTTACTGTGTGTTATACTATATGCTAATTAGGATAATTTATGTGTGTAGATGTCAGGTGAAAAGGTTTGTTATATGCTTATAGCATGAAGAAAGATCAAATCCATACACCCGAGCTAATATTGAAGCCAATAGCTGAAATAGAGGCTCACGATGAAAAATAACTCTGACGAGGTGGTTATTTTGGAAAATATAGTACTAGATC